>RJWJ010000073.1:124578-470430 GCA_004363605.1 Indri indri
GTAATGCGCACCATCCGAGAGATGGACACACTTGAAACTCGGACTCGGGGGGGCAAAGGCAACATACGTAACCTAAACATCTGTACCCCCATAATACGCTGAAATAAAAAAAAAAATGTATCTTTTCTCTTTCTTCACCTAGGAGAAAGAAAAAAGAGGCAGGAAGGAAGAAAGAGAGAAGGAAGGGAGAAAAGAGAGATAGATTTAAGCCAATCTCTAAGGCAGAATTTTTTTTCCTTAAAAATCTATAAAATTCACACAAAAATTTCTATTATTAATAAATTCATCCCTTCATTCCACTAAATTTTAGTACATGAATAAAATATTTTAAGAACTATCCTAAGAACTTTAATATGTAGTATTATGTAAAGTACGGCAAATTCCAAGAGTCAGTATGCTTTTTCTGTTAAGGACCAGATGTAAATATTTTTGGCTTTGCAGGACATGTGGTCTCTGTCTCAGCTGCACCTTTGTCATTCAAAAGCAGCAATAAATAATAATCAACTAATGAACATGGCTGTGTTCAAATAAAACTTTATTTACAAAAACAGGGACAGCAGGATATCCACCCCAATTATTCTAATTGATAGTTATTTGAAGCATTGTCATACCTCTGGGTAAAAGATACTACATTACTTATGCACAAATTTTTATCTCAACTGCACGTTTTGGGTTTTATTTGGGGTTTATAGGTTTGCTTTTAATTGTATGATGTATATCATATTTTATGAAAAGGCACTCTTCATAAAATGACTAAATTTTTTCGCCTAGTCACTCATTTGTTATGTGAATCCTGTGGGATCTTTATATACAAGGAATAATACCTGCTAGGAGGCAAGTATATACTTGATTGCTTTAGTACAGAGCTCTGAAAAGCTGGATTTGATGCATATGTCACAGCCCAAAGGGATATGAGTGACTACATTCTGTTAATTTCATATCCAAAGGTTAAGATGTTGAATCTTCTCATTGGCCATATGATAGACAAAAGTTAAAAAGCAAAGCTCACATTTAGCCAAATATAAGCAAACTCAGTAACCTTGCCCAGTAGTACAGGTGGACCAGTGTTCTGTAAATCTTGCCAATCAGAAAATTATACTCCCTCTGGGGAAGAACAAACAAGATTAGCAAATGAGGCTTTCTTGGTATGGGAGTGGTAGCGGGAGTTTTCTCTTTAAAGGCCTACAATTTGATTTGTTTTTATAAAAAGAAAACTTGGATTCTGCAAATTGACTCCTAAATATGTTTACCAGGATTCAATGGGCAACCATCCAAGTTAATATGAATGTAAAATGTTGGTGCCTAACATACAGAAATAAAAGAACCTATGAGAAATTACCTAGTGCATAGCAGTATTGTACATTTTAATGCCATTTTTTTTATGGAAGAGAAACAAAAATAAGCAAATGGTTCCACATAGAAAAAGTCTGACTTCAAAAGGTGATTGAATGAAGTTGTCTTTGCAGAAAAGCAGTAATGGTGCTCAGATTTGATTGTGAGATACAGTCCAAGGCCTTGAAGTTCATGCCACTGACTAGTAGTATTAATATTAATATAACCAAAAGAAAAGGCGCTCCATTGATTGCTGAACTAATTGGATGCTGCTTGAAACTTGGCCGTGCTAAGCCTGGCTCCTCTCAGAGAGAAAGAGACCAAGCACCAGCATAATAGGTTTACTATTCCCTTTGGGTTGTAATAAACAGAATCAATATGTACTAATGACTGCAGCAATAAATTCGGTCATACTTCATAGGGTAACATTCTGCACTTACCCAGTTGTTGGTTTGACATAGAGTAATAGAGTTTACCCTTTTTAAGTTGTAAATTACTATGAAAATGCTGAGCCTAACAGTAAAATGCATTTGGGGATGTTTTTAAGCATAGAAAATATTGGTAATACTTCCACTAAGCATACTATTAAAATAAATAAATAGTATTTATTGCTTCGTTCCCAGCTGCAGCTGGATGAAAAGCAGTGGGAAAAGAGAAATAAGACACACATATTTATCAAATGTACAAGGCTCATGTTTACTTAATCCATTTCCAAAGAGTTGCTTACAGCAGAGAATGAAAAGAGAGTTTTCTTTTTACCTCTGAGGTTCATTCCAGTGAAGACGACATGGAAGGTGGTAGTGATAGTTACAGTGGTCGTGGTAATTGAAGAACTCATTGCCATCAAAGATTTCCCGTAACTTCTTGCCAATCTTTAATTCGCTACTGCTTTGTTATGCTTTTGTGGCTTAAGTTTCATCAAGGCTTCTAAATAACATTTTGATCTCTAAGGTAAAGTGGAGAATTAGTGTCTCAGAATAAAGCAACACACACACACATATATATACACTTATATATAGATACATATATATTTTCTATATGTAAATTAAATTTATACATATGTGTGTATGTATACACACACATTAAAATGGTATATACATGTGTGCATGCATCTTTAGAGATGCCATGAAATAAAGTGATTTTCAGGCTATACTTTATTATAATAAAAATTATCTTTCTCACATAATTTTTGGGATTATCTTTGGTAAAGAGATACATTTATTTGTATGGATTTGAAACACTACGGGGATGATCACCTGATCATACATATATGATTGTGGGATGTTATGCGTAGTGGGGAGTACACAAACCAATCTGTTAACTTTGTATAGTTTAAAGAAAGACTTTAAATCCTTTACTTTCCTTAAATGCCTGTCTAATACATAGTATTAGTATAGGATAGTAAAGGATAGTATAGGATTAGTATAGGATAGTAAAGAAAATATGCTTAGGACATAGGAAATTGGACTTTAGTGTTCTCCATCTCATCCTCCTCTGGAGTAATTTTCACGGCACCTGTTTTTGTCACAAATTTGAAATATAACATTTTTCTTGTATTATAAGATGGGCACATATGTCTTATAACAATATTGTGAGCTTCTTGAGGGCCTAGAAAAAGTTGTATTTTTTTTAAAAAAAATTCTCAAATATCTGGCACAGTGGTAGGCATGTAAAAATGATAAATACATGTGTAATTAAAATTTTAAAAAACATACAGGAAAATTGTTTGGGTCTGGTGTTGGGGATGAGTAGAAGAATTGAAGAGATTATAAAGGTCAGTTGACATGAAGGAGAACATGAAATATATATTTGGATTTTTTCTAATTATAAAAATTCTACATTTTTTTCCAAAATTTTAAGAGATATATTTACTTTAAATAATATAGTAATGTTTTATTGAATATGCTTTGTTGATAGCAAAGCAAATATCAAAGGTATGTATTATGTTACACAATGAACTATATAGAAGAACTCTGTGAGAAAGCGGGCAACTGCTCTCTGGTAAGGCTATTTTAAAACTTGTTCCAGTCATCTCTTTTTAAAATGAAGTCATTCCCATGAAATTCTAACCAGGCTATATATATTTATTAGGCATTAGAATGTCTATTGGTATGCCAAGCATCTGGTTACCTAGAGAGTCTGGCTTAACTGGGCAGAACAGTTTTTTTTTTTTTTTTTTCCTATTCAATGCACTGATTACCTACAAAAGAGTTATTTCATCATTCTGGTCACTCTGCATCCTAAACGAGATTTTGCATTGAAGTGTTGATACTGACTCATTAGTACGGAGTCATTTGAGACTGAAATTGCAGGTGGAGAGGCGTCTGTATATGACATTAAATGTTGACAAATAGTCTCCCTGTAATGGGAAAGTGGAATCAAGACAATATGTTGCCAGTTGAATTGGAAATGCAGATACCGAATCATTAATGGTTTCAAATGTAAAGCATCTGATCTGTCTAATTTTAGGAAACATATGCTTATAAAACAGGGCTCTCATATCCATTCTTTGAAACATCTCAGTAAACACTGTATCTTGTCTAACATCAAAACTGTTTAAGTTCTTTTTTGTCTTAAAATCAGCAGCATTCCAAATTAGTAACCTGAGTGCCTGAACACACATTAGCTAAACATGGTCCCATTCCTCTCAGACCCCATATGTGTAAAACAGACCTAAAGTGCTTTCACATACATCGCGTGGCTGTCTTTAAGCAGCTTAGTGCATGTTTAGTGACATAGTGTTGAACACGACAATCACCACTGATATTTAAAATTAAGGCCTGGTTTCTAATTATTCCAAGCTATTGAGGGCAGTTTGCTGATGGGCTATTTTAAGACAACATCATCACCTTCTGCTATGACTTGATGAATAACTGAGACACTATATATGCTTCAAGAACACAGCGATACTTAATGCCTGCAGTAACTTTTCCTGTTATAGTTACTTGCGTGCATACTTTACTCACAACTTAGAACAAAATATCCTTTATAATATACTTTATTTATTCTAACCACATTTCAGAGCACCCAACAGAATGCCATGGAAACAATATTGGAATTGGAGACAAGATGTTTGTATTTGAATTCCAGGTTTTCACTTTTTAGTTGTATAACCTCGGAAGACTCATTTAACTTCTCCTGTGCAATTTCATTATCCTTAAATCTAACATAATGGTATGTATTTCATAAACTTGTAAAAAATCAAAGAGGGTCTATACAGAACAGAATGAGCATCATAACTACAGTAGGCAGCACCAATTAAAGATATCAATATTATATTTACACATGGAAGACAATAGCTATGTGATAAATTACAAGTGGCTCTCTGTGGTCTGCAGAGTGTAAGTCTCTGCTGACTTAACCATTTTCAATATCGAGGCTTAAATATGTAATGTCACTGCAACTTGATTATAGTGTTATATGGGCCCTACTTATTTGACAGTCTGGTAAATAGCATTTCTATTTAAACTGGGGAGACTGTCAGAGAACAAAGCCAGTTATATGCCTATAGCAACTTCCAGCAATGAATTAATGGTATATCTATAGCACTAGCACACAGTCTATTTAAATCGGATAGATGGCTGCTTTTCCTGTAGCCCATCTGCAGCAGTCTATAAAGGAATGTAATTCAGCTGAATAACATAAATCTCCCTCTGCTGAGATCCTTTGTTCAAGGCAGTTGGTTTTCTTACTTGAGGCTGGCTGTTAGACAACTCAATCTATCACTCATGTTTATTCATAACTTAATGCTATCTAGATGCTTGCTATAAATTTTCAAAGTGAAAATTAGTTCTTGATATCATACATTTCTGTAATAAGATAAATAATTTATTTGCCTAGGTCATTCCTATCATGATATGCAATTTGAGAGGCTTCTAGTAAAAGCTTTGCAAAGATTATGAAGTTGTCAGGGTAGTGACACTCAATTAAAATTAAAGGCATTTTTGATTTGTTTGCATATTTTTAAAAGAACATACAACTTTCCACTAACGCAAAACAAAACTTTCTACTTTCACCATACTAAGAAATCCAGTGGTACACTTCTCCCAAAATGAATTTCTTATAACTCTCTTGCTATATAGACTAAGAAACTGCACAGAAACATAGTTACTGTATATTCAAAACTTACCTATTTTCTTCTTGGTTTATGACTTTTCATATCCTGGGTATCCATCTGTGAAACATGGGAGCCCGGGAAAGTTGACTAGGGCATCATGATATGGCAGACTAATTCAATTTCAAATCTTAGATAAGCTGCTCACTAGGTGTGAACCTGATTCAAGGTACCCAACATTTCTGTTTCTCGCTTTCTTCATCAATAAGCTGATGGGTGGTAAAGGCTAAATGAGCTAACGCAAGCAAACCATCTAACACTTGGTGCTCGATTAAAGTAACAAATTTTGTTTCGATGAACTTTGCCTTTGGATGTGGCTATTCAGGAAAGAAGTTTAGAGTGATTTGGGGTGTCAGAGAAAAGACAATTGTTTTAGGAAGGGGTTAATAGTAGAGGGAGTTAAAAAAAATGAAGGATATAATTCTTTAAAGAAGAATTTGATTTAAAGGTTTATTTTGTTATAATGCAGGAATCTTATTTTTGAAGTTTAATACATAAACTTGCACCTCAATTTGATAACCTAGAGAATATCTGGATTTAACATCATATCTATCTAAACGTGGTATTTCTCTAAATTAACTTCCCTAGATAATTGCCAGACTTTCCTTAATATGACACCATATATTTTTAACCATGATGGGCTTGCAGGTAGGGGCTTTCTAAGGATACCCATGTGTAAACCAAGTGAGTCATAAATCCAGGATAGTTTTCGTCATATATGCAATTACTTAACAACTGCTATGCATGTCTGAAATAATATGCTTCTACTATTTTTTGGCTTTCTAAAAAGAAAAAAACACAATGGCTCAAATGAGAAGACCACTGAAAACAAGAGAGCAATAAAAATATAATGAATATGTTCCATTTACACAATAAGAAATGAAAAGAAGCTGTGATTGTCAACTTATCAAATTAGACAGCTAGAGACATTCTGAAAACTGGTTTACAGCTATAGTGAAACTATTTCTAAAAGGCACATAGGAATCATGAAGTGATTTTGAAGTTGATTTAAATCTTTTGCTGAGGTGGAGGTGATGGGAACCATTTCCAGTTATATTTTCCCATTAAATATTGCCAACCCAACACATCCTTTAATGCCAGTCATTATTAAACAGAGAGTAGGATTAATTCCTGTTAGTCTGGCACTCAGAAGTGTCATCTATGGACCACTGAGCCAACCATCTTTTCAACCCCTCAAGTTTTGGGGACTGTATATATTTGCCTGGGTTAGTGAAGAGAAGTGAATTGAAGTTGTTGGGAAAGATTTGTCACAAAGCACTCCAGGGAAACAGGCTAGTTGACTTGGATCTTAATGCAAGAAGCAAGAAACAACAGAAATGTCCTTTAATTGTCCAGGACAACATGATGAATTATGATGACAGAGTCCACATGGAATGCTTCTTTACCTCTCATTCGTCTTCTGGAACATGCTATTTTAGATGAACTTGCAGCACTGGCCATGCATCATATTAATGCTTCTGCATTAACAATGATTGTGTTGGTCAGACATCAGTTTCAAAACCAATTTTGTATTCATCACTCAACTCAATAGGAAATAATTGAATATATCACTTTAATTTTGGCAAGTGAAAAATTCAAGAGAAACAGGAATTGACTGGCATGACTTTGTATTTTTTAATATTAAATGATATGAGGAAAGAAAGTTGGGAAAGAAAAGGAAAACAAATCAAGACTTGTGATGTTTTCAGTGATCTGTTAGTGGTTTGTATGCTACAAAAGCAAAGTTTATAGCTATTCCAAGAATTAAATTTCAAGTAATAATTCCATCAATGAAAGGCAATTTACTTATAATATCTGTACACATAAAATCATAAAACATGCTGAATCAGGTAATGTGAACAGAATTCCAACAAATAAAAGCTAGACAAACTGAAAATACACAACTTTGCATAGACTCGTCAAAGGACTGAGGTCACAGAGAAAACTGCCACAACAAAATCTGAAGAGACAGGCATATTTAGAGAGATATGGTACCCTGAAATCTGCTTACATGAAGTAGAAGCCATTGGACGCCATAGTGGCAGGACAACTTCACTAATAATTTGAGTGAATTGCTGGAGACTGAGCATCCACAAGACCAACAGTGAGAAACTTCTAAGAGCTGAAATCACAGGAGTCTCCATACTTTCATGGACTTTTTCTTCAGATACCCCATCAGACTGTCACAGTGAAGATCAAAGAAAAATGCCCTCCAGGCCCTGGCAGGGGGAGGGTAGGAGTAGCCAAGGTGTAATTCTCCCAGAACTTTCTCCATAACAAAGGCCAATTCTTCAGAGAGAAAAGCTTCCCATTGGGCAATACTAAAACATTTTCCTACCGGGGTTCCTCCAGCCTACCTGTCATACCTAAGGGGTAGAGGGGAAACAGAAACAGTCACCAGAAGGCACAGAAATAGAGTGGGAACAATCTATCCAGGGAAGGTAGTGAGGGTAAAAAAGAAAAAAAAAATATATATATATTCTTGGAGGAGGGACAGAAACACTTGGGAAATATGAAACCACCACAAGACAGAGGCCCCAAGACACAGAGGAGATTAATAAGGAGATTGTAGATGCCTTTCCTCCTCTACAGCCTACCACCACACCCGAGAGCCTCCAGCATTATCTCAGTGGATTACAGTAAAAGAGCTGCAAGACATGGATTCTCTCTGAGGAACAGTACAAAGATAAGACTCAAAGCCAATATGGAAAACACAAACAAGGATACCAGAGGCATTTCAAGCTTCTGGTACCTATACCTGTTAGGTAGATAGTGAGGGATTCCGGGTCTCCTAGGGACAAAAGTGGGTGCTGTTGCCCCGATCTTGGTCCTGCCCAACCCTCATTCTCCATACCTGGGGGAGGAGGGAATACCCTACAAATCTGCCAATCTGCTTGGTGCACCAGCTGCAAAAGAATGCAGAGGACCCTTTATCCCACGGGCCAAGCCGCATGGGTACCATAAAGTCTGGAAAGTGACCTAGAACCCACATGTGCAGTAAGACTCAGATCATGCAGCTCCCCAACTGTCCAATCAAAGTGGTTCCATGGTGACATTTGAACCACGGGGAGGTCCCTAGCCAGACACTATAAAACAAGACACAGACCATAACCAGTCCCTCTTTTGCACCCTTCCTTTGGCTCTTCCTTTGCTGTGACAATGGGTCCAGTCATCATCCATGGCATCTGTACCATGCTCTGTAAACCTATATCTTGCTCTTGCCATATAATCCTATCTTTCTCTCCTCAATAAACCTCACCTTCGTGCTTGCCTAACTTTGGTGCACATCTGATCATTCTTCGGGCATGAGCATGCTAAGAACTGACATTTCAGATTAAAACCTGACATAGCTACAACAGACTAAATGTAAATCCACTGACTAAAAGCTTGTTTACCTCAGTGTAAATAAGCTTTATCCTATGCAACATGTGCTACTTTCAACAAAAAGATAAAAGAAGTACCAAAGACAATAAAAATACACAGTCTGAAGAGACAAAGAGAATGTTAGTGAACTTGAAGATAGTTCAATAAATGAAATGTAAAGAAAAAGGAATTAAAACAATAAACAGAACATCCAAGGAATGTGGAGAAATATGAAAATGTGTAGCATTTTGGATGACCAGAGGTGGGAAAAACGGAACAGCAGAAGAAATTTTTAAAAAAGAAAGAGTAGGGCCCCCAAGATATTTGAAGAAATAATGGTTGAGAACTTTCCAAAATTAATGAGAGACACCAAACCACAGATCTTGGATGCTCAGAGAACATCAAGAAAAATAGAACACAAATGAAACAAAATAAAAGAAAGACAAAAAAAGAATGCTTAACCACATCACAGTCAAACTGCTTAAAACCAAAGACAAGGAGAAAATCTGGAGGGAAACCAGAGGAAAGAGACACCTTACCTATAGGGGAACAAGGATAAGAATTCTTACTTTCATCAGAGAAACCTTGGAAACAGGAAGAGTAAAGTGAATGGGATAAGGGAGTATGCAAAGCCAATAAAATGTGTCTTTATTTGGTGAAAAAGTTACACATTTCATGTGTTCCTTTAACTCCTGAAATATTGATATAATACAGTAAGATTATATCCATATAAAATTAAACATTTAGCTGTTTATCAACTAAAACGTGACAAGAAAATATTCATTTACTTTGTTGTGACATCAAATAAAATGTGTTTACCTATTATATTATATTTATAAAATATCTTTCTTATATTTTAATTTATTTTATTAATCTGGTGACCCTATATTAGAAAACATAGGAATAATCACCTTTTATTCCTTTGTTTAATGCCATGCTACCAAAACCTCAATGTGAAGGTGTGATGACAAAAAATGACATAAAGGAATGAGCACATCTTCATGGAATACCACACTGTTTATAAATTCCTCAAATATGTCATCTCATTGACTCTTCACAACAACTCTGAGAAGCCGCCACTATTATTATTCCTACTTTCTAAACTAAGAAAGAGACAATTTATGTAACTTACTCAAGATCACCATCAATTGGAACTGGAATTTAAATTCAGAATTTTCAGGCCCAAAGATTTGCTTAACAAAACTCAAATCTCTATAAAGAGTAATTAAGTGAACTAAATAACAAATGCCACAATTTTATCAGGCTTTCCACATATACTAAGATAAAAACCATGCATATGAGAATCACAGTGTCAACAGCCAGGAGACTCTCTACAAGTTTGTGTATATATAACTGGCTATCTCTTTCTCATCTGCTCTCCATAGCCACTTCTCAGGAGGTAGAAATGAGACATCCTGAGAAATGCTACTTTGAAGTACATGAATTCAGTTTACTCTCAGGGTAGAACTCTTAAACAAGAGTATAAAAATGTTTTAATCACCAATGAACTACAATTAGTTAAAAGGAAATTGGAAATTCAGGAGAAAAGAACCAGATAGATTGTTTAGATTTGATAAGTTTTCAAAGACATACATTTTCTTTTTAAATGAATAGTAAACATATTAAGAAGCAATAATAAAATCACCAACCAAAGAAAATTGAGGAAGATTAAAGTGGTTCTAAAAGTGTTTTGATGTACTATTCCTAGAGAACGTATTTTAAGGAAAGAGAACAGACAGAAGGGTAGAGTAGACAAGTACTATGTGATGAAAACCACAGCCTAACTGGATAAAGAAATAACAAGCCACATAATTGCAATGGCTTCTGGAAGAAACAGTATATTCAAGTTAACACTTCTCTAAAAATACGTAATGATATGCAGAGTATTCAGAGAAAATAATGCTTTGCAAATATCTAAGAATTACAATTCATTAAAGACAAAGAAAGAAAGTCACACCCAACAACTTATAGCCCTTCAAAGAACTGTAACACCAATTGCTTCCGATTGGTTCAGTCACAGAGAAATGTGCTTATGAGGAGGAGATAGAACAGCAGTATTGGCAAAGGAACAGGCATCTGTGAATGTCTAACAAGATTTTGTATGTCAAACTATTAATAGTATTTTCAACATAGGCATTAGCTTACTAAAAAAAAATGGGTTGGCTATATTTAAGTATCAACACTTTTCATATTCAAATGTTTTTCTTCAGACCATGAAAATCAATAGGTGGAAATATAAAAGGCTGCTTCTACTTATAAATGAGAATGATTTAACAAATTAGGAAAAAAAATCAGTGAAGTTAAAAGGTATAGTGTAGCTATAGGTAATGCAGAGTTGAAATTATTAGCTAGATTTATGTAGTAGGGAAGTAAGTATTTTCAGAATACACTGTTCTTTAAGGTAACATAAAAATGTAATTATAATAATATTGAAAAAAAGGTCAACCAAATTTATGACAGAACAGGAATACACAAATTCATTATTTAATTTTAGCCTACATATTACTAAAGGGAAAATGAGAACATCTCAAAAGTCCACCATCGGAAAGAATTTTTTTTTGTAGTTGAAGAAGTTATTGTTGGGGTTTTTATGAACAAAAAAATTAACATTTGCTTGGTGTTGATGGGTTCACAAAGTACTTTTCTATACCCTATCTCACTTCATCCTCACGCTAATCCTGAGAGGCACATACGAAGGGCTTTCATGGACCTGAGGTATTAGGCAGCTTCCTAAATGCAACTCAGCGGATAAAGAATGGAACAGAGATTTGAATTCGGGGTTTTTGTTTGATTCCAGTTCTGCTTCTTTCACTCCACTGGGGACTCAGAAAACAATAACTTAAAATACAGGCTTCAGAAGCAGCCCCAGGAGCAAAAGTTTTTCTCTGACTGTCTCCTGCCCTCGCTCATGTCTCTCCGTCCCATTCCTCGCAAGGTTAGCCATAGAAACTAGAATCCCTCTTCCCCAAAGTGGGTCATAGAAACCAGAATCCCTTTACCCACAAACCAGATATAAAACCTAAAAACATTAATCTAAAGTTCCCTTCGCATTTCTGTGTAAAAACTGGCCATGAAGAAATCATCTCTCTCCTTTGTTTGACTGTATGTCATCAGACTCGCATTCCAGAGAGGGCCCTGCCCCATACACAGAAAGAAGAAATACATGCTCAGAGATGCCTAGAAGAATCTAGATAGACAGGCCTTGCTGAGGGTCCCCATTCAGTAAATTAGATCATGCCCTTTTTCTTCGATCAGAGTTCTACAAGGCTGTCCATACCTTGTTGAACCTAAGCATAAAAATGACTGATTTCCCCTATATCTTTGGGCCTTCATTCTGAAGGCTCCCATGTATACATATTAAATAAATTTGTATGCCTTTCACAACTTCCAATATACCTGATGCCCAATGGCTTTGCATTGTTTACAGATTATTTAAATTTAATCGGCCTGTGATACTAAACCATCTTCAAATTTCTCCCATCTATTCTTCAACCTAATCTCCCATATTTTTTATGTACATGCTCTGCACCAGCCACTTTGTTTTGCTTTTTACTATCTTATGATCACTTCCTGTTTCCATTTTTAAAATTAACATATAAATTAATTAATTACAAATTTAAAGCAGCCATTAATATACTTTTAATTTAGCCAAGCTCAGTTTTTTTCAGATTTTTCTTCATTATTACTTGAAGACAAAGAGCATATCTGTATTTTTCTATTGTTCTTGTATATGTTACATTTCTAGATACCCTGCACAATATGGTGGAATAGTCTAATTCTATTTAGAAAAAAAAAGTAAAATATGGAGTAGTCAAATTTTATTTAAAAAAAGAGTAAATCATCCAGTGTGTGTCTGCCTAAAAATCCTTTTCGTAGTCTTAAGGTATAACTTTTAAAATTGTAAAATCACGACTCATTCAGATATGAAGTTAATACATAATAAAGAGTTTATTCAACCTATTAATTGATGGGGAAACCAATAAGATGTTAAAACCAATTCAAATTAAAATTTTAATATTGATATATTTATATGCTCTACCATATTAAATTTATTTTCATTCTTAAGAGCAGGAATCATTTGCATTGCTGTGGACAAAATAATATTCTAGTCAATAGAAATTCAGTCAAAGGTGTTCATTCTTTAAGAATCAGGTAATATCCAGAAGGTTAACTAGAAAATGCCAAGCACTGTAATGAAAGGATACCCAGTACACTCTTCTGACAATTTCCAAATCCTGAACAATAGCACAAAAACTGCCATGACTCAAGTTTTCATGTTCAAACAGTGCATTCAGATGTCTGTATTAGCATAGTCTACAATAAGACAAATACTGTAGGTGATTTTTCTGGTACAAAAAGGAATCTATTGTAAAAGTGATTTTCAGCACTGAGGCATCCCAGGAGGCAGATATTGGTCACTATTCTAAATAATAATTTTTGGTCTTGTTTCATTTTTACCGGTTTAAGGAATCCTGGTTCTATTCTTAGTCAAAACTATGAATCCTACATTGGTATACTGTACAAGAAACTGAGAGGATTTTCTTTCACTTTCTCTTTTTAAAATTGGCAATAGACCATAGGTGATGTATGCTGCCAATGGAGGTAGTGGATGAAACATAGATTGATTTATGCCATGTCTTTGTAATCTAGCTCTATCATCCTTTGTATCTATTATCAATAATTATTATATGCAGTGAAATAAAAATAACTGTGTATATTAATACAGGATAAAATGTATCTCCCCTCTGGTTATATAAAAATAAAAATTGAAAGCTAATTTTCATTAAATTAAAAACTAAATTGATTGGAGATTAATCTCTCTTTTTTGCCTCATAAAATTTTAGTTTTTGACAAGCAACCTGTATAAAGCCATCATTAGTAAATTGTTGTGATAGGCAATATATTTCTCTGGTATTCTTTCCACATTGTAGAGGTACTTAATTTTGTTGTTTGTTTTTACATTTTTATTTCAGCAGAATGTTATTAACCACAAGTCTATGATTTATTTTATCATTAGTGCATGATTTATTTTTATTCTCTCTAAATACTAAATAATACAATCATTTGTAACTCTCCTCACACAACAGAATGTATTTATGACTGTTGTAGATAAAAATGCAATTTAAGAGTATTTTTAAGCCATGCATCTATGTATAAGTCAGAGTCAAATTCTATAAATTTATATACATATGTGTGTGCATGTGTTTGTGTATGTGTATATATGTGTGCATGTGTGTATATACATATATGTATATACACACATGCACACATATGTATATATAAAATAAGTCAAATCTGGTTATTCATGGAAGTTATATTCTATAAAGTTGCTGCAAATACTAAATTAGCAAATACAAAACCATTACTCCTGGGGAAATGTGTGTGCGTGTGCGTGTGTGTGTATACATGTCTCATAGATGATAATCTTTAATCTAAAAACCTTTAAACAACTCATCTTGGTAGATTTTATTTTCTTTATTTTACAAAAGGGAAAATGGGGTTCAGAAGAGTTCAGTGACTTACCTTAGGCCGCTCCACTATCAGGTGCCAGGGTTGGTATTCAAACCCTCCAACTGGCCCACAGAGCTGGGACTTCTTGTGCCACACTGGTCCCTGCCATCTCCCTTCTCTGGGCATCTTTGTATGACAGCTGAAACAAGGCAGAGAATGGCCTTGTTGGATCTCAGCTGGAAATACGTGCACCCGGCAACTCAAATTTCTCCAGCACTGAGCATATTAGGGAATAACCGGAAGTGCTGTGAATACTGATTTTGGGTTTACAAATGAAATTTAGTGAGTTGGCAAATTCACAAAAGCAGAATCCATGCATAAAGAGGACTGACAGTATATATACAAATTTGATTTATTAAAGTTATCAGCACAACGGAACGAACATTTTCATGGAGACGCAACCCTCAGTTGGTCCAATTCTATATGGCCTTTCTATAATGAATACTCACAATTGTTTTATGAAGCATAAAGAATCTAACTGCTTGCATCACTCCCGCTTTCATAGACATTTCTGCTCTTTTCTTAATTACACTTTTAAAAAGACATTCATTTGTTAAATCTGGCATCCAGAAAAATGCAAAATATAAAAGCGCATTTAGAGAATCAGAATTTTAGTTATTTCTTTGCCCTCTCATTAATTTGTAATACAGTATTTCAGAATTCTTATAAAGTTATCCCATTATTTATATAAATTACAAGAATAAAAATAATTGCAAAACACTTAGACACATATTAAGTTTAAGTACTTCCTATATACAATGATAATTTTATTTCATAGCATAAAATATAGATCTTTTGTAGAGGTTATTAAAACCAGAAAAAGGATGTTTTAAGGTTTGCTTTGGATTTCCCACACATAGTTTTACTCAGGAATTTCAAAATAAGTAGGTGGATTCTCACATTTCTCTTAAAAATGTACAAAAATATAAACAAAGTATGTATATGAACGCTATTTTATATATCCAATAATCCACTATCATTTCTAAATAAGATTTTAAAATGTAAAATGTGCTGTGGGTTGCCTTATTTCATATAGAAATAAAAGCAAAAGATGTAATATGTTTAGCAGCACATTTTAACCATGTCTACAAAAATTAATTTGAAAGATTTCATTTTCCAAAAGCTGATGGATTGTTTTGTTGGATTGTTGAGCTATGAAATGAGAATAAAGTAATATGTTTTAAGTGTTCTCCTTCTCTTTGTCATATGTATCTCATTATTTTTTTCCCAGAACTTTTCATTCAGCTTTCAAGATTGTCAGTGCTGCAGGCCAAAGGGCTAAATTGAGAAGAAAATGAATTAAGCAGTACATAAAATGCTAGTTTGTCAACTATGTTAGATTATCATGATATCTTAAGTAATGTGTTTATATTTAGCATTATAGAACGTATCCAAAACCCTAGTTTTCATTGAAATAATGACTGACTTGTATTCCATTTTTAGCAGCATAACAGAGACGATTCCTCGATTGTCCTGATAAAATTGACTAAAATGATACGTAAAATATTAAATACATTTTTCAAATACATTTTTGAATTGACAGAAAAGTAAAGGCTACTTAGAAGCCAAATCTGGTAGATCTAACAGAACCCACTACATGGTGGACATCTCTAGACAGTCAGTTGATAGTCCATGAGCAAGTGGGCTTTGTCCTCCCAAGTGGGCTTTCAGAGAGGCTTACAGGAAATCAGCATGCGTAGTAAGACTCAGGTTATATAACTAACAGTTGTCCATCAAGGTGACACATGGGCCACACCTGCTGGGGAGGGTCCAAACCAGACCATATAAAATAAAACTTTAGTTAATAGTCAGGGATTCCTGCAGAAACAGAGGCCAGTTCACTGTCTGCGGCAAACCTATCTTGCTATTGCTTCACAAACTTTGCCTCTTGCTTGCTTTTCTATCAGCGTGTCTTGTTTTTCTTTGTCAAGAGCACGGCAAGAACTGAAAGCAGATACCACTAATATCGTAGGTCTTGTTGTGTCTCTTGGCCCAACTGAAGAGTGTTTTTTACCATAACCTAGACCTGCTGGGAAGATTATTACAATATGAAATTGTCATGGTGTTTTCAGATTCTTCCTTATGGACTCCTGGCCTCTCTTTCAGTCAATGGGTTCTAGATCGAAGAACTGCATCGGGTATGAAAACCGGGCAAGAGATCTTAACTCTTTATATCGGAGTGGCTGCCTAAGAATCTTAATCATTTATCCGCAATTCTTTTTTGTTTATTAGTTTTTAGTTTTTTACATTGAACCATTGTTGGCCACTCATCTTTCTTGTCACTAGAAAACATGTCCTATTAACCATTGCCATAGTTGTCTGTAGGTCAGATCCTCCTGCCTGCCACTCTATTTTTAACAGTTATTAGAATAATTAAGCCTACTTTGCTTCTGATGGTTAAATGCACCATGTTGCCTTGTGCATTTAGGATTCTATCCTCACCCTTAGTATCTAGGAGCCTGGTTTTGTAATATTGTCTCCTACCATAGTCCTGGCCTATGGAGAACCATCACGTAAAGCCTTGGTGATGATCATTTCCCCTTCAACTAGTGAACTTACTGCTTTAGTAAATGAATGTCCTTTCATGGGACATGTTCATGTTCAACTTTATAATATGACTTGATAGTCAATAAAATTACTCCTACCACAATTTTCTCTTTTCACAGATTTCTATGCGTTTTGCTTATTAATTTCCATATTAAAATTTTAGAATATGTTTTTCAGTTTTTATTCAAAAACATTTGGGATTTCTATTGGGGTTGTATACTGTGATAGAAGTCTTTGCCCCTGATTCCACTTCTAATTACTCCCAAGATTATCATCTTTTAGTCTATATGCCTTGTACAATTTTTTCCCCTTGAGTGTGGGCAGGACTTCTGAATTATACTACAGTTGCTCCCTTGATTAAGTTATATTCTATAAACAATGTATTGAATAATAGGATAGTCACACCTGTGATTGCATTACATTAAATAAGACTTTACTGCAATAGAATAGAGCACAAATCACACGCTGAATTTTAAGAAGTAAGCTGTCATGTTGTGAGAGGACACACTGTTAGACTCTAAGGATCAGCTATAGGAACTCAGAACAATTATGGCCAATGGCCAGCAGGAAATTAGGGACCTTAGCCCTATAAACCCAAGGAACTGAAATATATCAACAACCATGTGAGCTACAGTTGAGACTGCAGCCCTGACTGATAATTTAATTTTAGCCTTCAAAGATCATGAACAGAGTGCATAATTGTGCCCTGCCAAACTTCTAACCTGTAGAACTGTGAAATAAGTTGTTGGATGTTGTTTTAATTTGATAAATTTGTCATAATGTGTTACTCGGCAATAGAAAATTATTAAACATACTACAGAGAATTAATGTCAGAATAATATTGAGGCTGGTGATCCTTGAACTTAGTATATTATTCTATGTATTAAGGTCTCTTATTTATCTCAAAATGTGCTTAGTCTGAGAGAATATATTAAAAATATTTTCTTAGGTGTAGCTTTTTTAATGAATAAATCAGTTATATTTTATTTAAAATTTTTACTTTATTTTTAAATTTATTATTGATATTATTTTAATTGAAATTATAATCATATATATTTATGGGGTTCAATGTGATGTTTTGTTTTGTGATGTTTACAATGTGGAATGATAAAGTCAAGCTCATTAATATATCCATCACCTTGATTACCTAGCTTTTTTTATGATGAGACATTTGAAATGTATCCTCTTAGTTATTTTGAAATATACAGCACATTATTATTAACTTTAGTAACCCTGCTGTGCCATAGATCTCACAAAACCTACTCTTCCTATCTAAAATGTTGCACTCTTTGATCAACAATTCCCAATTCCCTCTCTCCCCATCACTCCAGCCTCTGGTAACTATCATTCTACTCTCTACTTCTATGAATTCTACTTTATTAGATTCCATATATAAGTGAGATCATGTGGTATTTGTCTTTCTGTGTCTGGATTATTTCACTTAGCATAATGTCCTCCAGATTTATTCGCATTGTTGCGAATGACAGAGTTCCACCACCACTTTTAAGGCTGAGCAGTGTTCCACTGTATTTTAATATATTTACCACATTTTCTTTATCAATTTATTTCTTTATAGACACTTAGATTCCGTATCTTGGGTATTATAAATGATGCTGCAATGAACATGGGAGTATACATATCCCTTTGACATATTGATTTTAGTTCTGTTGGATATACACCTATATACCCCACAGTAGAATTACTGGATCATACAGTAGTTCCATTTTTAGCTTTTAGAGGAACTTTCGTACTCTTTCCACACTGGCTGTGCCAAATTACATTCCCAGTAATAATATATGTGTTCTCTTTTCTATGCGTCTTCTCTAACACTTGCTGTCTTTCATCTTACTGATAAAAGCCTTTCTAATAGGCGTGAGGTGATATTTCAGTGTGGTCTTCATTTGCATTTTCCCAATAATGAGTGATGCTGATCTTATGTTTTCGTATACCTATTAGCCATTTGTATGTATTCTTTTAAGAAATGTCCCTTTAGGTACTTTGCCCACTTTTAAATCAAGTTATTGGGTTTCTTGCTATTGAGTTCTTTGAATTACTTATATATTTTTGATATTAACCCCTTCTCAGAAAAACAGTTTGCACATATTTTCTCCCATTCTGTGGGCTTCCTCTTCTCTGTTAATTGTTTCCTTTGCTGTGTAGAAGCTTTTTAGTTTGATGCCATCCCATTTATCTGTTTTTACTTTTGTTATCTGTGCTTTTGGGTTTATATCCAATTTATATCCATTGCCCAAACCAATGCCATGGAGTTTTGTTCTAACTTTTCTTCCAATAATTGTACAGTTTCAGGACTTAAATTTAAGTTTTTAGTCCACTTTGAGTTGATTTTTTGTATATGGTATAAAACAAAGGTCTAATTTCATTCATCTGCATTTTGATACACAGTTTTTAAGGCACCATTTATTAAAGAAACTGTCCTTTCTCCATTGTGTGTCATTGGCACTTTTTTCGAAAATCAATTGACTGTTAGTGTGGGGTTTATTTCTGGGTTTTCTATCTCGTTTCATTTTTCAATGTGTCTGTTTTCATGTGAGCACTATGCTATTTTGATTATAATCCCTTTATAATATGATTTGAAATGAGGGAGTCTGATGCCTCCAGTTTTTTTCCTTTTTGCTCAATATTGTTTTGGCTATTTGGGGTCTTTGGTGTTTCCATAGAAATTCAAGTATTGTTTTTTCTATTTCTGTGAAAAATGGCATGAGAATTTTGATATGGAGTTTATTGAATTTGTAGATTGCTTTCAGTAAGTAGTATGGACATTTTCACAATATTAATTCTTCTGTTTATGAACAGGAGATATTTTTCTATTTATTTGTGTTTCTTCAATGTGTTTTATCATTGTTTTATAGTTTTAAATATATAAGTCTTTGATCTCCTTGGGTAAATTTACATCTATTTATTTATTTATTTTTGCTATTGTAAATAAGATTGTTTTTTAAATTCCTTTCTTCAATAGTCTGTTATTAGTATATAAAATGCTACTAATTTTAGAATGTTGATTTTGTATTCTACAACTATACTGAATTATTTTTATCAGTTCTAACATTTTTTTTTGTGGTGTCTTTAGGGTTTTCTGTATGTAAAATTGTGTCATCAGCAAACAGAGACAATTTTACTCCTTCCTTTCCTATTAGAATGCCTTTTATTTCTTTCTCTTGCCTAAATGTTTTGGTAGAACTTCCAATACCGTGTTCAAAAGAAGTGGTTAGAATGGGCATTTCAGAGAAAAACTTTTCAACTTTTCAGCATTGAAAATGATGTTAGCTGTGTGTTAGTCACATGTGGCCTTTATTGTGTGGCAGTGCATTCCCTCTGTGATTATTTTGTTAAGAGTTGTTTTTAAATCATGAAATGGTGTTGATTTTGCCAAATACTTATTCAGAATCTATTGAGATAAATATATGATTTTTAGCCTTCATTTTCTTAATGCGTTATACCACATTTATTTATTTGCATATTTTGAACCATCCTTGTATCCCAAGGATAAATCTCAGTTGATTATGGCGAATGATTCTTTTAATATGTTCTTGAATTTATTTAGCTGATAGTTTGTTGAGAATTTTTGCATCTGTGTATATCAGGGATATTGGCCTGTAATTTACGTGTTGTCGTTGTTGTTGTTTAATAGAATCCTTGTCTGGTCTTGGTAGGGTCCTTGACTGGCTTTGGTATCAGGTCAATGCTAGCCTCATAAAATGACTTTGGAAATAGTCCTTCCTCTTTGATTGTTTGGAAGAGCTTGAGAAGAATTGGTATTAGTTCTTCAGGTGTTTGGTAGACTTCAGCAATAAAGCTGTTCGGTCATGGATTTTCTTTAATGAAAAAAATTTTATTATTGAATCAATCTCTTTACTTATTATTGGTCTGTTAAGATTTTCTGTTTCTTCATGATTCAGTCTTGGTAGGTTTATGTGTATAAGAATTTATCCATTTTTTCTGGATTATCCCATTTTTGGCATATAATTATTCATAGTAGTTTCTTATGATCCTTTATATTTTGGTGGTATCAGTTGTGATGTTTTCTCTTTCATTTCTGATCTTATTTATTTAAGTAGTCTCTTTTTCCTAGTTATCATAGCTAAGTATTTGTCAATTATTAAAAAAAAAAATATTTTAACTGGAGAAGAAAAGAGACTGTAGGTTTTCTGCTGATAAAGGTACTAAAAGCTGTATTGGGACTTCCCTAAATGAGATGTTTCTTGATCTCTAGCTGCTTTCAGTATTCTTTCTTTATCTTTGATATTTGATAATTTGATTAGGATATATCTTATTGAACTTCTCTTTGGGTTGAATGTAATTTGCGACCTCTGAGCTTCCTTTACCTGGATGTTATTGTCTTTTCCAAGATTTAGAAATTTTTCAGCAATTATTTCCTTAAAAATACACTCTAGGCCATTTCTCTTTCTTCTCCTTAATTTCTATTATGTGAGGATTAGTTCACTTGATGGTGTTCCACATGGGCCTTCTTCATGCTCGTTCTTCCTTCCTTCCTTCCTTTCTTTCTTTTCTTTCTTTCCTTATTCTTCTCTTCTTTCTCTCATTTTTTTCTCCTCTGATTAGATAATTTCAAAAGTCCTGTCTTCAGGTTCACAGATTCTTTCTTCTGCTTGACCAAGTCTGATGTTAAAGCTTTTAATTGAATTTTTTAGTTTAGTTATTGCAATCTTTATCTCCAGGATTTATGTTTTTTATATTGCTTCTCTTTCTTTGTCGAACTTTCATTTTGTTCATTAATTATATTGCAAATTTCATTTAATTTTCTATCTCTCTGTATTTTCTTGGAAGTCCATGACCTCCTCTGACAAGCTTATTTTAAATTGTAAGTCATTTCATGGATCTCCACTTCTTCTGGGTTCATCACTGGAGTTTCTTTTGGTGGTGTCATAGTTCCCTGATTTTTCATAATCCTTGTGGTCTTACGTTGATGCTTGTGCATTTGAGGAGATAGCCACCTCTTCTGGCCTTTGAAGGTGTTCTCTTGTGGTGGTAGATCTTTACTGTTTAGTCTAGCCTGAGATTCTGGTTGGGTTGTGCTGGTAGTAATTTTGGACAGGCAGACTTTGGGGTTGGGTTCTCTAGTTGGGCTGAGTTTCTTCCTATGGCCTTAAGTTGAATGGTATTGCTGCCTGTGATCTGTGATCTAGTAAGACCACTGGTTGTACTCTGTTGTTAGGTGGCTAAGTTCTGTGATTTTCTCTGATCAAGTAGGTTTGCAAGTTGTTTTCCTTGGCTTCATAGTAGTGTAATTTGAAGTCTTTAGTTGGGCAGAGCCATGTGCTGGTTTCTGAGGCTGGGTAAAGTTTCTGGGGCTGCTGTTCAGCCATATGGGATGGGCAGGGCCACAGACACACATGAACTTGGGTTTTACTTCTAGCCTTGGTTAGGCTTAAGCAGAGCACTGATATTTGCTGAAGTCATAGCTCAGCAGCTGGTGTTGGGTGGCAGATGTTACCTCCCTGAGTAATCACTGACTTGAAGTAGACTCCTAAGTCTAAATCAGATATTTAAAACACTGTCAGTAAATGAAAATTAGCAAAATATAAAATGAATCAAGTACTATTTAGGAAAAAATCCCTTGGAAACATACCTCAGAAATAATTTGGCAACATGTAGTAATTTTGAAGATCCAATTATCTTATGACTTGACAATTCCACTTCTGAATATACTAATACATGCTAAAAACTCTTGTCCCTAGATATCATGAAATATATAAAAAGTGTCGCAGTAACATTGTCATAGCAAAAAAAGTGAATCACTCAAATCCACAATAAATAGAGAAATCCATCAATAATGGGAAAGATGATAATAGAAAAAATATATTATATGTACTATACCCTTAAATTGGAATAATATCTACTCTATATAAAGAACAGTTGCATTCATTTTATGAACACATAAAGTCGTCTCTCTGGGACATAAACTCTAGTCAAGAAACAGTTGTGGAAGGATAAACGTAGTATAATTTCATTATATAAGGTTCTAAAACATGCAGAACTAAATAGAATAATTTTAGAGATGTATACCTGTAGTAAACCAAGAAAGAAAAGTAAGGACATAATAAGAACAACATTCAGGAGTGTAGTTACAGCTAAGTAGAGAAGATGAGAGGATTATACAGAGACTTCAAAAGTCAGGATGTTTTTGTTTTTCAATCTAGGAAGATAGGTTGGTTGATTTTCATGTATTGCTTTTTATATCTTAAACACACTCTATAAATATTTGTATATACTCAATATTTCATAAGAATAAAATACAAAAGGATGCTAGAAGTCCCTAGGATAATTGTTCATGCTTTATTAACACAGTCATAACAATACGTTATTTATGCAGGACATAATCAAAGATGTATCTTCTTGGTAATGTGTTAAATTAGAACTGTGACATTAGCGACATAGACTAATGCATTGCCATTTCTCCTCTCATTTAGAATTAGGACTATACCAGAAGATAAATTAGTTCTGTGATCTCTCTTTAGACTTGTGCTAGGTAAATGAGTTTCTTTTACCAACACATTGTCAGTCACTATACCGAATTTAGATTCATGATTATACCATTTCCTCTTGCTGCTGCAATAATAGCAAGGAGGAAGACAACAGGAATGTTAATGCTTAGCCATATCTAGTGGATGAAAATTTACTGCTGTAACTTCTTGGTAACTTGGATTGACTGACAATTAACCACCTTTTTTATACCAGTATAAATGCAGGGATGAAAGTGAAATTCAAAATTCTAAAGGTTCATTTGCCCACCTTTTCATTTTACCTTTAAAAAAATTAAAATAAAACATGTTTACTTACAGAACATTAGAAAACACATAATATATAAGGAATCAGAAGGAAAAGCCTAGAATACCAACAGAAACATGTTTGGTGCACTTCCTTTAGTTTTCTTCACATAAAAATATTGTCATATTGGAAATGCATATTCTATTCTGCTTTTTTTCTACTTAGACTTTTCTCATATCATTACTCATTCTTCAAATACATAATTTTAATCACTGTATAATATTTTCTATGCAAATGATTTATAATTTACTTAATCTCTAACCCACTTAAGGACACGGAAATCAAATCCAATGTTTTGTTATTATTTAAATACTGTGTGTGCATCTTTTTTCTTTTGTACAATAGCGTTGCTAAATATACTGTTTTCTTTGTGTGACAGAACAAAATGTTACCTTAGGAGTGTTTCTAAGTTTTTCATCTACCCTACCCATGAAAGCAAATTCTGGCTCTATTCTTTCAATTTATCTACTTTTCTCCTCCCACTAATGTCCTGATTTGCCGGATACATTACTTTTTATCTTGTTAATGCAGTTTTGAGGGACTGCAAATGAAATGTAGAGGGACACCATGTCCATGGACTAGTACAGTAGAAGAAGTTTTTTCATGCACTGTTAAAAAGGGCAACATTCCCTTTCAGAGTAAGGGATTAGATAGAAAAAATGAGGAATTTTAAGGAATATTAATCTGGTTTAAAATTAATACCTCCATAAGAGTGCTATAAAAATGAACATATTGCTTTATTTTGAATTATTTCTTGGTTGTAGACTTGGTGCCATAACATTATTCTAAAACTGCAATGTAAGGTTCATGGTTTCGTAAGTTTGCACAACTATAAGGAAATATCACTGTCCTCTTATTGCCTGTCAAAGTTGTTTTCTTGAAAGATTAGGGCAATGTATTCTTTTCATCAGCTTGGTATAAGAATGCCTGCATCACTGCACTGATATCTTTTTTTCCTATATTACGGGGGTACAAATATTTAGGTTACATATTTCCTTTGCCCCACCTGAGTCAGAGCTTCAACTGTGTCCATCCCCTAGATGGTGTGCACTGCAACCGTTAGGTGTGAATATACCCATACCCTCCCCCCTCCTCCCATCTACCTGACACCCAATGAATGTTATTACTGAATATGCAGTTAAGTGTTGATCAGTTAATACCAATTTGATGGTAAGCACATGTAGTACTTATTTTTCCATTCTTTTAATACTTCCCTTAGTAGACTGGGCTCCAGCTCTTTCCAGGATAATACAAGAGATGCTAAATCACCTTTGTTTTTTGTGGCTGAGTAGAACTCCATGGTATACACAAACCACATTTTATTAATCCGCTCATGTATTGATGGGCACTTGGGTTGTTTCCACATGTTTGTAATTGTGAATGGTGCTTCTATAAACATTCTAGTGCATATGTCTTTTTTACATGTTTTTTCTTCCTTTGGGTAGATGCCCAGTAATGGGATTGCTGGATCAAATGGTAGTTCTACTTTTAGCTCTTTTAGGAATTTCCATATTAGTTTCCATTGAGGTCATACAAGTTTGCAGTTCCACGAGCAGTGTATGAGTGTTCCTATCTCTCTGCATCCACGCCGACATTTATTGTTTTGGGACTTTTTTGATAAAACTGCTCTCATTGTGATGCCATATCTCAAAGTGATATCTCATTGTGGTTTTGATTTGCATTTCCCTGATGATTAGATATGTTGATCATTTTTTCATATGTTTGCTGGCCATTAGTCTTTCTTCTTTTGAAAAGTTTCTGTTCATGTCCTTTGCCCACTTTTTAATGGGGTTGTTTGATTTTTTTCTTGCTGATTTTTTTGAGTTCTGTATGGATTCTAGTTATTAGCCCTTTATTGGATGTGTAGCATACAAATATTTTCTCCCATTCTGTAGGCTGTCTGTTTGTTCTCGTGATAGTTTCCTTGGCTGTGCAGAAGCTTTTTAATTTGATCAGATCGCATTTATTTATTTTTGTTGTTTCTGTGATTGCCTTTGGGGTCTCTTCATAAATTCTTTCCCTAGGCCAATGTCTGTAAGAGTTTCTACAACATTTTCTTCTAGAATTCTTATAGTTTCATGCCTTAGGTTTAAGTCTGTTATTCGCCATGAGTTGATTTTTGTGAGAGGTGAGAGGTGTGGATCCTGTTTCAGTCTTCTACATGTGGCCGTCTAATTTTCCCAGTACCACTTATTGACTAAAGATTCTTTTCCCCAGGGTATGTTTTTGTCTGCTTTGTCAGAGATTAGATGGCTATATGAGGATGGTTTTATACCTGGGTTCTCAGTTCTCTCCCATTTGTCTATGTCTCTGTTCTTGTGCCAGTACCATAATGTTTTGGTTACTATATCCTCATAGTATAGATTGAAGTCTGGCAAATTGATGCTTCCCAATTTGTTCTTTTTGCTTAGGATTTATTTTGCTATATGGGGTCTTCTCTGGTTCCATGCAAAGCATAGAATTACTTTTTCTAGATCTGTGAAAGATGATGTTGGTATTTTAATAGGGATTACATTGAATGTGTATGTCTCTTTGAGTAAGATAGACATTTTAACAATGTTTATTATACTGTCCCATGAGCATGGTATGGTTTCCCACCTGTTTATGTCCACATCACTGATTTCATACAACAATGAGACATTATCATTTTGCAAAAAGTTTGTACACTTAATAGGTGGAAATTCTTAATTATTTTTAATTTTGAATTTCTTCGTTAGCGATGTTGGATATTTTCCATACTCTTCTTTATTTCCTACCTCCTATTTGGGAGTGGTTTGATCATGATCATTGTTGGTTCACTGGGTGTGGCAAAGTGATTTATTTAATTAGGTTGCCTGTCTCAGTATTTATTAATTATATATTAACTCTCATGTGTGTTGCCGTTATCTCCCTCACCTTTGTCATTTTCTTTTAATTGTATTAACTAGCCTGTCATATAGATGTGTTAAAATTTTAATAGTCAAAACAATTGACCTTTTTCCTTTATGAGTTAATCTATTGTTTAATTTCAGAAAGTCATTGTCCATTCTGAGAGCTTAACAAATACTCACCTTTTAATGTTTTTATTTATTGCATTTGTTTGGTGTGCTTGACATTTATTTTGAGATAAGGTATGAAGACAGTATTTCATTTTTTTTCTGAGTAGTTAACCAATTGTCTCAATACAATATATTGAAAAATAAAACTATTTTTACTCTTATTAGTGATGCTGCTTTTATTACAAATACAATTCTAATACATTAGGCTACCTATTCTATGACATTAATGTCTATATGCCATAACAGTGTTGATAATTCTACATTTTGCTTTTATTTTAAAATATAAGAAAAAGTATCATTAATCATCCTTTTCAAAAATGCCTCTGTTATTATTACTTTCTCTTCATATAACCTTTAGAATCACTCTGCCAAGTTATAAAAAATTCCCATTGGAAAGTGGATTGAATTTGGTTAAATCTCTACATTAATTTGGAAAGGATTCTTTTTCCAATTTACGAAGTATTTTAAATACCTAAATAGAAGGTTGGAATTTATTTTGTTAATTCACTCCTTCAGCGTATCTTTTTGCTATTTAGCACTGTGATAGGCACCTTGGATGTAATGACAAACTGACAAACCTCTGTACGCCAAGCCCCTTGTGATAGATGCTTTGTGTCCATAAGATTACGGAAACAGAACAAATATTATTTGCTGATGGCATCAGAACAATAAATCATTGTACACATTTAAGACATAAACTCAGTGACAATGAAGCCCAGAGAGACGTGTTAAAGCTTCAGCAGGACAAATTCATAGAAATAGCTTTGGAATAACTATAGTTAATTGTTGCATATTGAAAATATAGATTCTAATTTTGGGAAAGTTTTGGTCACAATGTATCTTAAAATCTAAGACAAGGAATTATTTATTTGTGGTCATCTGTCTTGCACATGGTAGGTATTCTATGCATATATCTGGGTTTGAATTGATTGTAAATGGAGAAGAAAGTAATACATAGGCTATCTTCTTTTCATGCATCAAAATCAGTTCTCTGCTTATGTGTTATCTATTCTGTTTCATATCACTGCTTCATTCTATATAAACAATTTTTTTCTGAAAAGAAACTAAATCAATAACAAAAAGAAAGAAAAGGAAAGATAATCACTCAAAGAGAAGATTCCACTTTATCTTTTGGATAGAATGATATTATCACCATGTCTAGGTATAATTTTAGCCTTTCTTCACAGAGAGTAATTTGTTGAAAATGTAGCCTCCAATTGAAATGTTTCTGATTACAATGTACATGTTTCTATGTAATTTTGGTATCTTCCATTATTTCTGTGAGTATACTTGAAAAACAATTTCTTTAGAGATTTCATTTCTTTTGAGTTGCTTGATTGATTTTTTATAGATTTTTCAGTATCAGAAAGATAAAAATTCCAAATAATTGCTTGCCTTTTCAGGGTTTGCAGAAATTATTTTTATCAGAAATGCCATGGTATCCAATAGTGGCTCTGTGTTCATTATTTGATCTCAAGTAAAGTTCTCATCAATATAATAACCTTTAGGTACCTTATTATTGCTATTGACAACAATCATTTAAAACCCGTTATTTTCTCTGAATCACATGAAACATATTTGCTATACATTATTGACAAAGAAATTGAAGAAAAGAGATTTTTGTCAAGTACTAGAGTAGAGCTTCAGCTGAATATTCTTTATTACTGGTCTAATTACTAATCTATGATAAATGGAAAAATCTACCTCCATTAGCCCCTGTATTTGTCTTTAATTTTCTTCCACCTATTCTCTCCTACAAAAATTACCATTAAATTTTAGAATTTTTTTTTTCCTGGAGAACAATAATGAGACCTGATGATCATATAATGATTTAGAGTTCATAAAATGCTTTTCATAAGCAAGATGTCAGTTGGGTCTGTAAGACTGGACATTTTTTTGCATGGTTGAGGAAAAGGTTTGGAAGTTAAGCAACTTCAGTAAAATATGATTTTCCTTTTATGCTCAGGTAAACGAAAGAAGAAGCTTATTGAGTAAAGATTAGAGAGACATGGGTCAAAACTAAAGTGCTAGCAAGAGCTATGCCAGGAGCAAACTCTAGCATATAACAGTAAGAATTGCTAAAGTAATTTAAAATAAAAGGTACTTTTCCAATTATATTACAGAGGAAATAATAGCCTGAAACATCATTCCTTTGCTTCTAGTTTATGATTTTAGCTTCAATATTTTTCACTAAGTGCAATATTCCAAAGGGCATATTGGTTTAATGAATATATTCTTCAAATCAATTTTCATTTTATGGAAGACTTTGTAAATGATTAGCTAGTGAATGAGAAAATCATGGTTCTCTGCTATTCAATATATGAGGGATAATAATTGATACATATGTTTTATAGAAATCACAATACAGAAAATTACAAAAATACAAATAGTGGTACAAAAATACCAGTATTTCCACCAATCTGAATTTAAAACTATTACACTTTTTATATTTACTCAATCTTACATCAGATAAGATTGGAATGATAAATGACAGTATCCCCAGTCATATTTTTCTTTCATTCTTTTTTTCCCAAAAACTACTTTCAAAAATTTGGTGTGTGTGGAATAGAAAAATATACAGCATTATTGCCTTACGTGTCTTAACATTTGATATAAATTTTGCCAGCTTTGTGCACAATAATCTGTAATACTATTATTCTTTTTTTTTTACACTTTCTTTTTGTCATTAAACAAACATACATTGAGTATATATTATATGATAGGCATCAATAGAGGTGAATAAACAAGTACAAATTCCTGCTGTCAATGCACTTATTTTCTGGAAGGATGGATAAAGAGAAAAAATAAATAAATATGTCATATGTCAAAAGCGATAAGATCTATGGTGGAAAAATAAAGCAGAGTTAGGAAGTATGAGGAGAATACCATTATAATAAATAAAACAACTGGAAGTGCAAGGAGAATATTGGTATTATAAATGAAACAACCCTTTCCTGATAAATTGAAATTCTATCAAAAACCTCAAGAGAATGAGAGATACAAATATGAGATATTTGGGTTCCAGGCAGAGAAAATGTAAAATATGAGTAAAAAACTCCTTGTCAGGAACATGCAGAAAGTAATACTGATGCTGAATAGCCATGGAGAGAATGGTACAACATGAGAAAAGAGTTGTAGCAAGAATTGGATTTTTCCCAATAACTATTTATTTACTATCCAACGTGATACTTCTAGGAGCAAAAGTGGAAGACTATTAATAACTGGGTTGGGACAAAAACTATAAATCAGAAGTCTGGTGGGCAAACTGAGATTTGCCATCACCTATACTCTATAACTTTATTACAAGTTGAGATAAAAAGCCACTTCTTTTTCAGAATTGTTGTGATATAAATGTTGTATGGAGAGTAGACTGAAATGGAGAAGAGTAGAAGATTGTAGACGAGTTAGGAAGCTATTGCTCTAAATCTGGTAAAAAAAAAAAAAAAAAAAGATGGTGGCTTCATCTGGAGTGATGGTAAAGAGGGTAAGGTTATAAGAAGTTGTTGATTTCTGGATGCTAGAACTGCTGACAGATATTTTCTTATTTTTTTTAATTAACAAAAATTGAGTACATTTTTGTGTATAAAATTTTCTCAAAAAATTAATAATAAAGCTACCATATGATCCATCAATCCCCTAAGGAGTATATAATCCAAGGGAAGTGAAATAAGTATGTCAAAGAGATATTTGCACTCTCATGTTTATTGCAGCATTATTCATGGTAGCCAAAATATGGAAACATCCTTAGTGTTTATCAATGAATGAATGGATTTAAAAATGCTATATATGCACTGTGGAATACTATTTAGCCTTTAAAAAGAAGGCAGTCTTTTCATTTGTGACAACAAGGATGAACCTGGAGAACGTTCTGTTGAGTCAAATAAGCCAGGCCCAAAAAGAAAAATACCACATGATCTCACTGTATGGGGAATCTAAAAGAATTGAATTCATAGAAGTAGAGAGTAGAATAGTAGTTAAGAGAGGCTGGGCAAAAGCGATCAGGGAGATGTCAGTCAAAGGATACAAATTTTCAGTTAGAATTTATAAAAATAAGTTCTAGAGATCTATTGAACAACATGGTGACTGCAGTTAACAGAAATGCACTGTATTTTTGAACATTGCTGAAGAGTAGATTTTAAATGTTCTCACCGCATTTTAACAATGTTTATTCTACCTGTCAATGCTATGTTTTTCCATTTGTTTGTATCCTCTGCGATTTCTTTCCTCAGATTTTACTGAATTGCGAGAAAATTTCAAGGTTTATTTCCTCACTGAATACCCTTTTCCATGCTCTTTTGCTTTTGTGTTCTCAACATTGCTAAAGAGTAAGACCATGTCTTTTAGATACCTGCTGAATTAGCTTAGACGTATAAGTAAATCTGCAATTGATCCACACATCCCTTCATTTTAGAGACACACCTTGTTAAAATTGAATAGATCTGACATTTTGGTTCCAGATCTGGTTTACTGTGATAACTCCGGTTCCAACCTGAACCCTGGAAACGGGGACAGTGGCTTCCCCTGATAACTCATCATTAGGAATTGTACTATCACAAATTCAAGTTTCTACGGCATCTGCTCCCATCGCTTGCATGTTCATTCAATGATAAACACTCCCCTTATTACAGTGCCTTTATTAGAAGAGGAAAGAGGGACTTTTTGGTAAGAATTTTGAAAATTTCTCATAGTGAGCAAGCTAATGGAACTGTGGGCATCATCTTGCCTCTCCTTCATAAATAGCATTTATTTTAAATGTTTTCTATTATTTCTTCTAAAATGTAAGTGTGTTATTAAATATTACCTTGAATACGTTCTTAAGGGCTCAGTTTCTTTTTCCTCAGGTTGTATCTACATGACCATTTGGATTAATTTTAAGATAGTATGTTTATTGAGATTTCAGAAAGTCAGTACCAAAACATCCCTTTATTCTTTACATAAGTTCTTAACAAAGTCATAGATGAACAAAGAGATAGGTAAATGGGGGACAAAGTCGGCTTTATTTCTTTATAGTTGTTGAAGAATGCGGATTAAGTGTGTGACCTAAATGTACTTTCTAATACTGAACCACATAAATAGACAGACTTATTCAAGGCAGTGCTGGCAGCCTTTCCGCATACTAAACATTTCCTTTAGCTTGAAGCCCAACAAAGAACATTCTCTCCATGGGTAGTCAGATTGTCAATAAATAAAAGGAAGATCCCAGAACAGGTTGAGCTGGACATTCTCAGAGTCTGTTCCCAAATTTACCAAAGAGAAAATTTACTTCTAGGATGGATGAATTAACAGGGGTGTGACGAAAGAGTTACACTGATTGATGTCCTCTGAGCTGAAACATAAAGCCAGGGGAAAGGAGGTTGACTGCAATAATATTTACCTTATTCAATTTGCAATATAAATGGATAGCAGTAAAACCTGTTGAATAATAGTTCAAACTTTACTGCCCAGGTAGATTTAGATGAGTCTTGGCTCTAGGTCTCTGAATTCAAAATATGAGCATCCTTACGATTGTTACTCAAAGCAAAAGCAGACTCAATTATGTACTGCATGTAATAGATTCCTCCAGCAATTTTATCTGGCATTCTACCATAATCAGTAATAATTTGGTCAAATATTAATAGCTCGTTTTCTTGGTAACACTGCAGAATGATATTATTAGGTTTATGAATTTAATGACTCACCAAATTATGACATTTAGAACGTTGTCTTACTGAACTCCCATGAGTTCCAATATCTAAGAAATTAGAATTTTACCCTAACATGAAAATTTACTTGAACATTAAAATTATGAAGAGGATTATCCGGTGCTTGTATTCAGCTCTTACTAAGTTGATTTCACTTACATCCCATGTTTTTCTTCATTGCTATGCTCTCCAAGCTTCCTTTCATTCATTCATTTCATTTCATTCCTTCCTTTCTCTCTGTTTCAATAGTCTAGATTTTAGATAGGTGGATATTATAGTTTATATCCTTTTATATTTTTTATTTGAATGGGCCCAAAGGGGTAACAATGATACTAATCAGCCTATAAACTTAATCATTTGTTTTCTTAAGAAAGAAAAAGGAAAACAAAACTAAGAAGCTGGCTTTCTAGTTGTAGTGAGTTTTCAAATACCCATTGATTAAGTGAAAGGAAGTATATAGCACTGAGTATTTCTGCATAAAATCTGCTCCAATTGCTTGTTTTTTCTATGGCTGTGTGTGTTGTGGCATTTTATACCTTCTAAGTATGCTTTTCTCCCTTCGTTGTTTTGTTAGTAACTCACTGGGGAGATATCATTGTAAAAATAATGACTGGCAAAACATAAAATCCTTAAAAATTATTTAGGTGAGAGATATCTCAAGAACATTAGGGTGGGGATGTGGTAAAGGAAATATAAATGGCATGGGTTGGATGATTTCTTTTTTTCCCACAGAACAGAGACGTAATGTGATTGGCTCTCTTGCATGCTGGGGTCGCTGTTGAGAAAAACATGTTGAAGACTCCTCACCTCCTGATTTTGAACAAATGAGATCTGTCTTTTTTTTTATAATATAGATTTGAAACTTTGTTTAGCTTTGCTGCTTTTCTTTCCTGTTTCCTTACTACTGTTTGAATATTATACATATAATTTCAAAAGCAGTGGATATTAAGCTGTCTGTGGAGACTGAGATTCAGCTGGTTTTAAGACTGATGGAGTTGATCACAGTACTTTCCTTTTCTTTGAAAGTCATTGTCCCATTAGTCCACAGATTATTATTATAAGTCTAATTTATAGGTTGCTATTATGTACAATTTATAGTACTCTGTAGCACATTAAATAATACTGCTTAATATCACTGATAAATTGCTTAAGTATCTTTCCACATTATATGGCCCCACTATGGAACCACCCACTTATAAATAGCAGCTCAAATTTATAATGTGGTTGCATAGAAAGTGAATAACGCAGCATCTCAATTTATAGTTTTAACTACAGTCTGATTTTCCTTTTCCTAAGAGTCCATTACTCAAGCACATTGCCTGATAATATTTTTGTCTTCTTTATCATCTTTTCCCCCTTAAACAGATCATTTATAGTGACATAGAAACACTTACCACTAGCTTTTAATCTTACAAAACATATGGATTTGAGTTTCTGTGATTCATAAAGCTCTTTATCAAATGAAATAAAGTGAATTCTTTTAAAAAATTCATATTGTATTACTTTTAATAATTACCATTTAAAGAGGCTTACAGTAATTGAAAACAGATTAAGTATGATTTAATTATGTTTATTACTCCTACTCTTAAATATTTCCTACCTTTGTCTGATACTTTCTTTAATACAACAAAAGTATGGGTGGAAGAGAAAATTTGGATTGCCTCCCTCCACAAAAGCTCTGTTTAATTTTTAAAGATAAACAGCAAAATTAAAATATTTAAGGAAAATTTAGATCCACTTGAGTCAGATCCAGTGAACTATAGGTATCTTGTAAAGAAAGAACTTCCTCTAGGAAATGCTTATATCTAATTTCATTAAAAAAATAGTTAAGACTCACTTATTTCATTTTTAATAACTTTCTAGCTAAGAAATGTTATTTCTTTCAGGTTTTAGGGAATATTAAGAGAAATTTTAAAGAATTACAATAGTATATTTTCTGTATCCCTCTGTTGTCACTCAGTTTATGTTTGCTAATAGGATTTCTGTATGATGGTATTTGTAAAGGGAGGTTATATCCATCCTGTATTTTCTAAAATAGAAGGAGACAAGAGAAAACAAACTGTAGTCATTTTATACTAGGGAACACAATTGTTTTTCCTCATTCCTTAAAGGCACTCTGTGCCTGGAAGCAAAGTGCTTACATCCCATGTATTTGAAAAGCAAAATGACTTGGTTCAAGAAGAATTCTCATGGTTTTTCTAATTCTACAAAACAGAAAATACAGATTTTACAAATTACTCAGCCCTTTATTCTTAAATCAAATATCTGAAAGATCTTTGGGTCAAGGAAAAAATCAGGAGGAAAATCAAAACACTTTTCAATTTGAATGACAAAGGTGATGCAAGCTTCCAAAAGTTCTAGGATACAGAAAAAACAGCACTAAGAGGGAAATTGATGGCAATACTATGAACAAAACAGAAAGATCACAAATTAACAACCTAATGCCATACCTCAAGGAACTAAAAAAATGAAGGACAAACCAAACCCACAACTTACAAAAGAAAAGAAATAACAAAGATCAGAGCAGAACTAAACAAGATGGAAATGAAATGAAAAGCTGATTCTTTGACAAGATAAACAAAATCAATAGACCACTAGCAAGATTAACCAGAAATAGAAAACAAAGGATTCAAATAAGGTCAATTAGAAATGAAAAGAAGACATTACAACTGATCCCACAGACATACAAAATATCATCCAATACTACCATGAAAACCCCTGCATGCATAAAATAGAAAATCTAAAGGAAATGGATAAATTTTTGGAAACATATAAACTCCCAAGCATGAATTAGGGAGAAATAGAAATCCTAAACAGACCAATAATGAGTATCAACATTGGAACAGTAATAAAAAACAAAAAAACTCACAAGAACAACAATGATAGCCCAGGACCAGATGGATTCACAGTCAAAAACTACCAGACATACAATGAAGAACTGGCACCTAGACTATTGAAACTGTTCTATAACAGAGAAAAAGAGAATATTCCCTAACTCATTCTATGAAGCCAGTATCACCCTGACACCAAAGCCAGGAAAGGACACAACAACAACAACAAAAAAGAAAACTGTAGACCAATGTCCTTTATGAGCATAGGTGCAAAAATTCTCAACAAACTATTAGCAAACAAAATTCAACAGCACGTAAAAAAGATAATTCATCATGATCAAGTGGGACATTCCAGGGACAGAAGGATGGTTCGACATATGCAAATCAATAAATGTGGCTCATCACATAAACAGAATTAAAACAAAAAAATATTATTTCAATAGATGCAGAAAAAACATTCAGTAAAATCCATAACTTCTTTATGATAAAAACCCTCAACAAAGTAGGCACAGAAGGAACGTACCTCAAAATTATAAAAGCCATACATGACAAACCCACAGTCAACAGCATACCGGATGGGAAAAAGTTGAAAATATTCTGCCTAAGAATTCAAATTGGATTAAAGACTTAAATATAAGACCTGAAACCATAAAAATTCTGGAAGAAAATATAAGAAAAACTTTTCAGGACATTGGGCTAGGCAAAGAATATATGACTACAATCCCAAAAGCAACAATGACAATAAATAAATGGGACAATTAAACTAAAAAGTTTCTTCACATCGAAAGAGATAATCAACAGAGTAAAGAGACAACCTACAGATTGGGAGAAAATATTCACAAACTATACATCTTACAAAGGATTAATACAGATATATATAATCTACAAAGAACTCAAGCAAATCGGCAAGAAGAAAACAGCCCCATTAAATGTGGGAAAAATACATAAACAGATTTATTTCAGAAGAAGATACACAAATGGCCAATAAACATAAAAAAATGTTCAACATCACATATTATCAGGGAAATGAAAATTAAAACCACGATGAGACATAACCTTATCCTGGTCAGAATGATCATTATAAAAAATCAAAAAATAACAGATGTTGGTATGGATATGGTGAAATGGGAATACTTATACATTGTTGGTTGGAATGTACATTTGTATAACCTCTGTGGAAAACAGTATGGAAATTTCTCAAATAACTAAAAGTAGACCTACCATTCAATTCAGCAATCCTACAACTGGGTATCTATCAAAAGGAGAAGTCATTATTTTAAAAAGGCACTTATATATTTATTGCAGCACAATTCACAATGGCAAAGATATGGAATAAACTTAAATGTCTATCAACTATGAGTGGATAAAGAAAATGTGATAAACACAGACAAATACACACACACCATGGAATACTACTCAGCCACAAAAAAGAATATATGTCTTTTACCATAAATATTATTATTAATAATATTAATCATTAATAATTAATAATATTTATATAATTTATTATATGTAATATAGTTATATAATTGTATTTATATATTGTATTAATTAATAATAATTAAAAATATTAATATAAATATGAATACTAACATATTAATATGTTAATATAATATGAAAGAAATAATGTCATTTACAGCAACCTGGTTGGAGCTGGAGACCATTATTCTAAGTGAAGTATCTCAAGAATGGAAAAACAAATAGCACATTTTCTCATTCATAAGTGGGAGGTAAATGATGTGTGTACGTGGTCATAAAGTGATATAATAGACATTGGAAACTGAAAAAAAGGTGAGGCTCACAGGGGTGAGAGATCAACAATTACTTATTGGGTACAATGTACACTATTCTCTGACAGGAGCATTAAACCTCTGACTTCACCATTATGTAATTCATCCATGTAACAAAAAAACTCTTGTACCTCCTAAATCTATGGGGAAAAAATAATAAAATAAGCAAAGACACATTATTAGAGACAGGCATGGCTAAGCAACCAGTTAAATAATGTGGTAATTATCAAGATTAAAAAACGAAAGTGAACTATAGGACAGTTGCACATTTTTCTCATTGAACTTTACTAATTCCTACATGCTTTAATGACTTTTGGCATCTACATAATGCTTAACGCTAGAGTTTCAGGTGCTGTGGTAGGCTGTTTGTCACAAATGCAGTTGCTAGAGGAACTGAAGAGCCTGTGGAGAAAGAACTCATGGTAAAGAAGTTATGTGCTCAAGTCTCTGTAGGAGAAGGGACGATTTGAAACTCAACACTGTATCAGTCTCCAAATTTGTCTCCAGCTTAATATACATATTAAGAGTGTTATTTTTGGTTCAGGTCCATATTAAGAATGTTATTTTTGCAGAAATCCCCACGAGATACTAAGGGATACAAAATGCAGTGATTTGGAGCCAATGCAAAGAATAAGAGAAAAAAACAGAATTCTCTTCACTTAGTCACAAAATACAGCATGACTTCAGTGCTCTGGCAGCTAATGTTACTACAATCCTCTACTCCAATAATAGCATATCTTTGTAGTGGGTTTAGTACCCAGTAGTAAATTAGTGGCATCCAGGTTCCAGTGTGTTGGGTACATAGCAATGTCACTAATTCCACTAGTTTGTTACAGTGTGGTGATATGTTCAGATAGGGCAGCCACATTTAGTGTCAATCATAATGATGAACAGTATCAGCAATGGCCATGTCAATGTGCCCTTTTGAGGCTTCTCAGGTACCAAAGACCTCAGCAACATAAGGCAAATCAGAACAAGAGAGAAAAAGTGGTGACCACCATATGGTAGGTAGATAAATTTTGGGGAACACATATGTGCTGATTGGTAGGGATTCTGGCAAATTAATCAATGATAGAAAGTTATCATAAAAAAGTTATAGTAAAAAATTTAATAATATTAAAATCATATGCAGGCATATTCCTCAAATATCTTGAGTTCAAATCTTCCTTGGACAAATTTCTTAGTCTATTTATTGTTTAGTTTTCTTCATTTGTAAAATAGGGATAATAATATTACCTCATAAGGTAATTGTAAGGAATCAATGAGAATATACATAAAGCTCATAAAAATTTTCCTGGTATATAATTTTAAAAGCCCCTTAAATTTTAGCTATTTATGATCTCAAGAAACTCAGGTTATCAAGGAAGGTTTCAGGGACATCGCCAGTGTGGCACATCTAGAAAATAATGAATACCTGAACTTTTAGTATTACTCTTTATGAGATAATTTTGCCCAATTAGTATTGTCTGGGTGGTCACCTAATGCTCCTAAACATAAAAAATTTTCTACATTGTTTTTTATTGAACAGGCAAAATCAATGATAGAGGAGGAAAGGTCCTTGTTGTTTAGGTAATTTCTTCACTATTTTTATACTACAAATTCAAATCTAGATTGACTTTATAATTGAACCTTTAATAATACAGATTAAACATTATTTGTGTTGTCTTTAACAAAGTCATTTTTCTCCTACGGGTCTCTAAGAAATACATTTCAAAATTTAGTATAATCAAATCCTTTAATTGGTGACCTATAGCTTAGTGCTTGGGAAAAATTGATGTAAGTGTTAAATAGAATGCAGAAATGTATTCTATCTCTTAAATGTATCTCAAACTCATGGTTCTATCCTTTTCATGACTGTTAAAATGCTTGAAACAATATTGAGATACTAAGTTATTGAGTATCAAATTGTTGAATATTGAGTTAGTCATCGAATAGGTATTACAGCAATGATTATTGTGTGAGATCCTGTTCTAAGTAGCACTTTTCTAAGGACTTTATATTCATTCTTTCTTCCGTCCTTAACCTCATGGTTGTCTGACCCCATCCAAGCTTCACCAATCTTACAAGTGCAGTTCAATCGCCATCTTCTCAACAAAGTCATCACTTGTGATGAGGCCCTCCTATGAACTTATAGTACTTATTACATCAACTTGTCATTTCAAAATAATTATGCACAGTTGTCTGATGCTTTTACTAACATTTAAATTTTGATATGCAAATTCTGACTGCACATGAATTAAACTCTATAAGTGCAAGTTCATTTTATTAGCATAGAATTCAATTTTTAAAGTGTCGAATTAATAATTAGTGTCTTTCCAAATGGTGGTCTCTTGAACAAATTCTATTCTGACTCCACTTTGTAAATATAATAACACCAAAATACATATAGTACATTCTTAAAGGATCTATGAAACATCTTAAAAATTTTAACAAATTGTTCATGGAGAAATTTTATTAAATATTCTAAAGTGTATATTCTCTATGCTTCTGCTTATTTTTCTAAGTGGCTAAACATAATAAAACAATATACTTCTCCATGACCAGTTTTAAAACTGCATGTGATACCAGGCTAAACTTTTCTCATTTTGAATGCTATTTGCAATCTGTAAAATTGCCTGCCCTTTGGAAAATACTTGATCAAATGTGTAATTAAATTTCCAATAAATGTTAAACTTTTTCATGAAGAGACAATTTGCCTCCAACTTTTTTTATGATAGATATTACTTCCTTCCCATTTTTAAAAAAATTTCAGAATATTACAGGGGTGCAAACGTTTTAGTTACATGGATTGCTTTTTGTACTACTTGAGACAATGTTATAAGTGTGCCCATCACCCAGATAGTGCACATTGTACCCAGTGGGTATGATTTCACCTATCGCCTCCTCCCTCCTCCCACCTATTTGATGTCCATTGAGTTTTACATGCTATTGTGCACATGTGTGCTATTTGGTTAGTTCCAATTTTTTTTTCTTCTTTTGAGACAGAGTCTCACTGTGTTGCCTGGGCTAGAGTGCCGTGGCGTCAGCCTAGCTCACAGCAACCTCAAACTCCTGGGCTCAAGCAATCCTTCTGCCTCAGCCTCCCGAGTAGCTGGGACTACAGGCATGCCCCACCATGCCCGGCTAATTTTTTGTGCATATATATATATATATATATATATATATATATATTTTTAGTTGTACAGATCATTTCTTTCTATTTTTTAGTAGAGACAGGGTCTTGCTCTTGCTCAGGCTGGTCTCGAACTCCTGACCTTGAGCGATCCACCTGCCTCGGCCTCCCAGAGTGCTAGGATTACAGGTGGGTTAGTTCCAATTTAATAGTGAGTACATGTGGTGTTCGTTTTTCCATTTTAATGATACTTCACTTAGGATAGTGGTCTCCAGTTCCAATCAGATTGTTACTGAAGGTATTAATTCATTTTTTTTAATGGCTGAATAGTCCTCCATGGTATACATATACCACATTTTATTAATCCACTTATGAATTGATGGGCATTTGGATTGATTCCACATCTTCGCAATTGTCAATTATGGTGCAATAAACATCAAGTGCAAGTATCTTTTTGATAAAATGACTTTTACTCCTTTGGGTAAATACCCAGTAGTGGGATTGCTAGATCAAATGGTAGGTCTACTTTTAGTTCTTTGAGGAATTGCCATACTATTTTTCATACAGGTTGTACTAGTATGGATTCCCACCAAGAGTGTATAAATATTCCTTTCTCTCCATATCCACACCAGCATCTGTTGTATTGAGACTTTTTGATAAAAGCCATTCTCACTGGGGTAAAGATATCTTATTGTGGTTTTAATTTACATTTGCCTGATTATTACTGACACTGAGCATTTTTTCATGTCTTTATTGGCCATTTGTCTTTCTACTTTTGAGAAGCTTCTGTTCATGTCTTCTGCTCATGTTTATTGGGGTTGTTTGATTTTTTTTCTTGCTGATGTGTTTGAGTTCTTTGTAGATTCAGTTATTAGCCTTTTATTGAATGTATACATTATGAATATTTTCTCCCATTCTGTAGGCTGTCTACTTACTCTGATGATTGTTTCCTTGGCTGTGTAGAAGCTTTTTAATTTAACCAAGACCCATTTATTTATTTTTGTTGTTGCTGTGATTGCCTTTGGTGTCTTCTTCATAAATTCTTTGCCTATATCAACATCTAGAAGAGGTTTACCTACATTTTCTTCCAGAATTCTTATGGCTTCATAGCTTAGCTTTAAGTCTGCTATCCCTCTTGAATTAATTTTAGTGAGTGGTGAGAGATATGTATCCTGTTTCAATCTTCTACACGTGGCTATCCAATTTTCCCAGCACCATTTATTGGTTTGGTTTCTTTTCCTCAGTAAATTGTTGTCTGCTTTGTCAAAGATCAGATGGCAATATGTGGATGGTTTTATATCCGGGTTCTCTGTTCTGTTCCATCAGTCTATTTCTCTATTTTTGTGCCAGTACCATGCTTTTTTGGTTACTATAGCCTTTGCCTCAAACTCTTCAAGAAATTTTGTGTGGCATGTTCTTTGCAAGGACATTACTCAGAGAGAATACATATGAGTTGGATTGCTGCCTTTACTGGTGACTTCCTCACTTTTAATCCATAAAATACAAAATAAATAAATTTCTTCCATGTGAAAGTGACAGGATAAGAGATAGACAGTAATATAATAATAGTGAGGGACTTCAACACCTCACTGACAGCACTAGACAGATCATTAAGACAGAAAATCAACAAAAAACAAAGGACTTAAATTGGATTTTAGACATTTACGGAACATCCCACCCAGCAACTATGGTAACCTGCTTATTAAATAACCAATATTGGCTTCCTTGGCTTCTTTCCATTCCTTGTCTCACTTTTTCACTTTCCTGGGATTATCACTGTGATTATTTGCATATATTAATATTTCCTAATCTCACAGTTTACCTTCTGGGAGAATCCAATGTAAGCCAGAAGCCAGAAATTGATAGCTTTTCTTTCCATCAACCATTCTAAAAGCTAAAATCGTTTAAGATCTTGTGTGGAAAAGATGAAGGGATGATATGAATTGTTAGCTGCTGATGTAGTTTGGAAATTTGTCCCCTTCTAATCTCATGTTAAAATTTGATCCCCCATGTTGGAGGTGGGGCGTAAAGGGAGGTGTTTGGCTCATGGGGACAGATCCCTCATGAATGAATGGTGCTGTTCCTGCAGGAGTGAGTGAGTTCTCTTAGTTCATGCAAGAACCGGGTGATGAAAGAGCCTGGCACCTCCCCCTCTCTCTTGCCTTCTCTCTTGCCATATGATCCGCACACGCCAACGCCTCTTCCCCTGCCGCCATGAGTGGAAGTGGCCTGAGTCACTTATCAAAAGCAAATGCTGGCTCCATGCTTCTTGTACAGCCTGCAGAACCGTGAGCCAGAGAAACCTCTTTTCTTTATAAATTTCCCAGTCTCAGGAATTCCTTTCTAGCAACACAGTCTAAGACAGCTGCTCAGTGAATTGGGAAGTTCTAAATCAAGACAGGTCTCTTTCTCAGGAGTCTGTCTTCCTCATGTTTCACTATTAAAAAATATGTTTTAGAAGAGGTAGTAGAAAAAGTTAGTATGGTAAATCATTTGCATTATGTGTTCAAAATGTATTGTCTAGTTGTCATCAATATTTGTTTAGGACTATAACAATAGACAATGTCACCCATAAGCATTTGTGTCTGGCAACTTGATTTTCACAGGCTTATTGCTTGGACAAACTGACTTTGATATTTTTCGCTGAGCATTTCAGTATAAACAAACTTATTTTAAATATAATATTACCTTTATTCTTCTGAAGACAGTTATATTGATATTTCAATCTAAGGTGCTATTTTAATTTTGAAATACTAGGTTTATATTATCTTAAATTTGAGAAGGAAATGTAGGTTGATTTATTATTCTTTCTGAAATGTAAGTGATGTCATTTTGTTCTCTGAATAGACAAATAACATGAATAGAAACATCAATTTAATTCCATTCTGGGTTTTTCACTGATTTATAAATCTAAGTACAATCTAATTAAATTATTTATATCTCAGTTTTTCTATATATGCCAAGTGGAAACATGCTGTTTACCCTCTATATGTGATCAAAAGTAATCAAAATACTTAGATTTTGTGTGACTTTAAGTGACCAAAAATAATTTGTCAGAAAATAGTGTCTAAAATGACTTGTCAGCTTAGTCAACCACCAGTTTTAAGTAGTGAAAAGTTTAATTTGGCTTACAAACTGCCACCCCTCAAATTCTGATAAGAGAGAGGGATGAACTCTGCGGAAGACATCCTATCACTAGGGTCTGGTGAGTCAAAGAGTATTACAGAGCTTGGCCTTGTGGAGCTGTCCTTTATATTAGCCACGAGATAGCATAAAGTGCTCAGCCCTGCTGGGTGTTGCTACAATTGGCTACCTTTTTCCCAGTTCCTTTTATTCAGGACTGCTATTCTCACATTTGCTAACATTTTGGCCACTGACAATAAAGCAGCAGTTGCTTCTATACTGTCATAATAAGTAGAGACGTTGCTCAACTTCTAGGGGAACCTGTCACACTGAGTACATTGTATTCTACACAGTTGGGAACCCCTGCAGCTGAGCAACCCTATAACGCAGAATAGGCAGCCTGTTCTAGGTGCTGGGGCTGAGTGTGTCATCGAGTGAGTTGTGGCCGCTGCTGATTAATAATTCCAAACACTAGCAAGAATTATTTTCCACACGACAAACATTGTACTTACCACTTTTCCTGTACTGTCTCACATAGTCTTCGAAACAATTCTGTGATGTGCTATTTTATTTCGATATGATAGATGAAGAAACTGAGTTTCTTCAGTTGCCCGGCCCCTAAATTCCTTAGGCTTAGAGTGAGATAGATGTCATTTAAGTCCTGTTTTTGTCACTCACCAGCTAAGTGGCCCAAAGCAAGTTTCATAATTTCTCTAACCATTAGCTCCTAACTCTGAAACATGGATCTAACAGTAGCTGCTCTGCATGACTTAGGAAAGCTTGGTGAGGCCAAATGAGCAAATAAGTAGGTAACACATTTTATAAACAATAAATCAGCACATAAAATAACTCACAATTTTATATTTATTATTCACACTCGTTTGTTAAAGGTATATAGCTTTATTTCTTTTTCACTCAACATCTCCAAAGATAGAAAAGAAAATTTTAATGTATTATACTCAGTAGCAGTTTCAGTTGGTGACATGGATAGAGATAACTAGGAAATACACCTGTGTCTTCTTTTCTTCCCTCTACATCTTCCACACACACTACACTACACCCATGATAATGACTTTTTAAATAATGAGAATTAAAACATTAAATCTCAGGCTATCCAGGTCTTCAAAAGTCTTGAAGTTTATAAAAGAAGCAAAACCATTTGCTTAATTTTAAGTCAGTTCTCTATAACTGAGCAGTTTGTTGGGAAAGGCAATTTTGAATATCAGGACAAATAAACTGGTGAATTTTTTTGATATTTCAGAATTTTGATTTTTTTTAAAATAAAACAATATTTAAGGAATGTCCCTGAGAAACTGAGTTCAAAAAGTTTAATTTTCCTGAGCAAATCTTCACTGGGGGACAGACATTTTCATATAAATGAATGTGAGATGGGACTTTGATGAGTATCTTTACGGAGATTCATTCCATTTTAACTTAATTGAGGAAGGTGAATATGCATTCGGATTAATTTTATATATTAACTTTGTTAGGCCATTGTACCCAGATATTTGGTGAAATGCCAGTCTAGATATTACTATAAAGGTATTTTGAAAATAAGATTAACATGTTAATCAGTAGGCTTTGAGTAAAGCAGATTGCCCTACATAATTTGAGTGGGCTTTGTCAGTCAGTTGAAGATCTTAAGAGAACAAAGCTTGAGCTCCCTCAAGGAGAAAGGAGTTCTACCAACCTCCAGGGGGCTCTCTATCTTTATCTCTGTATACGCATGCACGTGAGCATGCACACACACACACATACACACACACAGACACACAAACACACATTTTTTTCTCTGGAAAACCATAATACACTGTCTTTCCCATGCTTTATAACCCTTCAACAGCACACAGTATGCGCTCAGTAAATGAAAATGATGGACAGCAAGTGCTTTAAACATGACCTATGGAAAGGAGAACTTTCCCACAGAAAATATACGGAAAACATTTCTTTTCAGAAACTCTCACCCAGGTGCAGGGGAAAACTTCAATCTCGCCTACATTTTCTTTGTATGTCCTTTAATGCTTTTTTGGTCAAGATAATTTTTTTTCAATGCCGAGCTTGATTTTATGGCTTTCTCAGGAACTTAAGCACAGCCTTTTTCAACCTTTTGCCCTCCCCTGAATTTCTTCTCGTTTTTCCACTCTCTAGCCCCAAAGGGCATCTGATCTGTTGTTGGCTGTACCTTCTGAAATCTATGAACTGTGAAATTACATAATTGATAGTTGAATAAGTAAGTAGCAAAGTGCCAAAAAGTCCACATTATATTATCTTCTGTCCTCCCACTTCCGGATTTCCCCGTGGACAAACACAGTTAAGGCAGCAGATACAAGGGCAATTAGCTTGGAAAACTCTGGCATACAGGAAGTCCCCATACAATTGCTTGGAATAAGGAATGCTTTGTGAGTATTCACTGCCATCTGGTCCAATTAGGAGTGTCAGTTCTGCATCAGTCCGTCTCTTCCTCCTACCCTACTCTTACACACTGTGGGGATGTCCTGTGTTATCCTTGGAACAACCATCATCTGGCAGCTATTTTAACATATGTGCAGTCAGTATTGCTGCTCTAAGCAACTTAAAACTTGCTAAAGTACTTAGAACCCACTACATAAGAAAAAAGTACTTATTGTTACATGGGGAGTGTTTTGCAATAAAATGAGCCTATCTATGTTTTCCAAAAGTAAGTATACTGATTGTGCCCAGTCTCAAAGTCTACACTTTATTTTATCTATGTTCTCAGGTCATTGGTGCCCAGGACTGACTCGAAATATCATTTCATCTGGGTTCACTTTTCACAGCCATCCTCATTTAAAACTAACAGTTTGATTTTTAAATATAAAGGATTTACACATTTGTCTCATAGATAGATCACCTGGAGCTTGAAATATTTTAGAGCCAAAATGGGGAGAAGTATTGCGTTTAGTAGTTTCCTGAACAATAACAGATGGATTAAAAAAAAGACAATGTGAGAAGTATGGGTCCCTGCTATTCCTTTGTGAAAATTATGTAAGAGCTAATTCTGTGGTTGTCCTTGGAATGAAGAATAAAGACCTGAACCACTCACATCCCTCCGTCTTTTGGAATAGCAAACAACTATCTGAGGCATATGCTTACAGATAGTGTTACTGCATGCAGCAAAAATGAAGAGACTCATTAATTTGGATGGTACTGAATGAGATGAGAAAAAAATATGTGTGAGGGTGATTACATATCGTTCCAAGAATAGAAGGCTGATGGACATACTTTCTATCCATATTTTGCTGAAGCCTAATGGAGATTTGGATTATTTTTTTAAGGTGTCAGAGTAAACTGTTACTACATAATGTAAAAATTCCTATCATATATTTTCATTGGTCAGAAATAGTCTGAACAAAGAAAGGCCTTTTTTGCAGATTGCTTATTACTTCATGTTTAACTTTCTTTTTGATTTTCTGGTATTTCTTTTAATAAGCAATATAAGCTAGAAAAATTTTGTTGTGCTAAGGAAAACCATTCTGGGAATAAAAAGGCTCCATTTTATTTCAATCTGCATTTATTTAGTTAATTTGCTCAACTGAAGAAAATATACAAATGTAAAAAATACATAGAACATTTTATCCTATTGGTTCCATGTCTACCATTGTTGATAATAAGCTGATGGCTATTTAAATATTTTTACTTTCAGAAATCCATGTAAAGACTTACAGAATTTTACGTATTAAATATAATTATATATTAAGTTTCTACTTAGCTTGAACTTATCAGGTCAAAAGTTAGAAAGAAATAAATTTTATGAAAGGAACCTTCTTGATGTTTTTTAAAAAGATCTTACTCTTCAATTGATCCTCTCACAGATTAGGCACTAAGAAATGGAGGAACTAGGGGTTACAGACTCATCTTGACCTCTAGTCCCTGGATTTCTCTTTAACCTCTTAATCTGGGCCCTCGTAACTTCATTTTCCTCTTAGTGCAGCTGGACACAATTGTTAGGCTTTGTGATCAACCTAAATTTTTTCTGGGATTTGTCCAAGTTGTGGTGAGTCATATCACTTGACTGCTGCTGAATACAATGTAAATTCAAGGAATTGAGATATTTAGGTTAAATTTTTTCAAAAGGTTGTTGAGGAGATGACGTATATGAAAAGTATTTATGTTGGCTTTGGCAATCTCGTTTTGTGTTCTTTGTTCTTAGTGTGCTCTTGGCCGCAAAATGACCAGACACACCAAAGTAAGGCAAGTATAAGGTGAAATTTATTGAGGGGGAGCAAGATAGGGTCATAGAGTAAGAGAAAGATGTAAGTTTACAGAGAAAATACATACACACACATTACAACCATACCCCTTGTTGTAGCAAAAGAGACCTTGGTTATGGTCTGGGTCTTGTTTTATGGTGTCTGGAGAGGGAACTCCCCATGGTCCAGATGTCATCATGGAACCACTTTGATGGACAGTTGGGAATTATATGACCTGATTCTTACTGTGTATGCAGATCTCCCATGAGTCTTTCAGAAAGCCCATTTGGGGGGTGAACCTCAATGTAGATTTAAGCTAATAACATGATTGATTAGCCTTAAGTTGTCCGAAGTCACCTTCCAGACTCTATTGTACATATGCCACTTGGCCCCTGGGTTACAGAGTTCTCGGTATTCTTTTTCAGTTGGCATGCTGAGTTCTGACTGGCAGATTGGTAGGGCATTCCCTCCTCCCCCAAGTATGGCAGTGCTGGGGAAGAAGAGGAGGATTAAGGTGGGATAGCACCAAGATTGGTGCCTTTGTCCTTCTTCCCAGGTAGGGCAATTGCTTGAGACAGCACCAAGGCGAGGCACCCACTTTTGTCCCTAGGAGACCTGGAATCCCTCACTATCTACTTAACACTTATATACAGGCAAGTGTTTGTGATTCTTCTCGAGAAACAAGCATAAGATGCAAAAATAAATAAATTTTTGCCACTTGGAGAATAAATTTGCAGGAAAATAGACTTATCACCCTTTCAGGGCAGGAGAGTCAATCATACTTGGAAGGGAAGAACAAAGACCAATGCAAAGGAACAGTTTGAACATATAAGAATGAGAATAATGGAAAGAAGAGGGAAGATTCCAGAGAATCATGAAAGCATGGGGCTTAAGGACAAGCAGGGGCATTACCTTTGGTGATGAGGGTAAAGGAAGGTCCCTGAAGACACAGAGCAGTATTTAAAGGAAGAGTGTGGAAGTCAAAGGAGCTCACATGAAATAGATGCAATTTTTTCAGAAAGAGAGTCAACTATGGAGAACAAGGGGAAAAGAAGGCAGGAAGCTTAGAGAATGAGCAAAATGGGGATAGTTTCTACCAGATCCATGACAGAAGTCCATGCAAAGAAAATGCAATAAAATCTAAGAATTCTGAGGATCTGTCTGAGAGGAAAGAAAAAAAAAAAAACTAGCATTATTGTTATCTCACCATGTGCTGGGCAATGACTGGGGACCTTACTGTATCATTCATTAATCAAAAAGATGCTAGGACTTACTCATGGTTGAGGATTGGTACTAGGACAACCCTGTGAAAGAATTCATGAATGAACCAATAGTTCTTGGGGGCTCCAAGCTACACAGGGGAGCCAGTGAAGCTTCTAACTGGGGGTATATGGGGAAGCCAAGGAGTGAGAGGTCATGATGAAGCTAGAGGCAGGGTCCAAATGGGAGTCCATGAACTAGGAATTGAGAAACAACAGGTGGCGAAATCAAACAGGAGACTTCTGAGTCTGAAATCTTAGGGTTGAATCATTTCCCGATGGATGAGACAGGCCAGGAAATGATCCTTCTTGTTGAGAATTCAAGTAGGGGAAAATATTATATTTGAGAAGGTCAAGGAAATCTGATACAGTTTGGATGTTTGGCCTCTACAAATCTCATGTTGAAATTTGTTGGAGGTGGGGCCTAGTATGGAGGTGTTTGTGTCATGGGGACAGATCCCTCATGAATGATTTATAGTGTCATCCCCTTGATAAAGAACGAGTTCTCCCTCTGTTAGTTCAGGTGACAGCTGGTTGTTTAAAAGACCCTGGCCCCACCTCCTCCCTCTCTTGCTCCCTCTCTTGCTTGCTCTTTCTTCCCCTTCGGCCTTGAGTGGAAGCTCTCTGAGGCCCTCACCAGAAGCAGATGCTGGTGCCATGCTTCTTGCACAGCCTGAACAACTGTGAGCCAAATAAACCTGTTATCTTTGTCAATTACCCGGTCTCAGGCATTCCTGTATAGCAATACAAAACAGACTAACCCAAACTCTGACTTCACTTTGAGCTTTTTTTTGAAAAAACTAAGAATCTTTTTCTGTTCATCAAATGAGTTAAATAAATTCTTGAAAATCAGCTAAAATCCAAAGAAACAACTGATTTGCTGTGATTAATTTGGTGTTTCGTTTCAGAACTTCTGGTAAAGGGGAGGTTTCTAAATTAATCTTATGCTTCACACTTAAAATGTTCCAACTCCAAATATAGATCCCAGTGTATTCACAACTAAAATTCATCATCAACTTTTTAATGGCAACTGCAGCCCTTCGCCTGCAATTTCTAAAGCCTGCGAACAATAGGACATCACATAGTATGCATTTGCACACTTAAAATCTTGGTTTGAACATTGTGCAATATGGGAGTTCCAGTAATAACAGACAAATACATGCTGTTATTGCATTAGCATTAGAAATAAAAACACAAGCAACAATCCACCAATTTCTGATGTCTGTAATCAGTAAACTTGCTCTGCAGGAAGAACTCTCAACTTTTGGATCCTATCCCTGCTATTTTGCCTCTTCTCCCACCCAGTTCTCATGTCATTGGTTTCAATTATATTGTTTAGAGTAAGGACTGCCTCATTTTACCCACAGAGCCCATTGAAATCTGCATTAGTGGGGCCTGGTTAATAATTACTTTTTTTCTGGGTTATTGATTATTTTTCTTATTTTCTTTGGTAATTCACAAGAAAACAATTCCCATAAAGGGCAGTATAAGAATAATTCTTTAGTACTTTAGCTTTGGGCTCTTAGTTGATTTTTGTTTCAGATTATATATTCATATTGAAGTTACTGCCAATTAGTTGAAAATAGCCTTTGAGATTTCCTACTGTTTCTAATCTTTTTGTCTAAGCAAGGTATATTGGAGATAAAGATAATATATTTAGCACTTTCATGGCCTTGGGTAACATTTGCTTTTAGAGGACCATATTATGAGCTTACTTTTGTTTAGCTTCCTTTCCAGTCATTTAATCAGTCCAGCATGACTACGATAATCATACTGATGTAGTCTCATCCTGGGCGTTCACCTTCCTCCAGCAGCGGATCTAATAACGCAATGGGGAAGAAAATACTAGTAAGAAAGGTGGCTTGAGTAATAGCAGATAAAGGGAGATCTTACTAAGTGAGGCCTAGATAATAAGTGGTTTCTGGTGGTGAAGTGTAATTCCATCAGTGGAAGCTTAAAAGCCGCGAAGCAATTGTATCCCAGGTGGAGGTCATGTCCCCCGCCCCTGTACAAGAAGGGACAAGTTGGGATGATGATGTTAGAACTTAGTCCAGATGCAGAGGGCAAAGGTGGAAGGTAAAACACTTCCTGGGATAAAATTTACAGATATTATAAAAAAGGAAAGCTTGAAAATGAGCCTTCAAAACAAATAAAAGAATTTTCTAATGCTATCCTATAATAATTTAGACTCAAGTTATCCTTAGTTTTCACCTTATGCTTTTATTTATCATATTCTTTAAATATGTTTCCCTAAAGTACTAAAATATTTTGGTATAGCTAGCTGCCAGAAATGAAAGGGAGTTTTAAGAAAGGTAACCAAAAGAAAATTATTGGCATATCCCCAGATAATTTGTTTGCCCAAGTGAAAATACAGATTCTGATTCAGTAGGTCTAGGGTTGGACCCAAGTTTGACCTTCTAATCACTTCCTAGATGATGTTGAAACTGCTAACATTGCTACATAGATGTTAGTTTCACTCTTTTCTTGCTGCTTTTATTTATCTTCTAGCCCCTTAAGTTACCACATAAATAGAAAACCCTAAAGATATTCCTGAATCACTTGAATTTATATTTGTATACCTAGAGAGTTTTCTAAAAGAAAATCTGATCTGTAAATTTGTAGATGTACTTTAGTCTGGCAGTTGCATGACTTTTGTTCTCTGGAATGTGGCATGATGATTTTACCTTTACTGTGATAGGCAGCATAATAATAGCAGAATAAATATTGAGATGCTCTCGGGACACTTGTATTATATTTTATACTCTGCATCTAACTGGTTATGTTAGACTAATAATCTTTCAGTACCCTTTCAATTTGGTGATTCGAAGCCAGTGAGCACAAGATAGACTATTTAGCTTAGGATGTCATTCCCCAATATTTATCGGGCTTTGAATAATAAATGCAGATCTTCCCGCATGTCTCTCTGCTGAGGTTGCTTCTTTGGGTAAGAAGATGCCCCTTAGAGACTGTTTTAAAGCCCAAATATTTTTCGTACCTCTTAAAACTACTTCAAAAAAAAATCTTACATTTCAGTTCTATTATAACTGGAGAGATCACACTCGTAGGCCCCTGCTGATCAATTATTTTCTTTGCCTGGATTTTTGTTATGCAACCCAGCTAGTTTGCTCTGCTACAGGGAGGCTCACAAGATAAATTGCCTCCCTTTGGCTGTGTCGTTTCCTTCAATTACACAAACAGCAGCCGGAAAATCTGGAGGAGATGAGAACTACAAGAATTCTGGGAGATGCCAACGATTAGCACTTGCATTATTAGTCTCTGGGGTTTCTTAAAGCTCAGAGTCCCTTATGGCATTGTCAGAATAGCAGAGTGACACAGGAGCAGTCAGCAGTCAGGCGTCACTCAGCTGCCCAGGATAACGCTGTCCCTATGCACAGGGGTGTTCGCCTCCAGAATCCCACGATTCACCAAGGATTCAACAGTCACTGCATGGCCATGATGGTTTTAAATAGATCTAATCAGTCTGGAGGGCTGATAGCCGTGAAAAACCTTGTTACCCTGGGAGGGAAACCTATCTTTCTCCAATAAAACAGAATGTAGTTACCGTACCACTCGTTTCCTAAAGCACTCTCCTTTGTATTATTAATTTTTTGAAAGTGTAAGTTTGGGAAAGCCTTTGGAGACACCAAGCTTATCAACTCTATTCATCTTCTGACTGGGTAAATTTCTTTTTCAAAATAATGCTCTTGAAACACGATTTTGTTTGTGGTCCTCCAAGGAGAAAGTGTTCTATCTCTCTCCCTGGTCTACTCTATTAAGAGTAAAGCTCCTAATGATATGATTGTCAAAAAGAAAGAAAAACATCCTAAGATATGGTAAACCGAATCATGGAGGAAGGGTAAAAAATTTCCAGTAAAACCTTTAGTGCTATTGTGCAGGCACTTTTTCAGCTTGTGCTGTCAGGGGGCCCTGAAGCAACTTTTTTTGGAGGCACAGGATTCACTCTTAGAGAAAAGAGAATGTTTATTGACAATATGCAGATAAAAAGCAGAACAATCCACATGCCAGAGGGGTTTTTGCTGGAAGCCCTGCAAAAGAAGGCAGGAAAGTGAGAGGTAAAACTTGATGTAGCAGTCACCCTGTGAAGGATGTAAGAACATGTAGGACAGGTATGGGCTTTGGAACTGAACGCATGTATCTTGAAGTACAGATCTGCTTTGTGGCCCCAAAGACAATCCTTTCTGTTTTTCTTTTTCATTTTTACATTTGTAAACTAGAGATAAGAGTTCTTTCTGCACAGGGCCATTGAAAGAATCAAATAAGTTTTGTAGAAGTTAATTGCCTGGAATATAATATATGACTAGTAAATTTTAGCAACATTAACATTCTTTCATAGGCAGAGCTCACTGCTCCTTCCTTTGTTACGTCCCTAATGTGGTTCTTACGACACTTCGTTAAAATTATTCGTGTTCAAGTCTGTTTAGGTCTTGATTTTCTGTTGGACAGAGACCACGTCTTAGGATATATCAAGAGCACTAAATTTGGGGTCAAAATATTTATGTTCAACCAATATCTTTTTAATAGTAAAAATGGGAACGGTAATAGTTCTCAAGGCGGCTATGAAGATTTAATGAGAAATCGTATTATATATCCTCACTTGGCACAGAGCGGTCACTAAGCAGGTGTTATTTCCACTCTTTTCTTCTTTTGTATGGCCAGTGCCTAGCAGTTCATGATACATGTACCATATATAATGTCATTGGTTTAGTCAGTGAGAGAATCTATGAATAAACAAGTGAATGTGTGAATAAAATAGAGTGTTGGATGAAAAGTCAGATTTTGGTTCTAAAATTACCTTTGACCTTATCTAGCTGTGTGACCTTGGGCAATGCACTCTGATTCTCTGGGTCCTGGTGTCTGTAAATGTAAAGAGGGAATTGAATTGGATAAACTATATAATATATAACAAGTCTTATAGGTTTAACCTGCATGACACTAAAAGCACACTTTTTCAGGATGTATAACTTTTGATTTATACGAAATTCTACTTTTCAACAATATCAAAAGAAACCATGTTAGGTGATAGAATGCATGCATTTTTCTTTAATGTTGCAAATATGGTAAGAGGGAATGCAAAAGAGGAAGAGGTCCTTGAAAGTCACCCACTGCAATGGCTACATTCATTTTTTTAATGAGAGCAATGCATTTTGGATAGTACAAAATGAGACAGTATAGTATCAGTCTAACATTTCAGACTTACTAAAAGTCAATCCCTTTCTCTTAGGAATCTCTTCACAGTGAAGGACTCCTGAAGCCTCGGGATGCAACAATATGCCTTGATTACTTTTTCTGTTAAAAAAAACCCCACAGTTGCTGTATCACACAGTGGCTTTAAAGCAATGGTTCTCAAAGTGTGGTCCCTGGACCAGTAGCCTTGGCAATAGCTGGAAACTTATTAAAGGTGAGAATTCTCAGGCATCATCCCAGACATTCTGAATCAGAAACTCTGTGAGTGAGGCCCAACAATCCATGATCCTGGTGATTGTGATGCACACTGAAGTTTGAGAATCACTGCTTTAAGGAAAACAAAATCTTAAATGCTGACTCATCTTTTGAACCTTGGCTTATATATCCGGGTTGAGAATTACTCTCAATGACATTCTTTTTTAAACAACAGAAGCTATCTCAATATATATTATGTATAAATTCTCATATACTCAAATATACTTTATTCTTCTGCTTTCTTTTTTATTTGTTTTATTCTTTCATTCTTCCACTTTCTAAACATAGCAATTTTCCTATACCTTTATTAGAGAAGAACAGTGAAGTGATTTGATTTGAAGAACACCTAAGCCCATTTATTTTTATCCATTGTTAGCTTAGTTACATTTATTCTTTTCCCTTCCTCTCCTTTTAAAAAATATGTTGTCAAATATTCAGGGTAAACCGTACTTCTGAAGGGGTAGGGATGAAATCATTTTGCTTCACATACCAAGGCCCTGGCAGCCATATTGCCTTTGAGCTTAGAAAGTCCACAAAGCTTCCTCCTCGTTACACTTCCCTTTGTGCGTGCAGGAGGAGAGACGAGCAGCAGAAGGCATGACTTGTCTCTTTTGCCAGTTTTCTACGTGTTTCCATTTCACTGCCTTTGCTTTCCTTTAGTTTCAGAAATAATGAGAAATTTTCTTTTCCCTGAGCTTATTATCATAGCTAGAGGAAACAGAAAAAGCTCATTAAAATAATGAAGTGATTTCAGCATGATTAATTATGTCCGAAGCCATTGATGTTCACAGGTAAGGAAAACACTCAACTACCCTATGCTCTGGTTGTAAGATAAAGCCAGTTGCCTACTTTTTAGCAACCGTGCATGAGTAGGAGGGAGCAACCTTTGGCATAGCAAAACTTAGATGAATTGTTTGTTTCATCTTGTACTGGATCAATTTGGCCAACCAGGAGTAGAAAGAGGTCAACCAAGGGTAGACAGATTTCACCTGAGCCTTTAGACAGCAACTCATTTGGGACAGAGAAATCATTGAGGAGTTTGCAACACCCATTATCAACGAAATGAATTTAAATATGGAAAAAGGAAAAATCTTTCCCTTAGGTAACATGGTAGAGGGAAAGAAAATGAAGGCTTATGAAACATTTCAAGATATTCTGTCAAAGAAATGCATTTTAGGGCTAACTGAGCACTATAGTTGGCTCACATATGTGGTCCTCTACTCAAAAGGACTATTGTTTCTCAAGAGTTGAATTCGAAGACATTAACACACATTATTGATATCATTGTTTTTATTATAAGAGAAACAAATATGAAATTCATTTGTGCATGATGTCTGCTTGCCCTGATTTATGGAATTGATCCTAATCAGCATTTGTCACCAGGGGAAACAACGGCTTCTATTATTATTATTGCTCATTTGAACTGAAAGTAGATACAGTATCTGAAATCACATGAATCATCACGATAAGTTTTGATGAAGCTCTAACTAAAATCAAAGGTAAAACAGCAGATGTTTGGATTTTAGTTAATAGATATAAGATGCTTTATTGTGCTACAAAAGGAAGTTCTATAGTCACTGGCACAGAAGGTATTCCAAAGCACATAACTTCTTCCATTGTGAAACACACAAATAAGTTATTAGAGGAGACCTAGAAATATAGATTAATTGTAAATAGAGTTTATAGCTTGATATATGTGAATTGAGTTGCAATACCAATAATATAAATGCTGAGCCATAATAGGATTCCTGAGAGAGTGGGTGGTTATAGTCCTCAAAAGCCATAATAGCAATTCCCTTTCTCTTTAATGGATAATCTTTCTCCAATCATGTTCTGTTGGTAATGCTGTGGATGGGATTTAGTCATTTAATTATGAGGCTGGGGAAGAAAAGGCCCATAAACCAAAGCTCATGTTACTCAAGTAGAAATAAAAACTGACTGTCTTAAATCCATCTCGTTGCGGTAAAGGCAGGGCGTCAGGAGAACTGAACTATTTTCATTCCAAAATCAAAAAGCAAGAGTTCATTCTCCACATTTTGTATTATAATTAGATCTTTTCTCAGTTTCTTAGTATTTCACAGAGAGTACTCAAGGCTTACTACGCAGACTACAGGTATAGTTGCCCTTTAAGGTATTTACATATTTCAACTATTTCAGTAAATATCTGTTTATTTAGCACTGACTGTGTGTGAAGTAGTGTGTACAAGACATGTTTTTTTCTGGCACTTACATTAAACCCTTGGTATAAAAGCGATGGAGTCAGGTAATTTTTGAATCTGTTCTCTAAGGAGTCAACTCTCACATCCACAGGACAAGCATTTTTGTCTTACACATCTCCAACACAGGTGAGCACTTTCCACGTTTTAGGGTACTGGGCTTCAACCTTGTCCGTATGTCAGAATCGCCTAGAAATTTTTACAAACTACCAAGGCAGACCAATTACATCAGACTTGCTTGTGGGGAGTTCCAGGCAACCGTATTTTTCTAAACTCTCCAGGTGATTTTTATGTGCATCCGTGATTGGGTAAAATGGAAAACTATTCCCTAATTTTTACTAGAGAGTATGTGTATATCTCATTATTCTTTTTGAACTATCCAGTTTTTCCTCTTTTAGGCTTAAAATAAGTCATAGTCAACTTTCACAACTGGTTTTATAGATTCAAACATTCTGTGAATTATGACTTCTACCTGTGGCCCAATAGAATTTCATTGATTTCCATATAACTGAAGTTATTACAGAGTCTTAGAAAACATATAAGATCTACATTTTTGATTCTAGATTGAATTCTATAATTAAACATCCCATCCCAGGTCAATGATTTGGACAGAAATAAATGCCATACAAATGAGCAATAGTAATAATACCCAAATAGAGTATGATGCTACTTTATTGTCTTTACTTTTCATAGTATTACTTTTTATTGAATATGCTTTTTTTTTTTTTTACCTTTTGTCATTATCAAAGAGTTTTCAATGCCTGTTGTCAATGGAATGAGTTTAAACATAGAAAAAGGAAAAAAATATTTCTTTTAAGCAAGCATGCTAGAGGGGAGCAAACGAAGACCCACAAAACATTTCATGCTATCCTGCCAAATAAATGCATTTTATGGCTAATTAAAAAAATTGCCTTTTATAATTAAAAATAATGATATCAATAATGCGTGTTAATGCCTTTAAATTCAACTCTTGAGAAACAAAAGACTGGCCCAAGTTAAGCAGGGGACCACACGTATGTTATTTTACTATTGGCTTTGACTGTTAGTTCTGTCTTTCAACTAGAGAATTTCTTCTGGTGAATGGTCCATTTTGCCTATTAAAATTTTAACATGCTATGAAATATTTAAGAATTTGAAAATAGCATGCACAGAATGCCATGAATACCCATCTACCCGCCACTCAGCTTAAGAAATAAAACATCACCAGTGGAATTAAAGGTCCCTGTGTATTCTTCCCTTCCTCACTGGGTTGCCAGATTTAGCAAATAAAGATAGAGACCACCAGCAAAATCTGAATTTTGGATAAACAACTAATAACTTTTTAGTTGTCGCAAATATTGTGTGGGATATACTTATACCACAAAAAAATTGTTGGCTATTTATCTGAAATTCAAGTTTCACTGGACATTCTGTACTTTATCTGGCAACACAACATAACTCTTACATGCATTTCATTATACTTCAGGGGTATATGTAATGGTTTAAAAGCATATATAAATGATATCATATACCTGAATGTAGTTGGTCATCCATATCCATGGGTTCCACATCTGTCGATTCAACCACCTGCAGATTGAAAATATTCAGAAAAAACATTTCACAAAATTCCAAAAAGCAAAACTTGAATTTGCCACTCAATAATTACTACATTGAATCCATGAGAATAAAGTGATGTGTAGGCATTATATTAAATATTATAAGCAATCTAGAGATGATTTAAAGTATACGAGAGGATTGCCTAGGTTACATGCAAATACTCGACTAATTATAACAGGAACTTGAGTAGTTTAGGATTTTGGTATCTTTGGGAAGTCCTAAATCTAAACTTCCACAGATACTGAGGGATAACTGTACCTATATGTACATCTTTGCAATTTTTTTTAACCCAGTAATATGTTTTTTGAGTTACCCATGTTGTTCATGCAGCTCTAGTTTTATTTTAAATCCCATATAATATTCCATTGAATGACTACTCCACGAATAAGTTACAGGTTATTCTGGTGGCCATAGAAGCTATTTCTAAATTTTTGCAATTATGAAGAATGCATCTATGAACATTCTTCTATGTTTCCTTATGTAGATATTCAACAATTTCTCTAGGATTCATATCTAAGAGTGAAATTTCTATATTGTGGTTTTCATATAGCTTGTCTATTAATTATTTTTTGAATAATATTTAGAATGAAAAGGGGAACTTCAGGCTTTTAGATATATTGGCAGTGATAATGATGATGGCATTTATTGTCACAGTTTTACATTTTCAGGTTGCAGCCTTGAATGGTTTATACATAATACCATATTTCATGATCCCAAAATGCTGTGAGGTAGGCACTATAAAAATAATGATGATAATGATGATGATTCTAGTTTTGACAATATATTTTTACTTATTTTCTCATTTGACTCATATTATGCTCCTGAAAGGAGATATCATTATTTATATTTTATAGATGAGGAAAATGAGATTTAGAGAGGTTATATGCTTATCTCAAGTCTCTCAATGCATGATAGACCCAGGACTAAAACCTGAATTTTCCAAATTTAAACCTCAGGTTTTCTGCCTTTATAAAAACTCTTAAATGTGTATAAATATAAGATCTTTTAAATTAGGGGGAATTAAATCAAGTAGTTTTAATATTTCATGTTTAAAAGCATCTTATCAAAAAGATTTTTTCATATTCACCAAATTTTTTACATAGTGTATATTAACACCATAAATGCTTTGAGGAAAGGGGCTCAATGTATACTGTTTTTCTTAACCTGGAATATATTATGTCTTAAAATAAATGCCAATTTGCATTTCACTAATGGGACCAGATGCAGACATGCTATTTCTTCACTGCATGGTTCCAAGCCTGATCAGTTGACTGTGTTCCCTCCTTACTGACACTTGTACACAGGAAAAAAAAATTAATAGCATTAACCATGCAAATATTTCTATTCCTAATGTTTGTGAACACCCAACAAACCAGTATGCTTGTGACCAAAGTTCCTGAGATTATCTCATACTTACGGGCATCAATTTTTTTTTATATTATAAATACCTTTTTGTTGTATTTATTATAGATAAAAAATAGAAATTCTGAAACATTAGGTAATTTATTCCAAATTTTATTAAATCAATGAGATGGAAAGTCAGTCCAGACTTCTAGGAAGAAAGTAAAACTGCCCATGTTTTGTAATAATTTCAACAGAATTTTTCTGTTTATAGTAGGCAGAATAATAGCCCCCAAAGATGTCCACATCCCAATCCCTGAAACTTGTGAATATGTTACTTCATATGGAGAAAAGTATTTTGCAATGGGATTAAGTTAAGGAGGGAGAGAGAGAGAGAGAGAGAGAGAGAGAGAAAGAAAAAACAGACTCCAGGTAAGGCCCATCTACGCCCAAGACTTCTTAAAAGGGGAGAACTTTTCCCAACTGTGGTAAGAAGGAACTGTGACTATGAAATATTAAAGAATTGTCAGAGACATGAAAGATTCTGTGTTTGAAGGTGGGAGACAGGATCATGGACCAAGAAATACGGGCAACCTCTAGAATCTGGAATAAGTAAGGAATCAGACTTTCTCCAAGAACATCCAGGAGGGACTATAAACCTGTCAACACCTTAATTTTAGCCCATGAAACCTATGTTGGACTTCTGTAGAATTCCAAGATAAAATTTTGTGTCATTTTTAAGCCTCCAAGTTTGTGATAATTTGTTACAGCAGCAATAGAAAAAAACAAAGAATGACCTATTTTGGCCATGCAATTATCATGTTTGTGCAGGTACTTGGTGCACAATAACTCAATAACTCAATAAATATTTCTTGATAATCATTAGGTTGATAGTTATAGTTAGGAGAAATAATATCAGGCATGGAGTTAGGGGACCTGGTATCCAATGCTTTCATGTGCACAAGAATCAACTTGGTTTTTATTTTAAAATTCATGGTATCTACCTCAAGAAATTGTGAATTAGGATTGTGGTGGGATGCAAAATGGCATGGTCACCTTGGGAAATGGCTTAGCACTTGGAAATAACCAAAATGTCCGTCATCTGCTGTATAATTCAATTGTGGTGTACCCATACGATGGGTACTTCCCCAAAATAAAAAGTTACAAACCACCGAGTAATACAATGACATGTATGAATCTCAAAACCATTAATGCTAATCTAAATAAATTAGACATGAGAGGCTACATATATGGTATGTTTCCATTCATAGTATATTCTAAAAAAGGCAAAAGTAAAAAAGGGCCAGGAATCAGATCAAGATTGCCAGAGACTTGGGGTTGAGGTAGAGGCTTGATTGCAAAGGCCGGCAAGGAGTTTTATAGGGTGATTAGAATGATCTATATCTTGACTTCGGTGGTAGGTACAAGACTGTACACGTTTGTCCAAACTCATTGAACTTTACACTTGAAGAAGGTGAACTGTATTCCATGTAAATTGTACCTTGGTAAGCCTGACTTCAAAGAGAAATATCTTTAACTGTCTTAGTCCTTTCACAAACTTAGCTAAAACTAGAATGTGCTTTCTAGTCAAACCACTACATCCATCTCACACAAGTTAGGAAACATTGAGCTAACGAATTTCAGACGAAGGAACAAAAACCAAATTCTTTCACTTGACTCCTAATTGAGTACGAATTAAGCCCATAAAACCCAAATCAAAATAATATGAAAGGAATTCTAATGAGGTTCTGAAAAGACTCAACTCTGATCTATTTTCAAACTGCATCCTAAGAGTCACGAATTTCAGGTCATTGTGTGCTTAGAGATAGACTCTCCTTCCCCACTAATCATCTCCAGAATGAATTAAAATCTCAGAATGTTGTAAAGGAACCTCAGAAATTATCTTTTCCAGCAGCGAATCTCTCTGGTTTTGCAGTATTAATATAAGACAGTTTGTTTCCTTTTCCAAGAATTCTCAAATTTAAAAAAAAAATGTTCTTGTTAGGAAAGGGAGAGTACTCTTATTTCTAGTACAACTATAAATTGACTGATTTTTTTGAGAAAATAAAATTGTCACTTATTAAGTCACTAAAATTCCTCTCATATCATATGAAGGGCTTAGAGATTTTGTTTAATGGCTTTAGGGTTTTAAAAAAGCCTGAGGAGCTCCAGAAAACATGTGGATATATTTTGAAATGCTCATTTCACCACTTCTCTCCTCTAGTATCTTTTCTTTATATCAAAAAACATTTCTGGCACACAGTAGTCCAGTAAAGTGTTGCCCTAAAATCTATGAAGTTTTCCTAAGCCAAAGACAGAGAATCAGGACAGGGATTTCAGAAGGATTCTGAATGTTTGCTGGTACTTACTGTTAGCCTGTGGTATGCAGTGGCTATTTATATGACACTTCCTGATTTCTTGAGTATGACGGTATGAGTGAAGTTTCCAAAGACCTTCATAGAGAAAATGACATTTTTTTCCTCCCTGAGTTATAAAAAATACCAATATTTATAGGAGTAGAGAATGATTATATTTTTTTAAAGTAACTTTAGCAGTTGTATAGAAAGACGTGTTGACACAGGATACTGGGTTTTGCAATAATTCTGATTGGAGTTAGCTAAAGTGGTTAGAATGTATTGCAATAGGCTAGGTGAGCAATAAAGCAGTATCAGTGTTTATAGATTGAAGGAGAAGTAGACCCCCAGGGACTTGGTGGCTTCCTGAATATGTACAGAAACATGTAGGTATGATTTCAAAGCTTGCTAAATATTCTTAAGTCAATTACCTTAAACTACCAGATCCTAGAGCAGTGATTATTTTTTAAACAATGGTTTCAGAGCATATTGATGCACCTCAAATCTTGCACAGGTGGGCCACCAAACTTTCATCAACCCATAATTTTATTTTTGTTCCACTTTTATGTTCCAGGAACTCTATTTCAGAAAATAACGTTTTTTTCTAGGTTCTTTATTTCCATGAAATATAGTGCCCCTTCCCACTATTTAATATAAGTCCATTTTCTGCAGTAATTCAGTATATCTCTACCAGTGACAAATTCTTATAGGATAGAGGCCATTAATCTTAATATCACCTTTTATCTGACTGAAAACGCCTTTAGTTGAGTGATAGTCAATTCTTGCACTCCCAACCTCCACATGCTAAAATGGTTCTCTAAAGACATTTTAACTAAAATACGTCAGTGAAAAAAGCAAAGAAAAAACTCTGAAAAATAAAGCTCCATTGTTTGACTTGAGAACTTTGCCCTTCTATCAGAGTCAAGGTCTGCCCGAAGTGTTGATGACTTGATCTGTAATTAAAAGGAAAGGTATTTACAAGAACCTATTCATACATTTTATAATATCCCCAGGGATCATTTAACTGACTAATTTGGACAGCCGAGACAACAAATTGAGGGCCCAGTCTCTTCTTCTTTTATAACTCTGTAAACATAATCCCAAATTGATTCGTGTCTAATACATGAGAACCAAATGAAAAATTAATTAGATTGGCTACAACTCTGAAGTGAGCACTTTGCTGTTTTGTTGCTTTTGTCTATTTGATCCTTTTTCTTTTGATTTACCAATAAAGTAGCCCATGTGGAAAAAAATGATGGAAAGGTAAGAGCAAGCATCACATGAATCCAAACTGTAAAACTGAGCAGTCTCTGCAAAGTGTAAGATGAAGACTTGGTCTCTAGGAATTAACTTCACTACAAACAATACATTCAGACGAAATAAGCTTTCCTCATTTATTAAACTCGTGAGCTTTCTTCTTGTGTATCTTTTTTCTTTCTATCCTTGTAATGGAAACAATTTCTCTTACTATTTATCTCTTCGTTTCACCTGTAGCTTGACATTCATTAAAGAACTGACTTCAAAGTGATCATAGTCATAGAAAATTTAAGGTGTTTATGCAATGTAGACCCCTAATTTTTATGGGTAAAAGCACTAAGACCCTCAGAGGCTAATGGAAATACTGGGAGACAAGAAATCATTTTTCTTTACTCCCATTCCTGTGCTCAACAAATCTACTTAAAATTTCAATAATCACTGTTAGCCCAATATCCTGACAGTGGAAGGGTAAGTCTTTGTGGAACTAAAATACCTTCCCAAGAGATTGATACAATTTATTTTAAAACATCTTAGTTAATATCAAACTCGCTTAGAAATAAAATATTTTTCTTCTTATGCTCAGAAAGCAGGTCTATAGAATATAAAATATACACATATCAAATATAAGTACTTCTTCTTCATATTTTATTCTATAGTCTTCGGTTTTTTTGTTTTGGATCACAGCTAGCTCTTTATTGTCATTCCTCTTCCCAGGTTGAAAAATTTTTAAGGACAGGAGGCCAATAAGCCTTGCTGCTTTGATATCTGCTGGAGAGTTATGCAAAGTTCTCAGCAGGTACTCAGTATGTGATAGTTGCAATGCGAATGAATGAAAGAGAACAGCAGAGAGTGAACTAGCCTTTCAGGGAGCATAGGGCAGGCAATGAGAAAGGTAGGTGGTGCTAACCAAACCGTCTTCTTGGAGTTTGTAATAGGACTGTTTTTGCTAGGTTTTTTTTCTGTTTGTTTTTTATTTTTTTGTGTGTTGTTTTGTTTTGTTTTGTTTTTTGGCATGAGCAAAGTGTGAGAAAAAGCTTTAATACTATTAACTATGGTTATTGATTTATAAGTATCCAATGTAAATGATTTGGTTTTCATTGAATTCATTGGTTGCTTACAAATGGCATAAATGTCCTGATTGTTTTGACATCAGTAGATGGAACCTCCTTTTGAGAAGAAATTGCCAACCTTACTCAGTCACAAAATTTCTTCGGTAGTTTGTAAGTCTCCATGGACCAGATGGAAATTTCAAGTTAAATTTTAGATTGCCTTTAAAAATGTTTTCTCTTACTATATTATTCTAAAATAGAAGATAGTTTAAAAACATCAGGAAAAAAACTAAAAACTAAAAATGCCATAGGGAATTTGATTCATTTTTCTTTTTCTTTTTTCCTTAACAACTTCCAAATATAGTATTTCATTCTGGTTCTGATTTTAGTCAAGCTTCTTGCTATATAAAAGATTTTATTCCTAATTTAAATGGCAAGCAAATCTTCATTGGGCTCTGATTTTTGTAGGTCAGCAACTTTGTCAATGATATTTCTCAAAATAATTTATCAACAATAAAAATTAAATACTGAAACAAATATAATTTTTAATGAAATGTTACTCAGATATATTTTCCATTTCTCATTTCCCCAATGCCAATAAAGAAATGATCATAATTTTTAAATATCTTTTCCAATATTGTCTTAGATAGCTTGATATGGTAATATATTCTTCCTTGATGCAAATACTGTTTCTCTCATGTACTTGCTGAGTCACTAGGTCTAATCTAAATGCTATTGTTCTGATTCTTCTCCTTTAAATAGGAAGCATGATAATAATAACTAACAACTCTGTTGTAACAGTTTAATAAAAGAATCAATATGAAAATATTCATAAATTATAATATACTAGATACTTTAAATATTAGGAAATTGAAATAAACTTACTAATATTTTAACATTTGTAAAATTTTAAAAAAAATGTGATATACTGCAAGTTAGAAAGCCCTCCTATTTCTTTAGAAATCTAATTGCTTTGAAGAGAATCTTCCTAAGGTAGGGCTTAAATCGTTAAATGAAATCGAGTTAAGATAAAATCAGAAGAGACAATGTTGCCAAGAAAAAATCAAGAAAGGAGATAAAATCATACGTTAGAAGTATTTTTGCTTGAAGGCCCTACATGAAAAACTATATTACATAGATAGGAAAGATTAATCTAGCAAAGGGAAATGTAAAATGGTATGAGAAGGATATGGAATGTCCCAGAACAAGGCAGTATTTGAAATGGTCAAGAATCACTTGGGAATCAAATAAAAATTCAGCTTCCTTTGGCATCATTTCCATATATTCTGATTCAAATTTGGGGACAAAGATGCTTTTAAGCAAGCATCTCAGGCAATCTGCTAGAGGTAGTATGTGTACACTATCAGTATACATTATTTTAGGGCTTTTCGTGATGTATTCAATTCTAATTGTCACTTCTTAAATTAGGGAAATACTAACGAAAGAAAAGTGATTAACTTTTAATAAACCATATATTTAGGTTAATGGCTTCTCTGGTTAAAGCACTCCACAAAAATATAATTAGAAATAACTGAAAGAAGGGAAGTATTTCTTTTTCTCATGTGAGACTATTTCATTTATCATAATGTTTTCTTGTGTGTGTGTGTGTTTTTTTTTTACAGTGTATAGAGAACATAGATTGGATTGCACTTGTGTAATAATAAACTAAAATGAAAAAACTGAAGCTGTTAAAAACTTCAACAATGAGATAATGGAAAATAATGTATAGCTTCTGCATGATGACATAAGAAGTCTACATACAGATTTGAATAGCTGAGAAAGTCTACGTGACTTTTCCTATGTTCGTATGAATCACTAGAGGGCAACATATACTACACCTTTAACAGTCACATATCACCGAATTGTTTGCAGATCCAGAGGAGTGAAAACATAGACAAAAGCAGGCAAAAGTCAGAAAGATAAAAGCTGCAGCTATAATTACTACTAAAATCATTAGTTAATTTAGTTAACTGCATGAAACCATCAGTGGCCAGCTATCTTAGTAGGAAAGCCTCCTGAGTGAAGCCTTAAGGTTTTTCTCTTAAATTACTTTTTAAAAAATTAAGTAGCCGTGGTCATTGTTCGCTGAAAGTCTTGCACACAACCAGGCAGAATAGAAAATGGAAAGTCATGAAAGATGCGGTCCTCTTTGTTATTATTTTTTTAATCTTCAAGTATATGTATCAATTATAGAAGGTCAGCACAGTTGATTTTTTTCTGTACAGGGTGCCCCGCCAATGTAGCCTGGGTTTTTTTTTTTTACATTGTTTTACATGGGCTCAGCTCATCACTGATTAGGTTTCAAAAAGCGGAAGAAAGCTTCCAATGGGGAAGGAGCCAATAGTTTATCATCTCCTCAATCAGAATCAAAGGAAAAGAAAGCAACACTTTAGGAATTGCAGTTCTGATTTTTATACTTAACAAATAATTCTGTATCTAAACACTGTTTTTGTTGTGTGTGTGTGTTCTAATTATGAAATGCTATGAATCCATTTTGGGATAAAGTTGGTTACAGTAATGAATGGGTAAATTAAAAAATAAGTGAATTTAATGAATGCATTTTCTGTCCCCAAAAGATTAAAAAACGAACAACAACAAAAAAAAAACCCATGAAGATTGAAATGAGGAATGGATACAAGATGTGGAGGCAGAGAAACTAAACATGATAAAAATATAACTCCACGTTTTAAATAGTAACATTTCATTCTAGAAGTAGAAAAGTTTATCTTTTAATTATTAAGTTATATATGTTCTAATCTGCTGTCTGAAATACAGCAGATATATAGGTATAATTACCAGCTATTTTTTTAAGCACTTACTATATTCTAGGAAAAATGCTTTATCTTTATTATCTCATTTAATCCTCACAAGGCATTCATGGACTAGAAGCTATCATCATACACATTTTGTCCATGAGTAGATTGAGATTTTATAGGGTAGTTATTTAGTGGTAGAGCACTGAGTCCAGAGCCTGCAATCTTAACTATTGTGCTTTGCTGCCTTCCATGGATAAAGGATACCTCAGTAAGAGAATAATAAAACATTTAGACATCTAGCCAGAAAATAGGCATATGAGTTTCATAGTCATTCAAAGTTGGTAATTCCCCCTCTTATTTCATCGGTTTAAACATCTTCATAGAAACATCATCCAGGTCCACATTGCTTGTAAAATGTGTGGAAGAGTTGAAATATTTATATGTATCAAATCGATTTGGCTTATTTTAAAAACAGTAAACCAGGGTCTAATTTCAATCTAAGAAGCATATGAGCGCAATTTAGAAGTCAGGAATACATGCTAAAGTAAATCTATTCTGTGAATTTGAGGGAAACAGTGGGGGATTTTAAAGAAAGTTGTTGCTTCCCCACAAGGTAATGGTAGAATTATGCATCCTTCCTTCCATGCACTCAATGCTGTGTAAACAATTCTTTCTGAAGGCGTTTATGGAGCTGGAGAAAACATAAGGCCTTATTCCAGCCTTGAAGAAATTGAATAATGGTCTCTTCTTCATCTCTGACTTGGTAGACTAGCATTCCACATCCAGTTAAGAGTTAACCCACTGAGCAGTGAAACTATATTGAGTGAAAAACACAAACGCTAAAAAAACTTTGAGGTACTGGTGGACCTCCTGAGGTGTGTCTAATTTTAATGCTGTATTCCTTCATTTTGACTTTCTAGAAATTCAGAATTTATCAAACTTTAATCTACTGTCCAAATATTTCATTATGTTGATATAGCTAAATAGATTAATATTGTCAATAATTTTTTCTCCTTAAATTTAAACATTCCATTTTTTTATATCTAGTTTTCAGAGAAGAAAGTATTTTCTTTCTTGCTCCCAAATTTCATGTAATAGTACCTCTTCTGACAACTTTTATAGTACATTTTAGTTAGAGATTCATATTATTTCTTCCAGCCTATTCATGTGCCACCCTGCAGTTGAGCTAGTACAGTTCTTTTTCTTATTATGATTATTTGACTTATAAAAATGCTTGAACTTTTATTTTGTCCTAGGTTTTCTCTTCAAAATTAAGTTTGCAGATATGTTGGCTATATATAAAAAATTAAAATAAAATGAATTTTAAGAAGATCGTCAGTAAATAAAACAATCACAACATAAATGCTAAATGTCCCAGGGTATCTGTGGCACAGGAAAGTGAGAATTTATTGTTCTGCTCATTTTCATTGAGAAAATTTACTGTTTCTGGTTTTCAAACATTATCAATATGTAATATAGATTTAAGTCATATTCCTGTATTTAAAGTGTTTTTATCATATTGAATATTTTTACAGCGATGATGCATATGTTTGCATTTTAGAGTAATAGTGGGCATTTGAGAGAAATGGATCAAATGAAGTAAAAAGATTAAAATAATAATGGATTAAATATAAAACTTAAATATTGACATTTTTTCACAAGTTACTAATGAAAGAAAATATATGAGAAAGATGAAAGTGACAAGGAGAAATTATGAATTAGAAGAAAATATTTGCCTTTAGAAAAAGAAATGAAAATTAATTAGGAAAGTGTAAAATCAAGAACTGTGTGACAGAAGATACACTGATTAATTTTGATGTTTTTTAATCACTTAAAACTTTTTAACCTCCAAGTATTGTAAAGCTCTGCTATGCAAAATCCACCAATTTTTCACTTTCCCGAAATGGAATAGTCCTTGAAATATTTCTTATACCACTAGGGTGCCATTCAGTAAATTGCTTCTTCATAAGCACTAAATTGCACACTAATGTCTTGAGAAAGAAAGTCATCTGCTCCCTCAGATTATAAATGTTATCTCATTAGTTCCAAAAACACACCTATGAGGATGGAAAATGAAAATGGGAAATATTTCTATTATTTTAGAAGTGAACGATTCAGAAACTGAGCATAGAGCATCAGAATTATCAATATTCTAAATTCCAGAGCTGCGAATGTAAAATCTAATATTTGATTTACCAAATAAGGAATGTAAAATTCAGATAACTTTATGTCTTCATTTGCAAAGCATGTACTAGGTGCTGCGAGAAATTTATGACTTCAATAACCTTTATTCAATCTGTAATGGCATGGATTATTTTTGTAGTAATGATGGACAAATGAGAGAAATGGTAAATGGATAAAACGAGGCAGTCGCATATCATAATAAAGAGAGTAGGTGGACTGGGTGAAACGCAAATGTTCGCATTTTCTTCAGCAGGGTAATATTAATCCTGAGAAAAAAACACTGATGAAGGAAACAAGAAGTAATTATGATTTTGGACAAACGTGTTTTTGCAGAAGTGTCTTTTCCATTTGTACTTTAAAATTCCTTCTGTAATTTTCTACTTTCTGGATATCATTATTTTCTGCAACTTCTGAATAATTTCAGAGATTTCATGCTTTTTCATGACTCAGTCTTTTTTACTGCTTATTCTGTATTTTGTCTGTCTGGCAAGACAGAATGCAAGTAGGTAAGTCCTGGAGGGCAGGGATTGTCCTTTAGACAATTCCAGTGTTTCTCTGTGGAAGCAATGATGATACTGGAGAGCCGTGCAGAAGCCTGGGCTGTCTTGGCCTCTTGGAGCTTACTTACTCTGTTGACCCTAATTCCCTGGTTCCTGCTGACATGGCTTTATTTTAAGTCAAGGTTAGTATTTTAAAGCAAAATTGTCTAACACCATTTCCCCAAAGTTTTCCAGCTCTTTAGGTTTGCATAGATAATCAATTATCTCCAGGCTTCTACTTTCCTCCGTCTCAGTGTCTCTGGTTGTTCTTCCTGGTTATCCAGACCCTGGGCCTCACCAATCCTTTCGACATGTCTTGAGCTTTAAAGACCAGGATACGGAGTCCCAATCTCCTTTCAACCAGGCGATGAATGACCTAAGCCCTCACCAAAATCTCAGTATGAAAACATGTCAAGGGAGATAAAGCTTAGCTTCACGCAATAACAATATCTAACAATATCTTAATGAGTTTGGACTCACTAAGTCCAAACTACTATTGCTTGTTTTCCCAGAACTAAGTGTAGGTACTTGACAAATATCTAAAGAGGACATGAGGGTCTATTTCTAGACTGCCAGCTTGGAAGTACATTCCAGTCTTCTGACTCTCTTTCATTTTTTAAAACGTTATCATTGGCCGGGCGCGGTGGCTCACGCCTGTAATCCTAGCACTCTGGGAGGCTGAGGCGGGCGGATTGTTTGAGCTCAGGAGTTCGAGACCAGCCTGAGCAAGAGCGAGACCCCGTCTCTACTAAAAATTGGAAAGAAATTAATCAGACAACTAAAAATATATAGAAAAAATTAGCCGGTCATGGTGGCGCATGCCCGTAGTCCCAGCTACTTGGGAGGCTGAGGCAGTAGCTTGAGTCCAGGAGTTTGAGGTTGCTGTGAGTTAGGCTAATGCCACGGCACTCACTCTAGCCAGGGCACCAGAGTGAGACTCTGTCTCAAAAAAAAAAAAAAAAAAAAAAAAAAAAAAAAAAAAAAAAAAAAAAAAAAAAAAAAAAAAAAAAAAAAAAAAAAAAAAAAACCAAAACAAAACAAAACAAAAAACAAAAAACAAACAAAAAAAAACCGTTATCATTCAGTCTCTGCAGGGCTCTTTGATACAATTACATTGGTGTCCCAGAAGTTAAGTTATGTCTTTCCTGTTTCCAGTATAATCACTTTTCATACCACTCATCTTGTTGATTTTAAAAAGATAATAATACAGATTTTACTCTAGGGAAAAATCTCATTTGGAGAAATGTTCTATTAATATATTTATGATGGAATATATAGATTCACCATTTGATAACCCCTATCTTAAAACATTTACTAATAGACTATTTCAAAGAGGAATTTCAGCTGGTTAAGTTAGGAGAATGAAAAGACATTCAAAAAGAAAGAAATAATGTTGCAAAAAAAAAAAATTGTAGTCATTTCATTGTGGTATAAGTACTTTTTCCCTTGAGACCTGAAAATGCGTGGTAATGGCTGTGTTCACTGCTACACTGGTTCCTTTACCTAAACTGTCTATTACGGTTATATCATTGCCAGTTAGAGATGACCTTGAGCTGCTGACATATTCTCTGTGATTGGTGCCAGAACTGTGGACATTTTCTGCACTGTTTTTCCTCCCTGTGACTCGAGTTGGTCTCTGCAATTCTTTGCCAATCCAGCCTTTTCTCTTTTCAGCAATCAATTGAAAGGTGTTGTTATTCCCTACTTTGATTTTACTCTCGAATGGCTCTTGAACTTGGAGTATGGGAAAGGAGGGTAAAAAGACAGCTAACTATTCAGAACTCCAACTAAATACCTTATGACAGTCAATATTTTAGTGTGTTCCCACTGTTAAAACAAAATACCTTAGATTGGGTAATTTTTAAAGGGTATAAATTTATTGCTTATAGTTCTGAAGGTTGGAAGTCCAAGATCAAGACGCCAACATATTCAGTGTCTACTTCCAAGTGTCTGCTTGGAAGATGGCAACTCTTGCTGGGTCCTCACATGCCAGAAGGTTCAAGGCAGCTCCCTGCAATCGTTTTTATAAGGGCACTAATATCATTCATGAGGGTACAGCCCTCATAACCTAATCACCATCTAAAGGCCCTACCTCTTAATATCACCGAAATGACTAGGTTTCAACATGAATTTTAGAGGGACACACACAGTCAGAACATAGCAGTCAATTTTATAGTTGAATAATGCAGTATCATATTCTCAGAACTCCACATCAGAACAGGAGCTCTGCCGCTGTCTTTACCTGATGGTTGACACATGTTTAGCTTAGAAATTACTCATTTGATCAGAATTTCATTGACATTGATCAGATTAAGCCAATGCAAAGTTATCACTTTTCTCTGTTTAATAGCAGCTGCTTTTCTTCAGCAATATTTAATGGGATCGTATTATAACAACACCTCCTTTTGAGGGAGGCATGATTACGTAGTGGTAGAAACAAAGCCTTTGAAGTCAAGAAAAATTTGAGCCCAGTTTCCTTTCAATGTATGTACTCCAAGAAGCAGAGTCAAGACATGATGAGATGTTCAGAAGACTTGCTGAGGGCGTGTCTGTGAAACATAAATGGGCAGGGGGAGCCTTCAGATCACAGCTCAGGTCTGATACATGTGCGAGGAAGGGCAAGGAGGGAATCAAAAATGGGTAGGAAGTTTGAGGCTGTGGCACATTCCAAAGAAAGTTTTGGTAAGGCTTCTGGGGAGTCTTTGAACCAAAGTTGCCTGGTAGAGGATTCCCATATAACACAGGAACAGTCCTACATATCCTCAGCCATGTTCAAAGATTGACTGGGGGAAGCTGGGGAGAAGTGAGGCATCAGTGGGAACATGGTGGTTGGCCTCGTAGGGCAGTTAGTCAGCACTTGTCCTCAGAGCAGCAGTGTATTTGTATAGCTCCAAATTACTACACCATTTCTATGTTTGCAATCAAAATATTGAGTTATCTAAAAATAAGCTATGCTTTAAACATCATTGCTTCTCTTAAGATTTCAAGTTTCCCATGGATAGGACATATGGCATATAACTCTTTTCCAGTGCCTTCTGAATAGGTTCTTTAGAAATATTTGGGATTAAGTCTACCAACTCAGTGTAAACCCAGATCAAGGGTGAAAAGTTTACCCAAACTTCCTGAGATCTGAGTGGCGTAGGTCTGCCTGACAGAAAATATGGCCTTAGGTAGAAGAATGTAGTCCTTGACAGATTTTGTGTTTGTGAAAAAGTGATTTTCAAAAGAGTAAAATCATAACCCTCATGCACACTCATTTTTTTATAGATGAAGGAATCAGTAAGAAGTTATAATTGGTTCAAAAAGTGTCTGAGAAGCCAGCATATATTTATAAGAGTAGAAATTTGCTGAGTTAGATTCAAAACCATAATCAGTCAAAACTGTAACTGTAATGTCAAAACAGTGATGAGTCTCTGGGTTTATGTGCATCTTTACTGTATAAAAGTCTACAAGTTATTAATAGCAAGTATTTTCACTAAGTCTGGGATCTTTAATAATGAGTAAAACAGTAAGAATTATTTAATATATTTCCCTAGATTATTTTTGGATGGCTATTGCCACCAAGTTTCTTCTAAGGTTATGATTCCTGTGTTTTTTGCCTTAGTTCCAAGTTTTAGATAAATTTTAAATAGTATTGAAACTATGGATTTAACAATTAAAATTGTTATATTGAAAGAAGTCCACAAAGCCATTGGACTTTAACCATCTCAAATTTATTTTAATTGTATGTAATAATATTATCTTCTCTCATCCTCAGAAATGGCTTATCCATTTATGATCATTCTTTTGATGATTAATATATGTATATAAAAGTTCTTGTATATGTGAAGGTCATGACATGGTAATTGACATACATATACAATACCCAAGAAATGTTACAAATTAAAATTAACTTTCATGGTGAGCCTAGATGGAGTTTTTCTTTAAGCTTGCAGAGCATAATGTAAATCTTCATGGTCCTACATGTAATATCATCAGAATTCATTTTTAAAACCTAAGTTTAATATTTCTGAAAACATATCATCTGAATGTCTGGTATACCCTGTGAAAACACTTGTCAACCATAAAATCATAACAGTCAAACAATCTCCCAACAGGAAACTGTTAGCTTGTAGGAATGATTAGGAAATTATTTAAAGTTATTGTAACACTTTCTGTATGCCAATTAGACTATGCAAGGTGACGTGTTATTTGTTGTCATCTTTCCCTTTATTGGGGAGAAATTGAATATTATAATATTCAGTTAGAATATTTTGAGTCATAACATTGAGAAGAGAAATCGACTCAAATTATGTGGCAAATGTATAAATAATTCCTATACATAGGGAAAAGGAAATCAAATCACTGAGCATGTAACTGTGTGCCTGATAATATAATAATATTTTTAAGGTATGGCCATGTTGGATGTTATTTGCTTGATGACTTATAAGTAGTTTATTTTTAGTTGATATTCTACAGTTTGTTGTTGTAGGATGAGACACATTGTGGAAAGTAGAGTATACCTGCAATGATGTGGATCAGTATTTAAAAATATATATTTGACCCTTAGAAGGTGTTTACTGACAGGAAAAATGGAGTATGATGAGTAACTGGTTTTAACTGTATGGTAAAGGCCACATGGTTCTAATTCGATCAAGTCCTGAGTTGAAGAACAATCCCTCTGTTACCCACCTACAGTTCGGGTTTTTTCTTTTCTTTTCTTTTCTTTTCTTTTCTTTTCTTTTCTTTTCTTTTCTTTTTTCTTTTCTTTTCTTTTTAAGACAGGAGCTCACTCTGTTGTCTGGGCTAGAGCGCATTGGCACAATCATAGCTCACTGAAACCTCAAACTCCTGGGCTCAAGTGATCCTCACACCTCAGCCTCCCAGGTAGCTGGGACTACAGGTGTGGGCTACCATGCCCAGCTAATTTTTCTATTTTTCTCAGAGACAGCTTCTCAATATGTTGCTGAGGCTCGTCTCAAACTCCTAGCCTCAAGCAATCCTCCTGCCTCAGCCTCCCACAGTGCTAGGATTACAGGCCTGAGCCACCCTGCCCAGCCCTCTCTTGAATTATGTGTTCATTCGTTTGCATATATTTGGTGCACATATGTCTGTGTATGTCTATATGTTGTGTATGTATATATATGTACATATACACAGAGATAAATGTACACCCATTCTACCTAGATATACATTACATACACAGTTTTTCCATATATTTCTTTCAAACTAGTGGGTATGAAATGATATTTCTTAATGATTTTAATATGCATTACTTTGAGTACTAATTTAAGTTGAACACCTTTTCATATGTTTGGCCACTTGTCTTCTGTTTAATGTCTCTTCATTCTTTTATAATTTTTCTACTGGGTTATTTACTTTTTATTGATTCATGGGAATTATTCATGTAAATTCTTTGGTTTTATATGCTACAATAATATTTTTTCCTGCTTGTGGTTTTACCTTTCTTTGAGGTATCTTTAAATCATGAATAATCAACAGGGACAATACCATGAAGAGGCAAAATATGGTTCTTGTGAGGTAAAAAAAAAAATTAGATATTACAGTGGTTTCTGGACATCTGAAATTCAATTCTGCAAGACAAAATCTTGTTTCTTACTAATTTCTCTTGTTAGAGGGGTAGTAAATTTTATTCTTAGGATGGTAATAATTAAAAAAAAAGATTGATAAACACTGGTTTTGATCAACGAATTTTCCTAAATTTAAAATATTCGTATATATCAATTTTTATTTATGGGCAATAGAAACCTAATGTCCTATAATATGATCCTATATTTGGTTTTGTAAATTTTTAAGGCCTTGTCTTTATTAGGTTTTGAATCCATTTGTAATCATTATTTTTTTGTATGGTGTGAGTGGGTATCCCTTTAAATTGTTTCTTCATGAATAATCAATTGGCCTAACAGCTTTATCAAATGGTTTCTTTTCCCCACTGATACATACTGAGAGATTTGTCATAAATCATTTTTATATTTGAAGATATGTTTCTGGTCTCTATTTCCTTTTATTAGTTACTGTGTCTATTGCTTTGACACTACCATATTGTCTTAATTAGTATAATTAAAAAACAAAGGATTAATATGTTTTAGGAAAGCTATTTCAATTTTGTCCTTCTGTTTAAATATATGGCTTGTAAGCACTGTTCTTCTATATACAACTTGTAATCAATTTATTGATTTCCACAGAGTAAAACAAACATATTGAAATTTTGATTGGGAGCACATTGACTATATAAATCACTTTTGGGAGAACTTATATCTTGATGATGTTAAGACATCCTATTCAAGATCTTAGTGTCACTATGTTTTCTTTATAGTCAGCCAGTAAAGTTTTATGACTTGTCCCATAAAAGGTTTGCACATCATTATTTTAGATGTATCCCTTGATACTTTATATTTTATTTTGCTATTGAACATGTTTTTTCTATGCAGATAATCATACTATCTGCAAGTAATGAGAATCATGTTTCTCTATATCCATATGTGAGTGTGTGTGTGTACGTGTGTACTATTTTTTGTCCAACTACAAGACTGTATTGGTCCTTCGATCAATATTGGATAGAAGTGGTGATCAGTGAATTTCACTATTCATATGATATACATTTCTATTGTGCTTACCATAAGCCAAGAAATGTTCTAAGCCTTACAATTTTAGCTAATTTAATTGTTAGAAATTCCTTGAGTTGGACATTATTATTATTTTCCTAATATTTAAAGATGAGGAAAATAAAGCATGGGAAGTTTACTAAATTGTCTCAAGGTCACTCCGTTAGTAAACGAGGACTTAGGGCTCAAACTTAGGGCATCTGACCACTAAGTCCACTATTATAATAATGCTTCTACTTGTGCTTTATATTAAAGGGAAATTGTTAGTATGATATCTGCTGTAAGCTTATGTCGATATAATTTATTAGGCCAGAAAAGTTCCATTCTATTCCAAATCTAATGTCTTTTTTTTCTTGCATATTGAATCTTGTTAAATGCCTTTCTTGTATCTATTGAGATAATGACATGGCTTTCTTTTTTACTTGTGAATTATATTAATTAATTTTCTAATATAAAGCATCCAAATATTCCTAATCATATATTCCATCATCATAATCATTTTTAAACATTGTTAGATTCAGTTTACTAATATTTTATATGATTTTTAAAATATCTGTTTATGAATGAGCTTGTTCTCTAATTATCTTTTTTTATACTCCTACATGAAATTATGCTGGACTAAAAATGTACTGAAGAGCATTCCATTTTAACTATTTTTTAGACTATTGTGTAAAGGTTTTAAACTATTTATTTCTTAAATATCTGATAAAATTTTCCTACAAAGCCCTCTTGACCTGATGTGTTCTTTGCAGGAAAATTTTGGAAAATCCAATTACTTTCATATCAAGGTTTTCTGTTTCTTACATTGGTTTTGAGAAAAATTTTTTTTTAAGCTTATAAACAACAGAAATGTATTTCTCAGTTCTACAGGCTGGGAAGTCCAAGATCAAGAAGCTGGCAGATTTGGTCTCTAGTGAGGGCCTGTTTCCTGGTTCATAGACGGCTCCTTCTTGCTATGTCCTCACATAGTGGAAAAGCACAAGAAAGCTCTCTAGGGCCTCTTTTTTAAGGGCGCTAATCCCATTCATGAGGGCTCTGCCTTCATGATCTAATCACCTCCCAAAGGCCCCACCTCCTAATGTTGGTGATTAGTTTTCAACATATGAATTTTGGGGCAACTCAAACATTCAGACCATAGTACTACTCGTGTGAAATGTTAATGGGTGTTCCAAAACAAGGCAGAGGAGTTCCATGGACAAAATAAGTTTAGCAAAGGAGAAATTGTATTTTTCTAGGTATTTCATAATTCCTTTAAATTTTAAAATATCGTATAGTTATTTAGTATATTTTTTTAATATTCTGCTTATTCTCAACATACAGCCCTATTTTTTTTTATTTCAGCATATTATGGGGGTACAGATGTTTAGGTTACGTATGATGCCCTTGCCTCCCCTTCCCCCCAAGTCCAAGCTTCAAGTGTGTCCATCCCTGGGATGGTGCACATTGCACTCTTTGTGTACACATATACCCGTCCCCTTCTCCCCCCCCCTCCACCCTGCCCAACATCCAATAGATGTTATTCTTATATGTGCGCTTATGTGTTGATCAGTTAATACCAATTTGATGGTGAGTACATGTGGTGCTTGTCTTTCCACTCTTGGGATATTTCACTTAGTAGAATGCTTCCAGCTCTGTCCAGGAGTATACAAGAGGTGCTATGTCACCATTGTTTCTTAAAACTGAATAGTACTCCATGCTATACATCTTTATTCCATAATTCTTGATTCTATAATTACATCAATCTCTGATCTAATATTTATTTTTTCCCTTCATTTTACATTCTTTTCATTTGTTATACTTTATCTACCTTCTATATTTGGATGCATTTTAAGCATTTCTTTCCCATAGTAAATATTTAAGCTTACAAATTTCCTTCTACCTCTTTAGAAATATTCACACATTTCAAAATATGAGTTTCATTTTTATTCATTTCTATTGTCAAATTCTCATTATAACTGATTTTGTATTGATAGTTTATATGGAATTATCTTTTTAAAATTTAAATATATATTTCATATTATGTTCTTTGCAGATTCTCAAAAGAAATATTTTCCCAGTCTACCCAAAGCCAAGAGTGAGACCAATTAACTTTCTTTGCTTTCTCTTTTTTGTTTCCCAAATTTATGTAGACATTTTCCATTAGGTTCCTCACCCTAGGCAGCTCCTGGGTTTTCTCTTTTGTCCTCAAATTCTGTGTAGCTATCACAGTAGATATTTAGTTATTTTAGAATATAGCTTAAATGTTTAGAATAAAACCTGGCTTTTGTGCTTTTCTTTTTCTCCAGAGTTGTTTTTATTCCCCTGTGTTTTATTTTCTGCATATTTTTCTGTTGTTCCAGATCAGCAGTATATATTAATTAAATTATTTTAAAAAGTTCTACCATTGTTTAGGTTATCTAGTTTGCCATATTGCCAAAAGAAGACTCTCAACAAAACTTGATTTATTAATATGTAATCAATATTTATAATAAACATAAAATATACCTTAAATCTTTCTTTAGAAATATTTCTAGGGTGAGAAATTATGCATACTCTCATGGCACACAAGTTCAATAGAAATTGGTAATTTTCCTTAAATTTAGTGCCTTCCTAAAAAGCCAGCTTTAGACTGTTGAGAAAAGAGTAACTGGATAACTACATTTACTCAGAATCAACTTCAATTCTGGACAAATTCCTTGGTAACAATGGGATTTTATTTGTTGTTATGGAAATATAGTATTAATCTAGACTGTTTATGTTCATTTTCTTTTAAAATTTTGTTTTGCTTATAGGGTCTATGAATTTACTTCATTCAACTGCAAAGAACACAGATTGTTTCCATGCAGGGTTTTCCCACGTTTTCACAACTGTTTGAAACAACTCTATAGCTGTCCTAGTTCTAATGAATACTCCAAATTTAGACTGAGATTCAAAAATTAATTACATTGTGCAGACCTCTTTGAGCTAAAAAATTTCTTTGTGATGTCAGGGTCAAGGATATCTGTTGCATATTTTTTTAAACAAAAAACATGTAACTAAGGTAAACTATAGGTATGATTTAGTTTATGAATTTTATGTCCTTTAATAGCATCTTCAATTTTTCTTTTCATATACATATCAGAACAAGTACTATTTAATGGTTGGTGCAGCAATTTTCAAAGTATGCTTCAAATTCCTGATCTGTGGGTGGATAACAGGTTTTATGTAACATAGTGCCTCATGATAAAATAATTTTGGGAAATACTGGATTAAACAAAATTAAGCATGTTTCTTTGCTACAAGACTTCACTTACGCTTTAATATTTTAATACTCATTCTAAAACTTTAAGAAGGAACACATTTGATCTTATTCAATCAAATATATTTTCACCTTAGATTACCTTATATCTGTAATATAACAAACATATCGATACCCAGTTTCTAGACCATCAGTTAGCTTCCCAACTGGAAGGTTGAAGTGGGGAGCTAGAAATATAAAAATAATTACAAAATTCTAACAAATGCAATACGTATGAATGTTTCCTTAGAATGTTCAAAGTTAAAATGAATATAACTAATTGTCATAAGCAAAATAATCTGCATAGTTAGTTCAATCATAGCTAACTAGTATTATTTTATTTATTTATTTATTCATTTTTAAAAGGGATCTTGTTCTATTACTTAGGCTAGAGTGCAGTGGTGTCATCATAGCTCACCGCAAACCTCAAACTCCTGGGCTCAAATGATTCTCTTACCTCACCCTCCCGTGTAGCTGGGACTACAGGCATGTGCCACCGCGTCTAGCTAATTTTTCTATTTTTTTTGTGTAGCCAGGGTCTCACTCTTGCTCAGGCTGGTCTTGAACTCTTGGCCTCAAGAAATCCTCACACTTCGACCTCCCAAAGTGCTAGGATTACAGACATGAGCCACCGTGCCCAGCTGCAAATTGGTATTATTAAGGGTTGCAATGCCTAGATTGTCTGAGGAGAAAATTGAAGTACTAGATTTCCAGTCTCTGTCAGGAAGATGAGCCTGAGGCAGCCGGCTCAACTACGTTTTTACATTTAGAAACCAGGTGTTTAGCCTAAGGGGAAAAGACAGGTGTGAATATGACAGGTGTTTTGTATAGGGGAAAGAGAAGATTTTCTGGGGGGGAGTGTGGCTCTTAGTGATGTATAAATAGAGAGACTATATAATTAATAATGCTAAAAAAGACATTTATGGAAACGGAAGGATGGATATTAATAATTATGTGAGCCTTTTTGATCCCATAGCCATTCTATAATAACAGGTGTGAGGTGACATCTCATTGTGGTTTTCATTTATATTTCTATGATTAGTGATTTTGAGCTTTTTTTCATATACTTATTGGCTATTTGTATGTCTTCTCTTAAAAATTGTTCATTCAGATCCTTTGCTCATTTTGTAATTGCATAACTTATTTTATTACTATTGAGCTATTTGAGATCCTTACATATTTTGAATATTAACTACTTATGAAAAAGATGAAAGATAATATGTGCTAGAGAGGATGTGGAAAAAAATGGAACTTTTGTGTTGGTGGGAACATAAATTAGTATAGCCATATGGAAAACGGTATGGAACTATCAAATCCGGCTACTGAGTATATATCCAAAAAAGTGAAATTAGTATATTGAAGAGATATCTGCAGTCTCGTGTTCATTATATTATTCACGATAGCCAAAAATTAGAAACAACCTAAGTGCCCATCAAAAGATGAATGGGTAAAGAAAATGTGGCATGTATAAATAATGGAATACTCTTCAACCTTAAAAAAGAAGGAAATCCTGTCATTTCCCACAACATGAATGCATTAGAGGAAGGGAATTGGGGAAATGTTAGTCATAGGACTCAGAATTTCAGTTTAACAGGAGGAATAAGGTCAAGAGATCTATTGTATAGCATGATGACTATAATTAATAACAATTTTGTTGTATACTTAAATTGCTAAGAGAGAAGATTAAAAAAACAACTATGTCAGGATAATAGGCAAAAATGAAATCGTGCTTGCACTTGGGAATTTTCTTCCCAAGTAATAGAAGAAAATAACAAAATAGTAGTGTTGCAAATTTTAGTTGAGTCTTGTTTGTTGAAGATCCAAAGAAAAGATTGCTTCAGTAAGAGTTTGTTTATTTTTCAGTATGTCAAGATTTCAGAGGTAACTATGAGGTTCTTGAAAAATCAGAGCACTTCACTTCAAAATATGTTGCTCTGGTATATTGAGTATTAAGAAAAATTCAGGTGCAAGAGGACCACTTTGATTCCCTTTCTTTTTTGAAGACAAGAGGTGAGATTCCCATGTGAGAGTTGCCCTCCCTAAGCTAGGAGAAAAGAAGCTTTCTTTTCTCAAGAACAGTATGTTGAGACTGAGAGAATTCTTAACAAAAAGACCTCATTAAAATCATTCTTATATTCCTTTAGTCTCCGCGTATATTTTAGATTTCCACAATTGCTTCTGTTTGTTCAACTTAGTATAAAAGAATTTAGATTTTGCCAGATCTTTGGGTCTTTATTTTCCTATAGGGGCTCCCATGTAGGCATAGAAATCTATGTGCTTTTCTCCTGTTAATCTATTTTATGTCAAATTAATTCTCAGGCCCAGCTAGAGAGTCTAAGAGAGTAGAGGTAAAGTTTTTCCTCCCCTACGGTTCCTCAGTATTGTCAGCTTTTAGGCTTTGGAGAAAAAAAGATAACCTAGATAACCTTGGGAAGGGCGATGACCTTTTGGATACAACACCAAAGACACAGCCCATGAAAGAGATCATTGATAAGCGGGACTTCATTAAAATTAAAAACTTCTGCTCTGTGAAAGACAATGCAAGAGAGGGAAAAGACAAGTTGCAGGCTGGAGGACAATATTTGTGAAAGACACATCTGGTAAGGGACTGTTATCCAAAATATACAAGGAAATATTAAAACTTAAATGTAGAAAAGGAGAAGTTCAAAAAAGTGGGCCAAAGACCTTAACAGACACCTCACTAATTAAGATATACAGATGGGAAAAACCCCACAAAAACATTATAAAAAGATGCTGTACAACATATGTATTCAGGGAAATGCAACTTAAAACAATGAAATACTACTATACACCACTTAGAATGACCAAAATTCAGAACACTGACAGCACCAAATGCTGACAAGTGTATGGAGCAACAGGAACTCTCGTTGTCGATGTGAATGCCAAATGGTATAACCACTTCGGCAGACAGTTTGGTTTCTTACAAACCAAACATAATCTTACCGTACAATCTAGCAATCATACTCCTTGGTATTTACTCAAAGAAGTTACAGTCATGTCCACATAAAAACCTGCACTCAGATGTTTATGGCCACTCTATTTATAATCACCAAAATTTTGAAGCAATAAAAATTTCCTTCAGTATGCAAATGGATAGATAAACTGTGCTATATCTAGACAATTAAATATTACTCAGTGTTAATAAGAAATGAGCCATTAAGCCATCAAAGGATATGGAGGAAATTTAAATGCATATTACTAAGTGAAAGAAGCCAATTGAAAAGGCTACATGTTATATTTTTCCAACTACATGACATTCTGGAAAAGGTAAAACTACAGAAATAGTAAAAAGATCTGTGGTTGCCAGAGGGTGGAGGAGAAGAATGACTAGGAAGATTACAGAGGAGTTTTAGGACAGTGAAAATACTCTGTATAATACTATTAAATATAATTATGGATAGATGTAATTATGCATTTGTCTAAACCCACAGAATGTATAACACCAAGAGTGAAGGCTAATGTAAACCATGGACTTTGGGTGATTATGATGTTTCAATATAGGTTTATCAATTGTAACAAGTGTGCCACTCAGGTGGGGTGTATTGATGATGGGAGAGGCTATACCTGTGTGGGGGGAGGGCGTGTATGAGAACTTTCTGTACTTTATGCTCAATTTTGCTGTGACCCTGAAACTGCTGTAAATTATAATTGCACTACTGGGCATCTCCCCAAAGAAAAAGAAATTGTTATATCAAAAAGGCACTTGAACTTGTATATTTATCACAGCACAATTCACAATCACAAAGATATAGAATCAACCTAAGTGCCCATCAACTGTTAAGCGGATAAATAAATTTGGAGATTTTACACACATACACCCCCCCCCCCCACACACACACACACATATCATGGAGTACTATACAGCATGAGAAAGAATGAAATAATGCCTTTTGTAGCAACTTGGATGGAACTGGAGGCCATTGTCCTAAGTGAAGTAACTCAGGAACAGAAAAATAAATGCCACATGTTCTCACTTATAAGGAGGAGCAAAAGTATGGCTACACAAGGACATACAGATTAGTGCGATGGACATTGGAGACTCACATAAAGGGAGAGTGGGTGAGGGTGAGGGATGAAAAATTACCTATGGGGTACGATGTACATTCTTTGAGTGATGGGTACCAAAGGCCAGACTTCACCACAGTTCAATACATGTATATGTAACAGAATTCGGCTTGTACCACCTAATCCTATTAGAATAACAAAAAAATAAAAAATAACAATAAAAATAAAAAAAACACAAAAAAAAAACCAAAATAAATACACACGTAAGTAGACATAATTCTTTATCAGACCACTCGTATATGTGACCCACTGGAAAAAGAGGAGCTGTGGAAAGAGGATAGGAACTCAGTGATTTATTAACTACATTCGCAATATTCCTATTCCAAGCTACTACAGTGTCTTACACACATTTGCTTACTTATTCCATTTACAGAAGGGATACATTTGTACAAACTTTAATTTCAGAGCAGTATATTTATAATTATCTTATTTCGTTTTACAATTCCATTATATGAACTGTAGATTCATGATTTGGGACTTTGTTCTGATATTTATCAAAATTATTCCATGGATTTTGTATGAGCTACACAATTTATTCCTCTAATTCAATCTGTGAAAGATACAACGAAGTGTAAGGGAGGGGTGTGAGGAAGAAAGGCAGATGGCGCAAATGATGTCTCATTTTTCTAACAAAGAATCTAACGAGGATGGAAAATGATATACCGCGAATCCATTGCAGTGACAAAGATTGTAATGAGAATTGGTATGAACGTAACCGACTGTATTCTCATTATACTCTGCGTATTGTAATCTTCTCAGTCTTCTCAGAGGCTGCACCCATCCTCGACTGACTGATGAGTCTTCCACGTAGCTCTACTGCAATTTGCTTTAAAAATATTTTTTGATAAAAATGGACCATTAGGAAAAGCAAGTAATAAAAATTCCAAAATTGACAGCGGAGCTCAAATTCCAATGACTGATCAAGAAGAGATATTGCATATTGTTTGCTGGTGTAAAATTATATTATTTGGCACTTTAATGAATGGCAATGTTTCAATCAAAAACTGTCTCTTTACCCTGCCAGAGAAAGCCTGATGATTGTGGTGTTTGCATTATGAGATGTAGATAGGAGGCTGGATTAAAACAAAGACAGAAGTTTATAAACAGCAAGAGTCCCAGAAGTTTTTTTTAAAACTGTATTGTGATATTTTATTATCATAATAATATGTGAAATTATGTAGTGATAACTTCAAAAAATGTAAATGAAATTATAAAATTGTGATAAGTAATAATTTTAGCTATTATCTATATCGTAATATATGCCATAAGCTAATTGTATAATAAATTGGAACCATGGTAAAGTTATTTTCTGCAAAAAGATGTGGCACAGAGTGTGTTAGTACCAAGTACTAACAAATTTTGAAATATACTGTTGTTTTAGAAAAATAAAACAACAGTGATGACAATAACTAATAAATGTTAGTTTCAATAAATTCCTTGACTAATAAAATGTATTAGATGATATCACCAGATATATTTTAGAATAAAATACTTCAAGCATTACCAAGCTATGAGCAAAGCTTTTATATATTATCCAGCATTGTCCTAATGGTTCAACTCATGAAATAAGTCAAGAAAAATAAAGGAAATAGTACTGGCAATGTAGTCACAAAAATAGCATTATTTTAAGGCAGCTTAATTTGAATACAGAAAATCATATTAACTGAAATAGAACTAATATTTCAGAGATTTGCCCACATATAGATGCAGGGATTAATATCTTTCCTAAATCCTAGCAATAACAGATTAAAATATAATAAAAATAAGTTATCCACAGTATCAACAAAACTGTAAAAGACTTAAAAGGAAATGACAAACTATACAAAATAATTGTAAGCTGGCACTTAAGAGTGCCTTACAAGGCTCAAGTAACAGGAGGAACATTTCCAGCTGAAAATTTTGATTAATATTCTGATAGAACACTGGAAACCCTTGGCAAATTATTTCTGTACCTCATATGGTAGAATAAATGTTGGAAAGTAGCTAATAAAAATTTAAATACCACCTGCTATAGTAGATATGAAACAAACTACAATGACTAAAGTAGGATATTATTATAATAGACTGATAAATTAGATCTAGATGTAAATTGTGCATATATGAATGTTTGATATATCATAAACTTGTGTTCCAGAACTATAGAAATATAATTATTCAAAAAATTGCTTTAATATAATTTGGTATCTATATGGAAAATACCATAAATATTCATCTTACATTAATCATAATATACTTTATATGTATGTTCAGTCTAAATATATCTAAAATTATAAGTGAGGTAGAATAAAATATAGCAGCAGATATTTCTTATTGAGGTAGAGTGTTAGAGTTGAATTTTCTATATGGCAAGGACACTATTAATAACTGGAAACACATTGAAAAAAATGCAAAATTGTCACACCACATGTATCACCTAACCATTTGGCAGGTTAAAAGATTGATAATCATGTTGGTGAGAATGCATGGAAATAGGAAAACTGGTATATTGCTAATCGCAATGCAAACGATTTTTAGTTTTAAGTGTAAATCGATAGTATCTACTTACATTTAACATTTTCCAACTTTTAATCTAGCAATTTAATTTGTAAGAATTTCTTTTACATTTTGGTTTTCTCATCTATGAAATGGTCAGTAACTATACTTATCTGTGCTTCTGCAATACTGATTAAATTCTTTCATAGTGGCAATTGTCATATTTAGTTAATTACTCTCTGTATCTTCCGTTGCAACATAAGAATACTTTGTGACTACTACAGAGTTTCTACATAATTTGCCCTCAGTAAATATTGGTCAAATAAACAGATCATCATAGGGCATTAATTTTCATATCAGCAAAAACTAGTGAGAAATTTATTAAATAGTAAAAAATTATATTCTGTATGTTAATATTTTTCAGATACTTAGCTGGGCAAATTACAGAAATTTATCCTTCCTTGGGAAGAGGAGGTAGTTGGTTTATCTGCTACCACTTAACAACATTAGAGGAGAGCATAATTTTTTTAACCTGGGCCAAACTCTCTGTGGTGCTATCCTTTCCAAGCATGCATAACCTTCAGGTTCCTGGTCTTTCATAAAAGGATGTCAATCATACTCCTTCTTGACTTGACAGTAAAAGGGTTGACTTTACAGGATTAAGGCCCTTGTGAAAGAGGCTTCAGGCAGTGTTAGGCTACTCTGCCTTTCGGCCGCCATCTTGTGAGGACGCGAGATTCCTCCCCTCTGGAGGATGCAACTCTCACCAAACAGCCGCATCTGCCAGAAACTTGACATTGGACTTCTCAGACTCCAGGATGGTGAGAAAATGAATATCTACACTTTATAAATTACCCAGTCTTAGGTAATCTGTTATAGCAGCACAAAATGGACTGAGATACTTACACATCACACTTAAATGTGTAGTAAAAGCTAATAAAAAAGGAATTCTAGCAAATTGTCTAGGACAGTGGCCCCCAATATTTTTAGCACCAGGGACCGGTTTCATGGATGACAATTTTTCCACTGACTGGGGATGGGGTAGTGGGGTGTTGTGGTGGTGGTGGGGTGGTGTGGTGCAGCGCTCAGGTGGTGATGCACAGCCCGTTTCCTAACAGGCCACAGACCAGTAACGGGCTGCAGCCTGGGGGTTGGAAATGGCAGGTCTAGGAGCTATGTAGTCAGTTCTTTAATACTCTACAATACATCCTTGGATTTAACATGAATATCAAACAGTTGCAAAACTGAACCACAATCTTTGTCCGTGGACACTTTCTTCCTCTGCCTTCCCCCAGAATACAATTGCTTTTGAGTTGTTCCTTAGCAGAATATGTCAGCCTGCACTGAGATGTGGGAAAAGCAATAGCCCTGTCTCTCCTCTTACTGTAGTCCCTGTGAAGATCTTTCTGAGGCTCTTCATTACACTTATGTTTATTACATTCATGTTTTCTGAGAATGCAAAGGAATAATTTCTCAGGAGCCAGGGCATGGGATTAGTCATGCTTCTCTTGAGTAGCTAATACACTTGTAATTTTATATAGAGTCTAAATCAATAAACTGTATGTTTTTTTATTGGTTACAAAAAGCTCAGAGTCCAGTTTTTATCCTTGTGAAGGATTTTAAAAAATACATTTTGTCTGTAAACCTCATTTTATGTTTTAATACATTTACTATAACAATTTTACTTTAAGGTATTTTCTTATTATAAGTATTTTATTAATTTGACACGAATTAAATCCTTTTTGCAGGTCATATTCACTAATATAATCTTGCCACATAGGCATACATATCAGTATTCATTAAATTTTGTAGGCCTGGAGCCTCTCGGTAAAGTAACAGACTTGGAATTTTAAAGAAATTCAGAGTCTACTACACCACGGCAAAAAGCTACATAGACAAAAAAATTCAAGCCAGTATATGAGATGTAATCTTATACTTCTGATAAAGGTTTTTCTATTATTTGACTCCCCCCACAAAAGAGAGATCATTTTAAAGACCATAGTCAAACATTCCTTATTGTAAAATGGAATACTGACTTTTCGTAAATATTGTTTTATATTCTGATTTTTTTTGTACAATACATAGATTTTTTACATCCACCCTGTGATTGTAAGAGTCTTACTGGATGAGTTCGCATTTTATTCTTCTCCCCTCTTATAATGTATTGCACAGTACCATATGCACTATTTAATAAATGTTTATTTGGGCTGAAAATTCTAATGAACACTTTTGGTATCTCAAGTCCACACCATGGCCACAGCTAATTGGACAAGAGGTGACAATTGACAGAGGGGTGCTCCTTTGTTATCCCTGGAGGATGCAGAGTTTTGGCTGAGACAATTAGACTATTTTTCTGGAAATGTATAAGTAGGACATGAAATTGATTACATGTGATAACTGAACTTTTAACATGTTAAAGACATAGGTGCTGATAACATTTTGTGGGAAATTGTGAGTAAATTTATCTGGATTAGAAAAAGAAAAAATATAACAATGGAAACAGGAAAAAAACTGATATAATGTAGCACACAAATGAGCGTAACATGAAACAAAGTTACCCAGAGTTCCAATGATGCTCCCTTCCTGGTTCCTATCCTTTTTGAGCTTTCCAGTGAGGTTCCCTGTTTGCTCAACTGTTATGGGTTTTTGTTCATTGTAAGGCTACTAAGACATAAGTGAAGTAACTCAGGAAGTATTCGTGATGGTTCTCTGGACCAAATCTTTTTAGATCTACTTACATTTTCACTCAATTTATAAAAACAACAAAAATAAGAACGTTTGCTCAAAGAACTGAGTGGAACAGGTTAACTCTGATTTTTATCTTTTATTTAAAAACAAGTCAATTAGATTGAAAAAATCATTCACATTTATTAATTTGTATGGCATGGTATCCTCAAAATATAAAGAAAGAATGAAATTTATTTCCTTTTTTGCACCCCCTTGAATAAGCATTGAGTTAATAAAACAAAGCAATTATTGAAGTAACATAAAATTCAGTAACATATATCCCATGGAATTTGGAAAAAAAAATCCTTAGTGAAGTTTCATTCACTCTATCTGGAGTAGCTGGACTTTCAAAAGTTTCAGAAATACCTATGTATCAATAATTAAATCAGCAAGAGATATCTCAAAACGAGGAATTTCTTTATCAGCTCTGCTTAGGGCTAGATTCGGGATTTTAAAACTTCAGACTTTTTAAATGGCAGATGTGGTTTCATTTCTTCTTTTCTCTTGAACAAAAGCATTTAGTCCAGTACTCTTGCGAGATAAACAGATGACGGACTAAATGGATGCAGGGACTCCTTCCATACCTGCGGCAGACATGGTAGAGAATTGATTTTATTTATTGGCAAAAACAAAGTCACTTTCACATTAATGGTAGACAGATATTTCCAAGAAATACGCTTTGCTTTTAACCTTCTCACCACTGGCTGGCAGGTTAATTACTCACTAGTCAAGGATAAAAATAGACTTGGTTGAAATCTTGGGGTTAGTCTTAAAGAAACTAATTCAACCTCATTAACATTTTTATTTAAAGAGCCAACTCAGCTAATTTTGGAGCTGTAATTAAATGAAGGTAAATTATTATTGATTTTATTGCATTCAAAAACTATTGAAACCTTTCAAAAGACTGTAGTCTGTTATCCTCTGTATGGTGACATCCCCACAGTTAATTAGTATCTTAATTTATTTAATTGCAGAGAATAAAATAGCCTAGAGGAGTCTTTCATAGAAGAGCTGACAGTAAATTTCCCCGAAGACCCCTCATCTATGAAGTAAGTATGTATCATATGGGCAAATATGTGATTGCTTTTGGAGTTGTCATCATAAATTCTCTGCTTATGCTGATGTCTGTAAGATTTTTTCCAACATTTTCTTCTGGAATTCTTGCTGTTTCATGACTTAGGTTTAAGTCCGTTATCTACCATGAATTGATTTTTTGTGAGGGGTGAGAGGTGTGGATCTTGTTTAAGTCTTCTACATGTGGCTGTCCAATTTTCCCAGCACCGTTTATTGAATAGGGGTTCTTTTCCCCAGTGTATGTTTTTGTCTGCTTTGTAAAAAATCAGATGGCTATATGAGGATGGCTTTATATCTGGGTTCTCAGTCCTTCTCCATTGGTTCTTGTCTCTATTCTTGTGCCAGTACCATGCTGGTTTGGTTGCTATAGCCTTGCGGTATAGCTTGACGTCTGGTAAATTGATGTCTGTAAGTTTGTTCTTTTTGCATAAGATTGCTTTTGCTATACTGGGTCTTCTCTGATTCCATATGAAGTGTAGAATTATTTTTTCTCGATCTGTGGAAAATGATGTTGACATTTTAATAGGGATTCCATTACATCTATAGATCACTTTGCGTAGTGTAGACATTTTAACAATATTGATTCTGCCAATCCTTGAGCATGATATCATTTTCCATCTGTTTACATCCTCTGCTATATCCTTCCTTTAATTTAAAGTAATTATTAGTAGAAATAAGTTGTTTTTCCCATGAATGTTCTGTGTCATGTTTATTCTAATCATTTTCCCTGTTTGTAAAGAAACAAAACAAAACATAGTACTTGAAGGCTATGAGTAGTAGTTCATTCACTGCTTTATTTATTCAGTAAATATTTATTGAGTGCCTGTTGTGTATTAAACACTATGCTAGGCACCATTTAACAACAGAGGAAAGCAGATACGGCCATTGCTTTTGTGGACATGTTTATTCTAGGAAGGGAATCAGACATAACAAATAAAATTTTAAATACTAAAAAGATATTACTTTAAATCAGATTATTTTACATCAGAATATAAGATTATTCAGGAACAACATTTCTTTGAAATTGCTAGTTAAGCTCATACATAAAAGATGAGAAGTTATATTATACTGACAGATAAAGTTCTTGAGCAATGTGGGCAAATACCTTAATTTGGGGTAGATTATTTGTTCTAAGACATTTCAGAAGGCCATTACTTTGAAATATAAAAAGTTAGAAGACTATGGCATGATAGGAGTTCTGTAAGAAAGGCTAGAGCTACACCAAGCAGGGATCTGTATGTTGTAGAAAATGTTTGCACTTCTTCTAAGGATAAAAAAAAAAAAATCACAGACTTTACGCAGGTGTGTATAATAAAATTTTCTTTATTAAATCATCCATCTTATTAATATATAATGAGAGTAAGAGCAGGGCAAGAAAGAAAAGATGACAATGAAGTTATCTAAGTATTTAAGGATGATGATGGCTTAAACTGCGTGGCAGGAGTAGCACTGGAAGTTATGAAAAATAGGTAGATAAGAGATGTGATTTGGAGGTAGAATAGACAGGACTTGGTGGATTGATCGTAGGGTATTAGAGAGGAATCAAGAATGCCTTCTAGGAGCTAAGTGCACATTAGCTGCAATTTTACTGAATAATATTAACTTTTAGTAGAATTAACTATACAAATAGCAATTTTTATGTGTTGAAAATGGAATAGGGAATATTCACGTAAACATCAAATTTCTCCTGAAAGCAAAGGAATATCTACTTTGACATGTGAGTTGTTGCCTTAGAAATCTAAAGGGAATGCTTCCTTTCATTTAAAAGATTCTTCAAAGATTAATGAGAGATTTTCTTTTTTGCCCCTGTTTCTATAATGTTTTGTTGGAAAAAAATTTAGACTTTACTGGCTTCAGACTCTTTTTTTCCAAAAGGGTGTCATATTCTGATCCTCAAGACCTGGTTTTATATTGTTTCTGAGAAAACCGTGGTGGGAAGAATACCTGTAATAGACTTGGGGGTTGCTTCAGATAAGAAGTGGTTTCAGGAGCAATTAAAGCATTTAACTTATTTCAAAGGTTTATAAACACTATGTGCTCCTAAACACTTGAAAACTTTAAAGGTTAAAAAAAAATCTGGCATCATTGTAGAAAAGTGCAGGCTTCTACTCACAATCCTCTTGTCACTTGAACAGCACTCAATGTACTCAAAATTACAGCTATTACAGAAGAAATTGCAAGTTAAATATAGGGAAGTGTATAAACTATGTTTATCACCAGCACAGTGCTAACTGCTACCCGTGCCAGTATGACACCATCAGCAAAAATCAAAGACACTGTGACACTTGTGTCTCATTTGGTACTTTTGTTTTCACCTTTCATATCATAACTACAAATTTAATATTTTAAGAAAATGTGTGTTAGTTTGTTTCTCAGCCTTCTTAGTATGTCCTGAGCACCTGTTCATAGCATTCTGTTTCCCACGAACAGAATTTGCTTGAATGAGCACAATACACAGTCTTTTTCTGGTGACACAAGATCAGACAGGTTATACTAGTTGACATTCTTCTGAGCTCTTCTTCTTCTTTTTTTTTTTTCAAAGAATAGTTTATACAGCTATAAATTAGATCCTAATCTTCATTTGGTGATTTCTTTAGTATCACAAAATTGGACAGACTGTCATTTATCTTCAATAGGGAATGTCGCTCCCTTCTCTTTATTCAAGATTTTCTCAATGCTGGCAAGAGTAACAAGGATAATGTAGATAAGTACAATGTACCAAAATGTGAAAAATTCTCAAACTCTTTGAACAATATTTTTTAATTCTCTTTTTCATCAGTGTTCCATGGGAATGGTCAAAAAAGAAGACAACGTTGTCGATTGAATTTCAATTTCATTTGTTGTAGGTAAACATTATCGGGGAAATGGCCTAAAGACAGGTAGCTGCAAGAGTGAACCATAAGCCAAGCCTCATGATATATAAATTGAAAAATTGGCCCTGAAATCCCAGTGAATTCACTGAAACTTTGGCAGTTAGTGATCAATAATAGCCAACATACAAATGCACATGACTCTAGGAAAGTAGCAAACTGGAGAATATTTAAACTTGCCTCTTCCACTAATCTACAGATACCCATTTTTTAAATTCTTTTAGATCACAGTTTATACCACACCGAGGACTTCTGTAGTTAGCAAATTCCGTAAACACAACCAGCAACGTATTCTCAGCAAGTAACCATGGCTGGCACAAAATAAATATTTTGTACTTAACTAATAAATCCCAATTTATAACTGTATTAATTATAGAAGATTACTGTAATGTGTTTAACACCATGGTATAGGCAGTTGAATTATTGCTTTTGTAAAATATTCTTATCTTTGTCACTTCATTATGGACTAGATCACCGAATTCATACTGACCCACCATACAATGTACTTGTTTAGCATAAATTCTTAGGCATTAGACTATGTTGTTAGTTTAACTTGCACATGTAGTTTAAACTCTAAGCCTCAGGTTTATTTTTTTTATTAGTGAGGTTATCATTTTACTTCTGTCATTGTCTACATCAGGCGTTAGATAAGGAAATTTGTGTAAAAACATCAGAGTTCTTGGTACATTTTAAGTTCCCAGTGGGTGTCAGGCATCATCATCATTGACACTAGTATTTTAGAATCAAATTAAAGCCACATTTTTAATTTTAAGATCTTAATATTTAAGATTATGGTACGTTAAACTGCTCTTAAAATTCGTTATCATAGGGTTTCTCCTGGCTACAGACCACATGTATATGTGACCATACATCATCTCACAAACAGACTAGAGAGTCAGAGAATAGGGCATAACATGGCATGTTAGTCACAGGAAAAGAGGAGTGAAAAGATGATAGCAACAATGAATGTTCGTATGTATTGTTTCTAATGTGCTTCAAGGGATTAAATATTTCAGACTAAAACACTCTTCCTGAGATTCCCATGTCTCGTCTCATATTCCAAAAAGCTCTTCAGGGAAAGTCACCTTGAGTGTTCTTACTGGTAATCTTCAAATTGCCATTTGCAGAAAATTGTGTAGAAGGCTTTTGAAACAGATTTTGCCGATGAGACACTCTTCAAGACCGACATGGTTAAAATACAACTAAGCCTATCTTCAATGTCCTCCAAAAAAGAATATTTGAGCCTGTTTTCCACAAGGTTATTTGGGAGGTTAAATTTTAATGTTGATCTGGAATTTATTTTTAATTTTTGGAATATCTGATCCTGCTAGTTCTTAACATAACACAAGATACAATCTATATCACGTGACAAAGAAAGAAAAATGTCATCTTCACAGTATATGAGATGAAGATTTATAATGGTAAAAATACTTTTAAGAAAGATTTATGGAAATATTCAGTTAAGTTTAACTGGAAGGAGATATGTACAAATGTGAAATAATATAGAAAATGTTCATGTAGCAAATTTTGGAATCAATCCTAATTTTCTATTTTCCTATGTATTAATATAATATTTAGAGCACCCTTCACCCATGAAAAAATATTGTTTTTAGACTCATACTTCCTACCTTTATAAACATCCCAAATCAAACCTGTTCATAGGATTGACTTAACAATATTAAGTCATTATAAAAAATAAGCTTCTTTACTGGAAGATATTAATTTAATATTTTTGGTATTTGAGCTATTATCAGGACATTAATTTGAAAATCTCAGCATGGTTTATATTGATAATATAAATGTTAATAATGTTAATATTTAGTCTGTATTATGTTTGAATTTTAATTATAGCTACCATTATGGACATTTTTTTTCTTATAGAAATTGAGGGAGGAAATATAAAAATCTAATGATAACTCAGAGAAAGTAAATTAAGATAATATAAGAGACTATTCAGATCTAAGCCAACGAGACACACTCTTTGTTGTGTAACATGTTGGTTGCCATATAAATTGTATTTAACTCAGGCTAGTTTTGAGCCTGGGGCCTTGTGAACCAAAACCCTGCAGTTGGTTCTTGAATATCTTGTTGATGTTCTTATTGTTACAATTAACATTCACAATTTAATTCTAAAAACATGGATTAGTTGCGTATAACTCACGCCCAGAAAACAATAAAAAATAACAAATTAGAAAGGATCATTTTGTTTTAATAAAACACTGTGGTCCCAGGGAAAATTTTTTTTTCTAGTGTGGCAGTCAAATGTGTTAATAATTTGCACTTGAGTCTGGGTCCCAGGAGTTGCGAAATTCAGCATGGTCTCTAATATTCACTTTTAGTAGTATGGTGACTTTATTGGCCTTTCTCTATATCAACTCTCAGATTATTAATCTAATATGAGCTTTTAACAATTTTCATGAAATTGATTAGAGAAAGGACATGGTATTTTAAAATGGGATGTTATCAGAAAACATTTATAATAGGTTTTAAAGATGTTTTTATATTTTACATTTTGATATGCAGTTATGATTCATTTCAAAGTACTAAAATAACTCTGTAATAAAGAGTGCAGAAATAGCCTAATTTCCTTCTCCTGCACATGTTCAACAATTCTGTGCTGTATATATTTGAATCTAGAACAACAAAACACTAACCTCTGAGGATCTTTTCTTTCTCAAAACATCCCTGGATCAGTTAAATAGCACAGACAACTAAACGTTCAGATTTCAAAGGTATTCGTTACAGAGTTATGTAGGAATGACTACAGTGAGAGATATCAAGTTATGCTTCAGTTATCTTGAATCCTCAAAAATGAGTTTTTCTATTCATTGAATGCTAATCTTTACATTTCCTTCAATTTCAACCATTTTGGATAAAAATATTTAGTAATTTTTGACAAGATATTCAGAGCAATAACAAGAATTCTTCTGTTGTATTGCTAAAAAATATATCCTCCAAAGTTATTAGTTAGTAACTGCCAGCTATACTTCTAAAGTTCTTTTGACCATTTCCTGAATATTGTTTTTCCTTTCCTGTTTTTAGATTTTTCAGCCAACATTGCACATTTTGTCAATTGCCTTCTCTAGCAGCTCATTTCTCAATTCTAATTTGACATTTTTGTTAATTTTATATTTTCATGCATTCACCAAGTATTTATTGAGCCATTAGTATTACATATGGGGGCTATTGCCAATTGCCTGGAAGGGTTGCGAGTGTCTGTGGGATCTTCTATGAGCAAGAACTTACATTGGTAACATAGATTTTTGGGAATGAGAAAACAAGTCTGTTTTCTTGATTGAAGAATAGCCACCAAGGTATTTTTCACATAAAATAAATGTTTCAATGTTCTTTTAAATGATATCAATGTCAATAATTTGATATTTAAATTAATCACTTATGACTTAATTCAGCCGTTCTCAAAGTAATCTCAGAGGGCCTTCGAGATCATTTTAATGGCACCAAGTTGTATTAACAGTTATTGCATTCTTCACTGCCACACACTTGCAGGAAAAAAACAAAAGCTAGTTCTCTTAAATAATGTCCTTTGAAGTACTACAAATTACTAGTTTTATTAAATCTCACCCTTAAGTATGCTTCTTCATAATATTCTTCATATGAAGTTGGAAGAACACAGCAAAGCCCCTCTACTGATAGCCAAGTACAAGGCTTGTCTGGAGGAAAAGCACTTTAGTATTAATAATTGTTCAATTTGCAAGCTAAACTAGCCACTAGCCTCACAACTATCAAAGATTTCACAACTATCTGAAATATTGTTTTCTAATTTCTATTAATTTCCATTTCTATTCAACCTGGAAGAGGCTAGATTTCTTTACATACTTCAATCAAAAAATCACAGCTGAATGAATACAGAAGCAAATATGAAAATTCAACTATCTTAAGTTATACATAAAAGAGATTTGCCAAAACAATGCCACTCTTTCCACTGCTTTATTTTGTTCTGGAAAATATAGTACTTTTTTTTTTTTTAAGTCAAAATACGTTTCTGTTAACATGCACTGCTTTTATTATATTTTCTTTTTAAAATTAATAACTAAATGTTTTTTAAAGTTCTTAGTTTTAATTTCTAATAAAGTAAGTATAGGTAGCTATAACCCAGAAAGATAAAAGTTCTTGTGGGCTCTGAATAATTTTTAGGGGTCTTGCGGTGGTCTAATTATATCAAACCATATAACTGATAAAAATATGTCTACTTCTTTCATGTGTCTCAATTAATAAGCTAGTGTTGACTTTCTAGTGTTTTTCCTTTTCCTACCAATATGCTTTCACTTTATCAGGGAAGTAAAATCATACTCCTTCTAGATAAATCTTCAAGAATCTGTCTGTGAAGTGTGAATTGTCCATTTATTCACTCAAATATTTATTGCATGTCTATAATATGTCAGGCTGGGTCCCAGGTGTTAAAACTTCCAGTGAAGCTTATCTGATCATCTTTCAGCTCTACCCAGGTGTTTCTTGTAATGCTTGTTACCTTGTAGTCTACATACCTGTTTCCCGTCTCTCCACTGGGTACGAGTTCACTAGTGAGCTTCAGTCCTCAGCACTGATTCCAATAGCTGACAAAGCATAAATATGCAATAAATGTTTCTTGTAATTATTTAATCACTATAGTTTGTCTCACTTTTCCACAAAGGTGTATAATAATTTCCATAAACATTTATAGTACATCCAGTAGAAGGTTTGTTGAGACTAAGAAAATCAAATCACAGAAATATGAAATGATTTTATCATTACTACTTTAGTTTAAAAAATGACATTTGTATTTTTAATCTATTTCTATACATATAATGTATTTATAATATATCTGAACCTATAGCCATGTAGAGAGTTATATGGAGCCACAGGGCAGAGATCTGAGTGATGTGGCCACAAGCCAAGGAATGCTGGCAGCCACCGTATGCTAGAAGAGGCAAGGATTAGATTCTCCTGCACTGTCTCTGGAGGGAATGTGGCCCTACTGACACCTTGATTTCAACCTAGTAAAACTGACTTCAGATTCTGCGCTCCAGATAAGAGAATAAATGTGTTTTTCTAAGCCACAAAGTTTGTAGTAATTTGTTACAGTCACCACAGGAAACCAATACAAATATGGATAAATAAAATTCTGAACACTATACAAAATGCCTAAGAAAAAATATATATTTCTAACATGCAAAAAAATATGAAGTTTTAGTTAGGAAGTAGTAACTTAAAGCTGGGTTAAATACAAACACTTTTTCTTTTAAAAACTCAAACATTCTAACTGTAAAGGTAAGGAATATGTTTGGAGAAATATTTGAAGTACCATTTGCCTTCGAAGCTATCTCCAATGTAAAATTATAGTTCTGTTAAAACATTCATATTTTCAAGTGTATAGAGAAGCTTAATTTTACCCAGACACACCTATAGTTTTTCTAGATTTTTAAAATAAAATGGCACCATTTCAGAGCTTTCTGTAGTTCTCTGTCATTTATGTTTGTCTTCACGGAACTGAATGTGTTATTGATCATGTATCCAAAGAGCAATATGTTCATAGCTAATGATTGACAAGATGTTTAATTATTTTGTTTTATCATTCTATGCTATAGTTACATTATTTTATGGTATCCCTCCCCCAAAAAACATTCCATTTATATTTTCAGTCCTATACAAATTATCTGAAACCACAAAAAAACCACTTCACGCCACTAGAATGACTAAAATAAAAAAATAGACTATTGTAAGTGGAGAGAATTTGGAAAAATTGAAACCTTCATGGATTGCTAGTGGAACTGTAAAATGTTGCAGGCATGTTGGAAGATAATTTGGCAGTTCCTCAAAATATTAGATACAGAATTACTATATGACCCAGCAATTCCACTCTTGGGTATATATCCAAGAGAACCGAAAACACATATTAACACAAACACGTGTATACATATGTTCATAGCAGGATTATTTACAGTAGCCAAAAAGTGGCAACAACCCAAATGCCCATCAGCTGATGCATGGATAAACACAATGCAGTCTATCGATACAATGCAATATTATTTGACAATAAAAAGGAATGAAATATTGATACATGCTACAACATGGTTGAACCTTGAAAATATTGTGTTAACTGAAAGAAGCCAGTCACAAAAGACCATATATTATATGATTTCATTTACACGATACTTCTAGAATAGGGAAATCCATAGAGACAGAAAGTAGAATGTTAGGTACCAGGGACTGGGGTACAGTCAAATGATGTGTGACTGCTAATGGGTATAGAGTTTCTTTTTGGAATGACGAAAATGTCCTAAACAAGATAGTGTTGATGCTTACACAACAATGTGAGTATACTAAAAGCCCCCGATTTGTATACTTTAAAAGGGAGAATTTTATGACAACTGTAACTCAATGAAGCTGTTATTACAAAAAAAAAAGAATGGTCTGGCAGTCAACAATTTTTTTCCTTGACTTAATTTTTCCTATTTAAAAACATGAGAAAAGGTTTCAAGTATGTGTCATTCTAATGTGAAGCCAGAAGATCTTGATTCTGAGTCTGCGTGTGAAAAAACCACATATTTGTCTGATTTGACAAGGCTGTTATAAATTCCACTGAAGTCTAATAAGGAGGACCAAAGTTCCAGTTTTGTTGAGACCTTTGCTTCTGTTTTAGAGAGAGGTAGTGGGAACAGTAGAGGAAGCAAAGCCAACATAATGTAGTCATTATCACCCTCTCTCTTCCTTCCGCGCAATAACAGATTAGGAAACTGAGGCATAGAGAATTTAAGTACCTTACTCAACGAAACACAGATGTCACACAATTAAACCATGATGCCAACCTTGCATAGGAACGTTTAATCAATTTTCAGCTTATCAGAAGCCAAAGATGATGTTTAAAATTATTATTTTATACTTATTATGGTGATTATTATATTAGCTAATAGATACATAATGCTACGTGGCTGGAGCTATTTTAGAAATTTCGTGTTTATTTGCTCATTTAGTCCTCATAACAACTTTGTGGGGGTAGATTCCGTTTTCATATTCTCCTCTTCATTATTAATGAGGAAACACTAAGGCACAGAGAGGTTAAGTAACTTGGTTGTAAGTAACTGGAGTAGAAACGCACACAAACAGTCTGACTCCGATACTTCATGTTCTTAAACACCATGCTGTGTTGTCTCTCTAGCAATAAGCACAATGCCTTCTTCCTAGGCACTCAATACATGTTTGTTTTTAATTGAACTAAATAAATGCACAAATTGATCTTTCTAATATACATTAAATTTTCATCTTTAGTTTAATAATCTATTTCAGGTCTTAGAATGAAGTATGGGGGAATAATGATCCACTAAGATTTTTTTAAAAAGTGTTTCATTATTATATAGTTTGTGAGAAACTGTATTCTAGGTACCATGTGAGGAATTCATGCTGTACTTTTATATATATATATAGAGAGAGAGAGACCCTGAGAGTTAATCCCTGCAATAAAGAAGCTCAGTTAACTTTGTTTTAATCCAAACTCCTTTGACCATATGGTCCTTGGAGGAGGGCAGTAAAACCTCTTAATATCCTACAAAATTAAAGTTTTCTGGAACAAAAGCAAGTGTTAAAATTTCCAAAGTGCAAGTAATTCTCATAGTTTTCACCATAGACACTATTTACTAGTGGGAAATGTTTTAAATGCATTAAATACCATTTCCTGAATCTATGGGTTATTTATATACTTGTTTCTAAATACACAAATATTGATTATACTCTTTCGAATAATTGTGTTTATAAACTCCAACCAGATGTCACATGGAAGTTGTTAGAATTTTAATATTCACCCATATTAAATACGCAGGAGAGATAAATTAAAAAATGAAACAACTACAATGCTGTAATCTCCTGAGTATGCAGGCTACTCTTTGACAGAAGATAAATAAAATGTCTCCCTGTAGACCAGAGGATCGACTCATCTCTCAAAATACTTAAGCTAGAAAGCGATTGAGATGTTTGGGAAATACATACCAATCTTGTATGAGACATTCAAATTATATTTTGTTAGAAAAGTCTAGTTAAGGATGATTTAATGCCCATTTTTGGTGACTCTCTTATTATCACTTATTCTGTTGTAAAAGCTTACAATCTATTATAAAAATTTAAAATATGCAATATCTGCTCCACCTCTCTACATCCAACTTTTACAAGACCCCATTCAAATGTACAACGCTTATATAATGCCTGCTGTGACTTCTAAGCCAAATGTAAGTTTTCCCTAAAAATCTTAATGTGCTTATTACATCTAAATTTCAACACTTAAATTAATTTATGTTCATATATATCTTTCTTTGATAGACTATAAGCTCCTCAAGGGAAAGATCCATGTGCAAACTAAACTTACAGCTCCCAAAGTGCCATGTGCATAGCAAACACTCAATACATATTTGAGAAGTGAATCAGTGAATAAATGAATGAGTGAATAACATTGATAGTTATGATGAAAAAAACAAATTGCTTTCTATATCACCCTTGAAATGAATGTGTTTCAGTACTTCCTCTGAATAACAAAGGGAAAATTTCCAGTGTTGTTAGTATTATATTCTCAACCAGCTTTAATCACAGTAGATTTATGCACAGGGCTGAGTAGTAAATCCTTTTTAGTATTGATCCTGTTTAGAATAGTGAGTGACTTTGGACAATTTCAATCTTGTAAAGTAGAACGTTTAGCAATGACATGTCAGGAAGGCCTATGCTCTATTAGAAAAAGCAGCAGATTTATTCCAGCATTTATCTGGTTTATGCAGAATTGCTAGTCTCTTTTGTCCCACATATATGACAATCTAATACATCTCAACATGCTTAAATTTATATCTAGATGAAGGAAACTTCTGAAGTCAATTTTCGGATAGTTAGAGAAGTTAGTGAGTGTCCTGATGAATGGTCAGTGCACCGTAGCACTGTCTCAAAATGCGTCCACTTTTTTCCTAACATCAGCGGGTTTTAAAAATAAGAAATGAACCTCTTAGTAATGGGAAGGTTTGGAAGTAAACTCAGTGTAGTGGATTATGACTAGGCCTATTTACATGGATCCAATTCCCTTACAGGTAAATTAGTTCTTCAAAAATCAACAATCTGAATTGATTTAAAGTAAGCTGGGGTAACCATAGTTGTTACTATTTATTTGGTGACTCTTATGTTCTAGACGCTATCCTGGGTATTTTATCTCATTTAACTTCTGCAGCATTCTGCAAGAAACATGATAGAACCATTAGGACATAAGGAAAGTGAAGCTCCACACTGTGAACTCTTGCCAAGCAGGTAAAATTGAAAAGGTAGAATTGCAACCTGTCATACCTAATCCCATGTTAAACATGGCCTCTCACTTTCTCCCATTTTTTTTTTTTGCAGTATATATTGATTTATCTGTTTTGACCATAAGCATAATTTTGAAATAATAATTGTTGAGGGAAATAACAATGCATAGCCTCAATTCTGTAGTCCTTGTTTACATGTTATCTAATGATTGCAGTCTGCCAAATACATTCTCAGGATTCTGGATATGATAGAGCTGTGATTTTCTTTTACTTTTACCTCCTTTTGCACTTCTAAGAGTAGGGGTTGAGTCAGAGGATTAGCCATGATGCTGTCTAAATAGATTAGGCAATTCAAGAAGAGTAAGGCCAATATACAGACAATATTAATTCATGCAGCAAATATTTGTTGAATACCTATTAGGTATCACGCACTGGTCCTTAGGAACTAAGAATACAAATATGATGAGTCCTATCTCCAAGGAGCTCACAAACCAGTGGGAGGGGAAGCGGATATGGACAAAAATTATACACAGCATGTTAGAAGTTGCAAGGGTATGTTTTAACTACTGTAATTGGTGATTCCAAGGGTATTCTAGACAAAAAAAAATTGTAAAAGAGTTCTCAGTAGAAAAGACAGCAATAAGGCCGGGCGCGGTGGCTCACGCCTGTAATCCTAGCACTCTGGGAGGCCGAGGTGGGCGGATCGTTCTGAGCTCAGGAGTTCGAGACCAGCCTGAGCAAGAGCGAGACCCCATCTCTACCAAAAATAGAAAGAAAATTAATTGGACAGCTAAAAATATATATATAGAAAAAATCAGCCGGGCATGGTGGCACATGCTTGTAGTCCCAGCTACTCAGGAGGCTGAGACAGTAGGATTGCTCGAGCCCAGGAGTTTGAGGTTGCTGTGAGCTAGGCTGACGCCACGGCACTCGCCCCAGGCAAGAGAGTGAGACTCTGTCTCAAAAAAAAAAAAAGAAAAGACAGCAATATATCATATCATAGTATTTAAGATAGCTAGGGTCTGAGGCCAGACAGACTTCAGATGCATTCCAGTTTTGTGACCTTGGACAATTTATTTCACATTTACAAGCATCAGCTTCCTCATCTTTTAAATCACGGTAATAAACTGAACTCATAAGCCTGTTAGAATTAAATAAAGTAATTCTTGGGTCTGAAACATCATAAGTAGGCAATAAAAAGTGGTAAACAGTTGTTATTTCATTCCTCTTCTTGGAGAATCTAAATGTATGTTGTAATCTGAAAAATGAATCCTGTGATAAGATAACTCTACTTAAATTTGTCTAACCCAGACTCATTTGACTATGTTGCAAGTTTTCCTGTAATATTTGTTAATAACATACATAGTTGTTATTTAATGGAGCAACTTGTGGAAAATTCTGTCCTAAATATTCAAATATCAGAATGAAAAATGAAAAAGTGGGTGTCCATATTGCATAAATGCATGGATATATTTATAATTTTATAAATTTCTGAAGGTAATTTAATCTTTAAATTTCTTGAACATTTTCCATATTTACTTTAGTGTAGTAGCTGAAAAACAAAGCTCTGGAGGTGGAAAATCCTGGGTTTACAGTGCTGGTGACACTAGTTCCTAGTTGTGGGATTTTGAGAAAAGTACTAAGTTTCTCTGGCCCTTGATTTTCTCAGTTGTATAATTGGGGAAATATATATTTCTATGTAGCAGTTAGGAAGGTTAAATGAGTTAATGGAAGAAACATATTACATAATGCATTATGTAAAAGCCCTTCAAAAACCTAGCTTCTACTACCATTGATTTCATAATTGTTATAATAATTACTTTCAGAGTATTACACATCCTAAATAAAGTATTGATGTTTTTAATTTGCAGTATTGTCACTTCCTATTACATATATATTTATATAGAAATTATGCATATAATTTATTATATGTGTGTGTGTATAGACATATATATATATATATATATATATATATATATATATATATACTTTTTTTCACCTAAATAACCTATTTGGAATTATCAGCATTACTATGGATCAGAATATATCAATTCTAAGCTATTCTCTCTATGCAATTCTATAGATTCTTCCCTTCTCTGTGTTGTTGTAGGGGAATGACATTTTCCCAGGATGCTTTTCTATGGCATGGAGCTAACATTTGCTGACTCTTATAATATGGGATAGTATTAAGGAGACTGTTTTTGTTTTTGTTTTTGTTTTTCAGTAAAAGAGCAAGTCTCTAGAATTTTTTTTCTTTACATAATTATATCCACCAAATACCATCAATGCTCAGCTTAAATTTAAAAGTCTATGCCCCACCTCCTAAAAGCAACTCACAGGAGTTTGTCTATTAATGTTAATTATGGAAAATCTTAAGTATGAGCACTACTGTCCTTCCTGTGCAAGGAATATGTTACAGAATATAATTAGTGTGATGTGTATACATTTCACGTGACTTTTTTTGCAGTTCTGTGGGTGGTTTTGTGCTGATGCACCTACAATCTCCCTGACTTCGTTTTGTTTGTCAGCAGGGCTTGTGTAATGCACGTAGTTTATGGAAGTTAAGGGTAATGTGTGGTCAGGGAACAGGACCAAGCAGGGTGACATCAAAGCCATGGCCACTATACCCCTGGCACACTTCTGTAACATTGAGGCTAACGAACATCATTTTAATAAAAACAGCCAGCTGCTTCCAAATGGGAAGTCAGCAACACCTCCTCTCCTGCCCCGTAAATCAGCTCTTTCAATTGGCCGCTGATTGAACATGCTTATGGCATCTTTTTAGGAAATTAAGATGTTGGAAATGACAAAATCTTCTTATATGAGAAAACAAGGAACAAGGATATATAGTTTGTGACTTTAAAACTGCTGATTTGAGTTGCCTCAGGTAGCTTCCCAAATCTGAGGAAATGTGTTTAAGCATTTGGGGGAGTAATAGACTTTTTCATTAAATTCTAAAGTAATCTATATTCACGTTAGTGAGAAAACAAACAAGCAAAGAAACAAAAAGAGGACAATAGTATTAGGATTTCTTGACTCTGTTTTCAAACCAAGAAATTGAGTCTCGCTATGCTAGTAATAAAGCAATTTTATCATACAAATACTTTTTTTCTCCAAAGTAACATTTAAGTAAACATTTCTACAGAACATATTTTTCCAAGTAGTACTTTCTTTCCCACTGACCGTTAAGGGCACTTGCTGTAAAAACCATGTTGGTTTGCATTATTATCTTTCTAAAAATATTTGAAATTCAATAGCTATTCTAGCATGTTGTTCTCAATTTATTGCCTTAAGTGTCATCAAAAGCAGGGCCTATGACTCATTTGGAATTTAGTATAATCATATCCAATCATGAAGAGACAATGAATGGGGTAGATTTTCATTGCTCTTTCAAAGACCTTTTCAGTAGCTCTTTGGTAACAGCAGATTTAGTAGAAAAAAATGGAAGGACCATGGAAATATGAGGCCAGTAAAATATTCAGTGTTATTTATCTGTTTACTTAACATTTATTTATTTAATCCCTTTTGTTTACCACACACCACACATTAAATGAGATACTATTGGGATAAATATGAACAAGATGCAAACTTTGCCCTCATGAAATTTACAGTATAGTAGAAAAGATATAAATAAGTAATAATGCTAAGTGAGATGTTAAGTGTTATAAAAGCAAATATAAATAAAATCTTATGGGAGGAGAGAGGGGAGTGGAATTATTTTTCAGCTGTGAAAAATAAGGCGTGTGTTGGGAGCAGATGGCATTACAACTGGGCCTGGAAGGATAGGTATTACTAGAGTGCCGTGGCGTCAGCCTAGCTCACAGCAACCCCAAACTCCTGGGCTCAAGCAATCCTACTGTCTCAGCCTCCCAAGTAGCTGGGACTACAGGCATGCGCCACCATGCCCGGCTAATTTTTTCTATATATTTTTAGTTGTCCGATTAATTTCTTTCTATTTTTTAGTAGAGACGCGGTCTCGCTCTTGCTCAGGCTGGTTTCGAACTCCTGCGCTCAAACAATCCGCCCGCCTCGGCCTTCCAGAGTGCTAGGATTACAGGCGTGAGCCACCGCGCCCGGCCGATAGGTATTACTTTTAATTTTTTCTTAGAGGTATGAGGCATGCTCCTCAAAAAAATCTCTAGAACAGAAAAAAAAATCTACCAAAAATATTGCCATATCATTAAGAATCGTGTTTCTTTCTTTCTTTTTTTTTTTACCTAGTCAAAATGGGAAGGGAGTATGTCACAGGATGATGGAAGAGACTATGCTTAGGACATATCTAGGAAGCATCAAATGAATACAACAAACAATTCACAACAGAGTCAGTGGTGTCCAGATAAATGTGTGACGACTGTCTCTCTAGTGAAAGAAAACTCGAGTTGTAGTGCTTTGCCAATTTTCTTGGTGTAAATATTCCTATCATGTGGATTCCAAGCCATCACTGTGATGTCAGTACACACGGAGAAAGAAAGAGATGCCCATAATTTCCCCACACGTTTTGTCTTCAGGACTCCACTGAACAGAATCCTGACATCACACTACAGAGGTGCTTAAATTTCAGTAATTATGAGACTGAGCTTTATTCTGTACTTAATGGAAATACATTGAAACTTATGAGCAGGTGAAAAATATAACTATTGTAACAGTGTCCAAGTTTTAATTTGAGTTGTGTTGTAGGAATGGTCTAAAAGAATATGCAGGTGTAGAAAACATTTAGAAGGATAATGCACAGGAAAAAGTGGCTGACCAGGTATGTTGCAGTGAAGAGAAAGAAGCCAAAGATAAATATTTTTATTATACTATTATTTAAGCATTAGTGTGTCAATTTATCTGTGTATCTAGTACTCTCTCTTTTTCCTCTGGTTCAATCCATTCCTGGAAACTGCAGCATATTTTTTTCTCATTAGATACTTTGTAAGTCTGTAGGAATCTTTTGAGTTCTGGAGTTAAGTTTGTCAGTAGCATGACATATTGACTCCACATTCTTAGAAACTTGTGATGAAGTAGCAAATGCTAACCTCTGAGAAAATTAAGATTGATCTAGAAAATGTAGAAAACATCTTCACCAGGGTGTGCTTGTGAGTGTTTTGTAAAGAACTGCATGTAAAAGCGCTTTGTTAATTGCCATGCAAATCATAAACAATGCAAACAATAAGTATTAACAGGCAAATAATGAAAAGTAGAGATCTTTTCTTGCCAACATTAGAAAATCAGGATGGTAAAAAGCAGAAATTAATTGCATAGTTTCATTTGCTATTATCCTCTGAAGACCCTTTGTAGCATGTGAGGAGCCTGTGTTTGTCTCTCCTGGAAAGCTGAGAAACTGAACTCACAGAACATGCAATGTTTCTCCTCAAGTCATACAAGTTAGTACGAAAACTTTGATTGGAATTAGATTAGGTAATTTACCATCAAACGGCCTGTCTTGCTTTCCATTACAACTATTAAATAACAAAGTAAGAAGAGTGGAAGTAGCAAACGGCCTAAAATTTTTTAAAAGCATAATAAAACAAAACTAAATAACAGAATAAAGAGTCAAGTAAAAACAGTAGCATTATGTCACTATTTTTTTCCAGGCCTTTTACTATCTCATACTCAAATTAATGCAATAGCTTCGTGGCTACTGGCTCTGAAAGCTTCACTCTTATAATTCGCCTGTTATACTTTGATAAGATTCAGCTTAATAAGACAAATTGCAGTCTGACTAGACAATCTGTATTTTCTACCTTTTATTGCCTAAACTCTTTTACGTATTTTTCAAAGCCCCCATTCATACATTTAGAAGTTAAAGTGGTTGACATATCTTCTTGTCTTAATATTCCTATATTTGCATCTGAAGCTGATCACACTATAGGGGCTCGATAAAACTTCTTAATGGATTGATTCACAGATAATTCCCTCATTTAACAAAATATCTCAGAGGAAGTCCAAGATCCAACAGTCATGAAAATTATAAATGCTAGCATATTCTCCGTTTTTGTTTTGTTTCGCTTGGTACTTAATTCTTGGCTTAACTGAATTCTGAAAGAAGCAATAATTTGCTTTGTCGGTACATGGAGCTGTAATACTGACGGTTAGGTGTCAATTTATTGGCTGACTCTGTGTGAGCAACCTGTTAAGTAAAACAACCTGTATAATTGCTTTTTTATTCACTGTTTTCCTGACCTCATTTGAATAAAATGACTCAATCAACCAGTAGGTTCTGTGTCCCTTTAGCATGGTGGGGAAGAGCACAAGTTTAAGATTCAGGTAGCTGGATCTGAAGTCATTATGGGACTACAAGCAATTTTTCTAAATTTTTAAGTCTTGGATCACTCATATAAAAATAGAAATTATAGTACTATTTCTTTAGGAATAAGTATTTTAATATTTCCCTATGTCTAAACAATTGTAGATAAATGTCAGTGAGCTATTTCATCGTGATACCATGTATAAAAACAAAATCTTTTATCATACATAAATTCAGAAACAATATTTTAAATTCTTATTTTCTAGAGTTAAAAATTATTGACAGCAAAATTGCACATATATACACATATATGTTATATCCATTTACATATTGTGCAAAGCCAAGATGGTTAATCCCTAAAAAAAATGTGCACCCTCTTGCTTCAAAAAAAAAAAAAAAAAAACAAAACCAAAAACCAAAAACACCCCTGAGCTTTGTACTCTCAAAAGCAAAATGAGCTTTTTAATATAAAGTGATTTTTCAGGAAACTTAGACTTTATATGATTTTTAGCTTACATTTCTTATTTCAAAAGGATTTTTGGTGTCAGGATTTTGATAAACTTTCCACATTCTTAACCCTGAGAAACTTTCTATGAATGAGAGGGACAAGACAAGCCATTGTAGCCAAACACTGTGAACAAGTAAGTGGATTGTTAAGTGAATCCAGCCAACCAGAGAGTGTTAGCATTCACTTGTAGAGTGCCAGTTATTGCAGGAGAGTGCTAAACTGCAGTGTAATCTTAACATTAACCAAAATAAAAATGTTCATGCCATTATGAATGTGACTGCAAATTCTGGGCTTCTGCAAGTAGGTAATCTGCGGAAGTCTCCGTAATTCCCGTTTTGGCATTCCTGTGAGAGCCATTCGTTTTGGTCCACAACATGATTGTGGTGTGTATCTGGCCAGGACGAGCTTTTGCAAAAATGAACCCAACTCACAGTGGACAGATAAAAGCAACAGAACAATATCGAGGCTGATTTACACAGCACTTCTCATTTACATTCTCCATTGCAGCTCTGATTAGCAGTGCCACTAGTGTGACTATATGTGAAGGTTTTTTTGGAGCTTGCAGATATGACATGGTTTTGGAAGAGCCCAGGCATAAATTTTAATGAGCTAAGGGGAAAATAGTTATTAAAATAACAAAATATTTTTTTACTGATATAATTAAAAGGCATGCTTTTTAAAGCTGTTGGAGATTAATAGCTGCTCCTGCTTATTTATAACTATTTTAAGAATCAAAACTTTTGCATTTACCTAGAAGAAATGATCATTGCATCCATGAGTGGGGAAGTGAAATGGAGGTAGAGATAAGAGTACATGTGTATTCATACATACTTTCTTTCCTGCTCCATTAAATATCTTCTAAATTATAATATTACATTTTAATTTTAAAGAAAATATTGGAGCCAAACCTGTATCTGCATGTTGGTAAGTTTCAAATGAATAAATATCCATTTAGAGGATGGAAAAAATCTTATCATTAATTTCTAGAAGATTCTGGAATGTACTGGAAAATAATTTCTCTATGTATATATTTCTTGAGAGTCCACTAGAAATAAGTGAGGAGAAAGGTTAGAAAATGGGATATTAGATCAGTTTAAACATATGCTAAATTAATAAGCATGCAAATTCTCCAGGAGTCCATAAAGTAGTACTGTAACTCTCCTAGAAGCTAAATGGGTAAACGTATTGGAGGAAAGAATTATAATGTTAAAACATGCTTTTATTTGCGGTCATCATTCTTTTTATTTCAGAGTTTCTATTTGTTCTTTACCCCTTAGGGCTTCATTCCAAAAGACCAATTCTCTCTTGGTGTAAGGTCATTCCCTGGCAGAAGTGCAATGCTCAGGGGAACACATTGGCATTCCCTTCCCTACTAGCCTAGTTCAGCAGTTGGTTAAGAGCAGGGGCTGTAGAGCCAGACTCCCTGGATTTGAATTTCAGCTACATAACTTAATAGCTGGGTGATTTAAGGCAAATTACTTAAATTCTTTTTAAATATTAGTTTTCTCTTTGGGAAAAAAATGGGAAAATATTTTCTTCATAGAAGGGGTATGTGCTGAGGGTTAAATGTGAGAAGGTATGTAAAGCATTTTAGCATTCTACCTGTCTCATAATACAAAATAAATAAACATGAGCCATTACTGTTATTATTACTGTTAGTATCACCAAAATATAATGGTCTGTGGAAAACACACAACCTGTGGGCAGCAGCCAACCAAGTGTCTTGGTTACATCTTTAAAAGGACATGTGGTGGCTTAGGGTATGTCACTCTATTCAAAGTTCTATAAATTTACTAAGCGTGCCATGGGTTTTATAATTTTATTAAAGATTTTAAGGGTCCTGTGGAGAAATCATATTAAAAAATTCTACTCACCTCTTATCAAAGTCTCATCTTTGAACCTTTCTTCCAGGTAGCACACCCAGCATTACTGGCAATTTTGTCCTTCCGCTTGAGTTTACCACCAGACGACCAGATCTTTTCCCTGTCTTCATTATGCTGGGAAATTAAGGCCAGACTTAGCTTCAAACTTTAAATTTTATTAGCCTTTACCAATCATTGCACCCCAACAAAAGACCCTTCCAATGACAGAATTCTTTAGAAATTACTGGAGGCTGTAAGAATCTCTCTCCCCTTCCTTCCCTCCCTCCTTCCTTCCTTCCTTCCTGTTCAATTGCTTTAGGCAAGTATTTCCTGAGAATATTATTATGTCCCCAACCTTTAATTCATAGACTCCATATTTTTAAAAAAAAAACAATTAAAACGTGAGTTAGACTGGAATTTATTTTATGAACAAATTGAGAATGGAAAACTTCACCTTTTAAAGCAATCATTATAAATCTGAAACAAATACTATTTTCTAAAATATTGTAGAGGACAAAAATTATTACTCATGGCCATGTGTATCATTTCAATATGATATAATAAGACTAGATTTCACAGGTTTGAGTAAAGTAACTACCATCCATGTTCTCAAAAGATCTTCTTAACACACTCATGAGTAAAGACTACATAATGAAAATGTAGGTTGTATTTGATTCAAAAATAGGTATCTTATTAGATCAGTGACCCACATATCAACCACATTACCTTTAAGTAAAAAGAAATACCTATTTTAAACTACCATAAACATGAATACGTTTCCACACACACAAAATATTCAGTGTTTAGTACTTTATGTCTTCAGTAAAGATGGCTTTGTTAAGAGTTTGCAGAACTGTTGATCAGAAAATGGCTTTTTACTGTTAGGTATCAAAGTCCTTACTATGATAACATGTCAAACCGTAATATTAAGTGAATTCATTAAGAGGCAATAGGCAATTCTCTCTGTTTCTAGAAGTTAAATAAGGCAATGTGTATTTTGAATTTTGTAAACATATTTATAAAATGATTCTTTGGAAGAATCAGAGGCAGACTTTGCTAATGGGCCATTTACTCTGATCTACATGGGCAGTTTGGAATACCCATGCTGGTGAGCATTAAAAGTCAAAATACTACAATCGTAATAATTAGACAATTGTTCTGTAAAGCATAGATGGAAATAATTACAAACATTAATTGCAGCAAGGCTATGGCATGTGAAACGTGTGTGTGTGTGTGTGTGTGTGTGTGTGTGTGTGTAAGAAAGCCAATGTAGACTGAATCATGCAAGCCCTAGAAAATGCAAGCACAATTTAAAACTCACCTATGTTAAAGCAAAATTAATAAAATCTATAAGGTTTACAGTTGTACTTCCAGTATCTTCACCTGTGACTTGTAAAACTGACCTTTTCGTAGGAGTGTGAGGCTGTCCTGTAAGATCCACCTGCCATATGGACTGAAGTATCCAATCTCCCATTATCAGTCAGGCTGAAACAAAAGTATGCATGGCCTCCCTTTTCCTTACTTTATTACAGTGGTTAACTATGTTCACTGTGCCTCGATTAATTTGCTATGAATTACTGTACTTGCTATCTTTTCACCAAGCTCATTAGCCTTCCTGAGTACAGCACATAGACAATAACACTGTGGTCCCATTAATTCAGATGGCAGGTGGGCTTCAGCACTGGATCCAAAAGATAAGAAGTAGTATAATTGAAGCAGATCGGTGGGTGCACAAGAAAAGGGAACAAGAAGGAGAGGCACATTTATTCTATTCCAAAGTAAGCTTTCGGAAAAAGAAAAAAGGAAGACGTATGAGACAGTTTTCTACATTTTTTATGTGTAGAAACAACACAAACCTGTTAAAAAATGGAACAAATAATTTTTCTGGGACTTGGAAGAACTTGGTCTAAAAAACAAGCAGGGGTGTGTATGCTTGTAGAAAAACAAACGTCACTTCTGTTCCTGTGCTGTAATCTCACCAGTAACTAGAGAAAATTAGCATGGAGATACCGGCTGTTAGCATAAGGATCTGATTTTTGCAAAGGACAAGGGGTTCTTGTTTTATCTTTGCTTAATGAGCAAAGTAGCTCCAGAGAGATGCAAAACTATTTCAGCATTGTGCCTACAACTTATGTCACAACTCCAGGGAACAAGGTGTCAGCCCTGATGGTGCTCACACTAGGGACTTCATCGCTCATTCGTTGCTGCCATGCTTCTCCCTTGCCCGGGGTTACGTGGCCACAAGGGACAATGCACCCTTTGGACCATTTGCGGTTTATGAATTGTAAATCCAAAGAGAGGGAGAGACAGCTTGACTGAGCCCAAATTATGTTACAATAGACGGTAATGAATGTCCTGCTTCAGCAGGATAATAGAACCCCTGCTTACTGGCAGTCATTCAGCCTCTGTCTCTCTCATCCATTTTCTCTCTTGGCCTTGACCCTAATCCAGCAATTGAGCATCCCCAGCTGCTCTTTAAGCTGCCTCATTAGCAGCGCACCATTGGGCAGCTCCCATGACAGTCATCCAATGGGATGAAAGTGACATGGGGCCAGAGACTGTAACTGATTGGCAAGCATGGGAATGAAATATGAGACAGGCTTATATAAAGAAGGCTTTCGAGAGTATTGGAAGGGGCTGAACAGTTAAGGAATTTTAGGCACACGTGAGCTTCAGTATTCAGCATTTTGTTTTCCTAAACTTTAGGGCAGGGGCAAAAAAAGCGAGAGACCACAAAATTCTGTACATGTAGCCATAAAGAATACATTTGGCATTAAAGAAGAATTTTATTAAAATATTTAAAACAATTCCTTTCACTATATAAAATGCATGCATCAGCCACAGAAACAGTTTAAATCTCCTTAATATTTTCATAAGATTCTCATAGATACAAAAGTTTAGGGCTATGGTTCAGAAATAGATGATTTTTAGAACCATTTAGAAATGGGCAAAATATGTATATATCATCTGAGAGAATCTAGTGAATCTGTTATCTATTTTTTCTGTCATGAATCTAGTTTACATTTTCATAAGTTCTAGCAGAATGTAAATTTGTGGTGATAACTCACTTTATGTTCTATTCTTCAAAACAACTCAGAATACCTTCTTCATCATATGTTATCTCCACATTAACTCTGCATCATTATCTTTATTCTAGTTATTTGAGGAATTCAAGATGTAATCTCCCACCTAACGTCAGTACTTGTTTGGCAAACTCCACGAGATAAATTATTTTAATAATTTTTATTTATGCTGTTATTAATTACTCTTTTCATTATCAAACTCCTCTAGATCAAGATAAGTAAGTTCTCCAGTGAAGTAAAAAAAAATGTATTCATGTCTTGTAACTTACTTCCCAGCTTTCAGATATTTGAATGCTTAAAGGCATCACCATTTTTATTTACCCAATAATTTTTGAGTGTCTGCGCTGAGGAAGGCACTGTTCTATAAGCCCTAGAGATATAAACAATTATTCCAGTAGTGTAATTGTTCACAAAAAGCTTACTGTCTAGTTGAAAAAGATATTTACTGGCTCATACAACAGACTGTGATAAATGTGATAGAATGGAAACGACCTAGAGTATAATAGGAGTCTTCGAGAAAGCATATTAAGCATCTATAGAGTGTTTCAAAAGGCTTCATCACATATGTACATCTGAACTAAGTCCTAAAGGAAAAATAAATACATGTTATCTAGCTGAAGGTAAGTTTAGGAGAGCAGAAAATATTTTAGACAGAGGAAAAACCACGTAGAAAGACCCTCAAGGACCTCTGGTATATGTTTTAGTAAACCCCTTGACTGTAACTAACAGAAGCCAGCGTAAGTAAACGGGTCAGCATATGCATACACAAGGAAGTAAGTGAAGTGTAAATTCATGGAAATCCAAGTATAGGAACCATCACATGGGTAGACTTCATTGATTGTGGAACATTCATGAATCGCGGTCATGAAAAAGCAACATTCATGATCCAAGTCAGTTCCAGCTACCCCGTAGAAGAAATATATAAAGATTTAACCAGATTCCCTGCAGTACTTCAACTCAACTATGCCCCCTAGCCTTGCTGTCTTAATTCTCTTCTTTATACATATCGGCCAATTCTTTTCACAAATATTTCAAAAGAGGAAACACTATTATTTCAGTAATAACTGAAACACCAGTTGCAACTCTTCCCAGCAATCCAAATCATAAATTTGTATTAGCTCCATTGGATCAGATGTCCTGCCTTGCTCACATAAATCATAATTAGGAAGAAAGGAGGAGAGAGGAAGATGACACAATGGTTATCATTCAGCTGCTTAAAGCTGGCACCAGTAGCAGGTCTGAGGGAGGAGTAGTTATCTTCATAAGGGGCTGTTGGCATGACAGGCAAGGTGACAATATGAGAATTATGAAAATATTTAGGTCGGTGCAAGAGTAATTGTGGTTTTGGACTGTGCATTTTAAATCATTATAGCTAGACTCAAACACATCTTTGTTAACCAAATTAGGAACCATTACAACCAACACATTGTTGACAATGAGAAATAAGTTTGTTTATTCCTGTAGCATAAAAAACGTGCTTTAGAATTCAGTGAATTCTTGGAAAGTAGTTTCTGCATCCTGCTGGTTGTGGAAACGTTTTCCTGCAAAAATTTGTCCAGATGCTTGAAGAAGTGGTAGTGAGTTGGCAAGAGGTCAGGTGAATATCGTGGATGAGGCAAAACTTCGTAGCCCAATTCATTCAACTTTTGAAGCATTGGTTGTGCAACCTGCGGTTGGGCATTGTCGTGGAGAAGAATCAGGCCCTTTCTGTTGACCGATGCTGGCTGCAGGCATTGAAGTTTTCAATGCATCTCATTGATTAGCTGAGCATACTTCTCAGATGCAATGGTTTTGCTCAGATTCAGAAAGCTGTAGTGGATCAGACCAGCAGCAGACCACCAAACAGTGACCATAACTTTTTTTTTGGTGCAAGTTTGGTTTTGGGAAGTGCTTTGGGGCTTTTTCTCAGTCCAACCACTGAGCTGTTCATTGCCAGTTGTCATATAAAATCTACTTTTCGTTGCACATCACAACCTGGTCAAGAAATGGTTTGTTGTTGTGTACAAGAAGAGAAGACAAGGATTTTTTCAAAAAAGAAACAAGGATTTTTTTTTTTTTGATTTTTGGTCAGCTCATGAGGCACCCACTTGTCAAACTTTTTCACTTTCCAATTTGTTTCAAATGCCAAATGATCATAGAATGGTCTATGTTGAGTTCTTTGACAACTTCTCATGTAGTTAAGTTGTAAAAGGATCAGATTCAATGATTGCTCTCAATTTGTCGTTGTCAACTTCCAATGGCTGGCCACTGCTCTCCTCATCTTCGAGGCTCCCGTCTCTTTTGCAAAACGGCTTGAACCACCACTGCACTGTACGTTCATTAGCGTACAGTGCTAATGCGTTGTTGGGCTGAATGTGTTGTCGATGTTGCAAGTTGTCTCCGCTGCTTTACGACCCATTTTGAACTTGCATAAGGAAATCTCTGGAATTTGATTTTTGTCTAACATCATTTCCATGGTCTAAAATAAGTATAAAATAAACATCAAGTAATAAGTCATTAGTAAAAAAAAAAAAAACATAAAGCAGCAAATGCGCATTAAAATGATGCATAACATAACCACATTTATTTAAGAATATATTCCAATATCCAACCGCGAATTTCAACAATGCTAAAACCACTATTACTTTTGCAACAACCTAATAAAAGCCATGGTTGAGCTTGGTGGTATGTAGACCATGTAACTTTTTAAAAATTACGATGTTAAACAAATTTTACATTGCCGAAAAGTTAAAATTCTACTAGTAACCTGCACTATAGGTAAAGAATTCTATCTCTCTAGTGGCGGAAGAAATTAATTTTCCTTTCAGTACACTGATACCTTTGAAAACATCTATATCAGATGATTATTATTCTATGGTGGTATACATGATATCCCTCATAATTCTTATTCTTCTATTTAAATTATTCTTATTTTTCTGTCTCAACTTTTAATTTTTCATTATTTTATTTTTCTATTGATATATAATAGGTGTACGTATTTTGGGTTATTGGCTATGTTTGCTTAGAGAGCCTTTGTAATTTCTCTGTTGATTTTCTCTCTAATAAAGAAAGAGAAAGAAAGAATCAATGTCTCTTCCCTTTTCTTCTCTTCTCTTGTCTTCTCCATTTTTCCCAATAGGCCACTGCCTCCTTTTACATACTAGATAGCATCTTAAGCGCAGCTTTGGCTTAGTTTATGTAAATAATCAGAATGTCATTCATTTCGCATGGAAGAGGTCCCAAAGGGATCTTCTGGTACTGTAGGAGGACCAGGGAGGGGTCCAGTTCCAGGGGACCTGTGGAATGAACCTCCTAAAGTATGACACTGCTGAATAGCCGCTCTGATTTGGGATCTCCTTTGGCTGAGTTACAGAGCAGAATTTCCAGGTCTAGTAATGGTAGTCCCGCCTTACCCTTTTGTCTCTGGCTCATTTTAGGGATATTTCTCTGTTCAGGTAGTCCCGATGCTTCCTATGTATTAAGGCAGGAACAGGTTTTCCACCAGAGTACCGAAAATAGTGGGGAAGCTGGTTGTCCACCTTGATCTCACTTTTTCCAGAATAGAAAACATGAGTTGGAGGGAAATTTTCCACATGCTTGTTGCTGGGCAGATTGGTGAGAGAGACATTGTGGATATGAAAATTTGATTTTCTTACCATCTGCTCAGAGTGTTTTTACTTATCTGCATCCCCAGGAACTCTGAACTGTCTTATCCTCACATTCGAGTTCTTAGATATTGCTGGTTATAATCTTGGTGCCGTACATTTGGTTTTGGTTTTCTGTAGGTGGGGAGCTTTAAAGCTAGCTTGCTTTCCAAAATGGTGTTGAGTTCCCTAGCTCAACTTTTATTTAATTATTGATATCTTCCATTACTATTATATTTCATATTGAATCTCTTTTCACACCTATAACTTTCCTATTTATTAAGCACTAAATCACCTCTTTTATGTTACTTTAACTATTTTGGGCATTTATACATTTTTTCCACCATCAAGAATTCTCAAGGGCAAATATTTATTTTATACTTCATCCAATTGCCTAAAGAATGTATTGCAAATTTGTTTTTCATTTAATAGGAATATAATAAATACTACTTTATTGAAGGGATTGAATCTGAAATAAAGCATTTGAGAACTAAAATATTGTTTGGAGCTATCTGAGGCAGAAAATTGATCTAATTTCTGTGGTCCTTCAGAAATACATGATTTTATAAATCATGAACAAATTATTTTGATTCATCTTTTGACTTTTAAAAAGTCTTTTAGCAAACACTAACATCTGACTCGAACTTTCTTAAAAAGAGTTTCTTATTCAACATAATGACTGTTTTCAATAAAACATGCTCACTAATAGCCACAGTCTTTCTTTAGTAAACTAGAATCATTTGCAATCAAGAGTCCCCTACAGCCTTTTTCTTCTGCCATAAGAATGAGTGCATTTGGAAATATTTATCTGCTGACTCAATGTCTCCAGAGGATAATGGACTGCCGATATTGAAACTATGCATTAGCCACTGTCGATCTACTTTAAGAAGAGAGCTTGCTTTTCTAGTGTAGAAACAATGGAAATTAGTAAGTTTTTTCTAATAAACTTTAATGACTCAGGGCATCAGAAATGGTCAGCATATAATCATCTGCTGAAGCAAAAAGAATAAAAAGACTAGTAAAAGCCTAAATGGCCTTCTACTCAAGTACAATAAACCAAATTCCATTCAAGTTTTTTTCTGAGTGCTCACCTTACACTATATTCAAACTCTTATTACATTTTAGAGTGAAAGAAAATAACAATCACATACCAGTGTTTTATATATTTTTAAGAAATTGCATTTATAAAATTCTGGACAATGCAATAAGCAATGGATATACATGATCTACATCCTCAAGAGCCTGGTGATCTATATGGTAAAGAGATTATATTAAATAAAGAAGTATACTACAAATGCAAAATAATTATAATGAAAATACATACAAAGTACTATTGGTTTTAGGAAGAAATTTTCTCTTCTTGTAAGATATTATGAAAGAAATATAGAAGACATTTATTTTTTCCTGAGTCTTGAAGAATGAGTAGGGTTTTTCCAAATAGTCAGAACAGTAGACCAAGAAATTCTTTGCCTAGATAAAAGCTTAGAGAAATGAGAGCTCTCATTGTGTTAGCAGAATGGCTTGTTACAGTAGAGTTGGAATAAATAAGCAGTGCTTTCTTACAAGTGATTTATATGTTTTGAATATTCCTTTCCACCTAAACGCCTTGTGTATTAGGTTGGGCTTAGGTTGCCTTAAAAAAAAAAAAAATTTAAAAAAAGTCAATTGGAAGCCAGAGTGATATACGGGTCTAAGGCAAGAAAAAGATTGCAAAGCCAACTTCTGCAGTTGTTCTTAAACTAAAGAAGTTAATGGTTTTTAAGGGTAATATATGTCTCAGCCAGTTTACTATAATATGATACTATAATATGTAGAGATTTGTGATGAAAGCCTGGTTAGGTTAATGAAATGTTAAAGGGAATTGTTTTGTTCTTAATGTCTTCTGAGTCTTAAAACTACAGGTATCAATCAGTCTCACATTTCAAAGTGAGTCCCACCTTTGCAAAGATGGGACTCATGGCCACTCATATTAAAAACATACAGAGGTAAAGTTAAAAAGATCAGCTGATAATTAGAGAAATACCGTTTGGGAATATATTTGGTGTACCAAGAGCACCACCTCTGGTTTCCCCATCCCTACTCCTGTGGGGATGTAAAGTCTTGCTTGGAACATCCGTCAACTGGACAGAAAGGCTACATTTGATTATTAATGCATTCCCACAGACGGTGAGTCAAAGGTTTTGTTTTCTCTAGATCATACACATAACACAAGTGCTGTAAACAAAAGTTATTTTAATGTTTTATCCTAAAGGACCCTATCAGAGCTTAGGAGAACTCAGTGGAAAAGGATTTGCTAGTAATCCCAAACGGCCAGGTGCTAAGTGAGGAACTAAGGGTACCGAGAAGAGATGTAGTCTCCCGAATCAAGGGAACTGTGAGTGACCTACTTTGAAGTAAGTCTCCAAAGAACATATCAAACTCAACATGGGAGCAAGAGTCAGCTTTGACAGATTTGCAGCCCAGGGATCTCTGAAGCTAGCTCATAAAACCTCCTGTCAGGAAACATCTTTCCCCTACCATAACACTTCTAGTAATACTTCTCCCCTTTTTCAATTCTGTAGATGTTAGTAGTATAACTAGTGAGAAGTGAGGAAAGTGCTAGCAGAGTGAAGAATAAAGAAGCCAATAACCACACCATCTATTCCTGGTTGTAGATTTCCGAAACTGAAGGGAAGAAGAAGTTAAATGTTGAATGAAATTTGAACGATTTTAAAAATTATTATTTCATATGACTGAACATTTTGTTACTGACCTATTCGGGGTTTAATATAACCCAAGGTCTTTTAGTGTCTGAGAATGCCCCAACGTTATAGGGTCTACCCTAGATTCGGCCAAGAAAATGGTGAAGAAGCAGGACAAAAAATGCATATGAGGGTCAGTCATGAGAAAATAATAAAGATGTTGGTTTCATCCATTGAGTCATGCAGGTTCAAAATGATGGTTACATTTGTAATAAGAAGCATTTGCTAGATAAACAGTAAAAAAAAGCCAGTGCAATGTTTAGTGGTAAGTTAAGATTTGGAATCCTAGTTACCAGGATGCCTAACTAACGACCAATATTCATAGTCTATACAGGATGCAGAAGTCTTGAATGTGGAAAATATCAAAGGAGTTATTCCACTTGATAATTTGAAGCAATTACAGGAGTAGAAGACAGGATATTTGTGTTGAAAAGTAATTTCAGAAATAAGAAATTTAAGACAGTGAGTCAAAAATCTCTTTCCTTATTCTTCTTTTATAAACCAGAAGAGGTCTAGGGTATCAAGTTTATGGTGCGGGATTTTGCTTAGCATTGGATCAAGTTGCTTAGAGTATATCCTAAATGAATCCATAGGTAGTAATAGTCAAGGTAATAGTCATAAACAATGATGATAATGCTAGCTTATATTTATTTGTCACTTACTATATTCCAGATTTTGGACCAAGTAATTCGTAACAGTATCTCACATAATCTCCAAAACATATCACCTTTATGTTCATGATTAGTTGATTTAGGCTTAGAGAGTCTAAGTAGCTCACCCAAACTCAAATAACTAATAAATAGTTGACCCAGAATTTTATCACAGCCAGTCTATTTTCATAGTCTTCTTTTCTTTTTTCTCTTTTCTTTTCTTTACTTTCTTTTTTCTTTTTTTTTTTTTTGAGACAGAGTCTTGCTCTGTTGCCCAGGCTAGAGCACCGTGGCATCAGCCTAGCTCATAGCAACCTCAAAACTCCTGGGCTCAAACAATCCTCCTGCTTCAGCCTCCCAAGTACCTGGGACTACAGGCATGTGCCTCCACACCCAGCTAATTTTTCTACTTTTAGTAGAGACGGGGTCTCACTCTTGCTCAGGTTGGTCTCGAACTCCTGAGCTCAAGTCATCCTCCAGCCTCGGCCTCCCAGAGTGCTACGATTACAGGCATGGGCCACCATGCCTGGCCCATATTCTTTATTTCTTAAAAAGAAGAAATAATAGCACTTGTTTTTCTGAGACAGAATGGAAGAAGACAAGCAGAAGGTACAATCAGGCAGCTAGAATACAGGAAGAAGGAAAATAGAAGGATTTATTTCTAAAGTACAAATTTTATGGAGGTCCAGAGCATTCCTAATTTCCATGCTTAACTCAGAATTTCTATAATACTAGGAAAGGTGCACCCATAATCCTGTTTTTTAGGAGGATCTGAAGAGCATCATCTAGATGAGGGATGCACTTGAAGCAAGACCGCAGAGGTACCCAGACTCTGACCTGGGTGGGCACTGATTGCCTCTTGTTAGAGAAACCCAGAGTGGAGATCATGTGTATGACACCAAAGCGGTGCTATTCAAATATAATCCAGCCCACTGCCTACCATGGTGTTTGTTGAGAAGAGACTGAGTCAAAAATGAAAGAATAAACTCACCCTTTAAAAAATGTAATCCAATAATTTTAATACTTGGGAGGTCTGTGTTCATCTTGAACTCTATTGTATATGGCATTGGTGATTAGATGATATACAAGGTCAGTATTTATCCCTCCAATCAGCACATGTGTCTCCATATTGAATATGATAGCAGTGACAGAGGAAACTCTAGTTGATTACAAATGTTAAGGGAATAGATGTTTTTCCCAAAAGTGCCAGCAAGAAAACATTTGAAGCAGGCAAAACTGTCAGGGAAATGGAAGCATCATAATTCTTGTTTCCTGTCATCGTTTATGGACAAGGAAAGACAGTTGGGCCCATCTGTAGGACTAGAACTGTAAAGAAGGTTTGGTCATTTATGTAACAATATCCAAGGAGGAATCCAAGGTCTGTATCAGTCTGAAATAGTCCTGATAGTCAAAGTGTCTTATAAGATAGGAGACCATAGTTAATATTTCTCTCATTAAGGATTTGTTACCTATTTTGGAATAGGAATATTTGAGAATATTGTCTGTTCAAATCATTGCAAAATTCCTTTGAAGTAGAAACTATTATAATTCACCTTTTAATAGAAAACTGAGCATCAGAGAAAGATACTTGCCTATGGTTAACAAGGTCTATTTTTACTTCAAATCCAGAGCTTTTAATCAATATGCTAAGATAATAATCTCCAGATAGCAGTGATAGGCATTATAGGGCAGGCACAACTGCATGGATCTAGGAACAAAGGAAGGTGATTCACCTACTTGTAGTTGACCCCAGCCCAAGCTGAAGAGATTAGACAGGCCCAGGCCTCAATGTACCAGAACAAGGACTGAGAAAGGCTTAGTCCTAAACAGAAGTGCTCAATACAGGATCCCACTTATAGATAAAAATTGGAGTATAAATGAGCAAGTGAAGGAGATACAAGATAGAATTAGTGAGAGATGTTTCTCAGAGATTTTGTGAGGTCTAATGCATACTAGGCATTGGGCTAAATGTTACATTATAATCTAGAAATCACCCATTGATGAATGTGGGCTTTTAACATACTACACATGTGGTCAAGATTGTCTGGACACTGGACTGTATACAGAGCCTCAGAGTGATAGGCCTAGGTGATTGACAGAAGTCTACCTTTACATTTAAATTTACATCTCATTGTTGACTTGGTCCATGAAACCATGGATTACATCTTCTCTAAGATGATTTATGGCTTGCCTTTCAAACACATATACAGGTAAGCAGACCAGAACCTTGCTTCAACACAATGTTTGTTACTGAGAAAGAGTCAATATTTTGGCTTGTTTTGAGCAACATGCAGGACAATATTATTTGGTGAAACAAAATAAAAGTTATACAAATTTTATTAAAAATTTAACATAAAAGTTTCCTGTTAATAGTTGAAAATAATTACATAGAAGCATCAACCTATTAAATGAAATTGTTCACACCTTTATAGTTTACATCATTTCAGTGCCTCTCTGGTTTCTATGTCCATTCAGGTTTGTTATTCATTCATTGGATGTGTCAATGTATATTGATAAATAATACTTGGAGCAAAGAATAATCTTTATCCAAGAGGCAGGAATAAAGGCAGTTACATTTTCTTCCTACACAGTCCCTGAGTCTCCTAAATCCTTACATTTTCTTTTCTTTATATATAAAATCATTCTGGTTTTGATCTCATCTAGGTATCTAACTTAAGAACAGTAATAGATTAAAACACCAATGTCCTGAAATCGTAATGTGCTTTGCAATTTTGTGCAGAGTTGAGGAACAGTTTTAGCACCAACTTTTTCTTTATTATCGTTTTCTTTTTTGAATAGAATTTTCACTGAATTGAAAAGAAACCCCATGCACCAAACGATAAAGCGCACAAAAAGGAGGCTTGTGCCTAACGATCTATACAGACATATAATCAAGTAGTAATTGTAAACCTAGCTGATATGTGACTGGAGTACAGTGTTAATGAAATTTCACAGCGGTTCTGGTAAGATGGTGATGGTTATTAAAGCTGACCCCCTTCAGCAAAGTAAATTGCCTTAGGTTTTAATTTTATTTTGACAGGATCCTTTATTACTTTGTCTGAAATCAATATTGACACACACAGCACACTGTAGAAAAAGCTAAACAATGCAGTATTCTCAGCTGTGAAAAATCTGAACAGGTGGTTTATATTTTTAGTAGCTACATATATCATCCACTACACAAAAATTATATGTGACATATTGAAAAAAATGCTATGCATATGCCTTAATGACATTAAGTGCATTTAATGTAGGTTCCAACTTTATATCCAATAAATATAAAAGGCACTATGATCCATCATCACTTTGGAGGCTTCCTTAAAATGGATAAGAAAGGTTACTTCATAGTTTCGAAAAATTCATATATACTGATTCCCTTTCTTAATGCAAAAGCAACTTTGAACATATGACATAATTTTTAAGAATTTTTAAAGCAAAAACTCTGAAAATATAACATGATTTAATATATAAAATATACCTTAAAGACTATCTTATTAATTCAGCTCTCACAAGTGCTAAATCTGGAATTTCTTTATTTAAGTGAATTAATCAAGGTTGAGTAGATAAGTGGTAACAGAACCAGATCTAAAGTTTCAGGCAAATATACTTTCTCCAAATTATTACCCCTCAAATTTAAGATTAAACATTTCAACTGGTAAAATGACAGCACTTTCAACTATATTTCAAATGAGAATACATGTATATGCATGTGTACACATATGCATGTACATATGTGTGTATGTACATATACATATATATGCAGTACATGAAAAAGTCATTAATTTAGCCACACACATTCTATTATTATTTTTATTTACAGTTCAAACATGACTTCTTTATTTAAAGGCTCTAAGTTTTATTTCTTTCTTACAACCTCAGAATAAAGTGTTGGTGAATTAAGATAATAATTGCAGTTATAACATAGTTGTTAAAAATATGTTATTTTTACCACTGAGTGTCTGTATATCTGCATTAGTCAGGGTTCCCCAGAGAAAGAAAACCCATAGGAGATATATATATGTGTATATACACATATATATATCTCCTATCTCCTATATATATATATAGAGAGAGAGAGAGAGAGAGAGAGAGAGAGAGATCAATTAATTACAAGAAACTGCCTCACTGTGGTGGCTGAGAAGTTCCAGGATTTGCAGTCTGAAAGCTGTAGACACAGGAAAGCTAATGGTATACTTCCTATCCAAGTCTGAAGTCAGTGGAAGACAGACGTCTTAGCTTAAAGACGGGCAGAGAGAACAAATTCTCTCTTACTCCGGCCATTTTGTTCTATTCAGGCTTTCAGTGGTTTGGATGAAGCCCACTCACCTTCCGAAGGGGAATCTGCCTCACTTGGTCTACAGATGCAAACGTCAATGCATTTAGAAACACTCTCACAGTTGTGCCCAGAATAACGTTCAACAAAATAGCTAGTGTCCCTTCTCAGGGGTCACTTCACTCTTTGTCCCTCCCCTTTAGGGCCTTGTCTGCCCTTGAGTCTATTACAGCTGTAGAAGCAAGGAGGGTGATGGAAGGTGAGACCCGAGGAGAATCAGAATTGTCCTGCATGGCAGCTGCCTCAGGGGAAGCTATTAGTGTTTCCTTCATAAACATAGTGCTAATCCCCTCAGATGGGAATGGAGAGGCCACTTTTACCAGGAGTAGGGAGGCCTCTTCCACTGGCAAATGAAACTCATCAGAATTGAGGGACTCAACATCCCCAGTTCATCAGGGTCTTTACACACGTCCCCATTCCAACTTACAGGCTGCCATTCTTTGCCAGTGAGTGCCTTTGCTTTAACACCCTCTAAGGCTGTGTGTTCAACTTGTGTTGTGATCCCGCCAGTTGTAGAATGGGATCCTCAGTTTGATATCAGTAGTCTTAGCCCCACAGCCAAAGGAGATAAGGAGATAAAAGAGATTTCAGGGTAAACAGAAACTCTCAGGTTCTTTATGCAGTGTTTGAGCTGGGAATGAGAATCCCTGAACCATTCTTTTCTTTCACCACTTTGTCCAGCAACATTAGAACAATCATCCAACTTCATTATATTCATTAGTTTTCCATGTTGGAAAGCTTCATCTGTACAGTCACCCAGCTCTTGGCTTTTTTCTATGTGTTTGATCGGGAGTATCCAATGTAGATATTTTGCTTATCTCTATTGCAAGATCACAACATGGGCCATCAGTGCTCTTTACTACTAGAAATAGAATCATTAGCATCTTTAAATCTTATCGGATTGAAGAGCCAATTCCAGCAACGAACCAATTCAGAAGACTCATCTTTGAAATTCTTTTCTCTGGAATCACTCTCAGTACCAAAATCTATTTTAGTCTGGGTTTACCAGAGAAATACACACACACACACACACACACACACACACACACACACACACACACACATATTATATGTATTTTTATATATACATATATGTATTATAAGGAATTGAAGGAATTGGCTCACATATGAGCCAATTTATGGAAACTGAGAAATCTCAGGATCTGCAGTTGGCAAGCTGGAGACCCAGAAAATCTGATGGTGTACTTCCAGTCTGATTCCAACGGCAAGCGAAGGCAGATGCCCCAGCATGAAGACAGGCAGAGAGCACAAGTTTTCTCTTATTCCACCTTTTGTTCTATTCAGGCCTTCAGTGGATTCAGTGAGGTCCACCCATATGGGGGAGGGCAATCAGCTTTGTTTATTCTGCTGATTCATCTAGGAACATCCTTACAGACACACCCAGAACTTGCTTAACCAAATATCTGGGCACCTCCTGGCACAGTTAAATTCGCACATAAACTTAACCATCCCCTTGTGAAAATACAAAAGCTCTCTGCTGAGCAGATAAACTCCCAATTCTTTATCACCTGGGTAAGTTGTGTGGTTCAAAGCCTCTCTACAGTTGTTGCCACAATCCTGCCTTCAAATTTCCTTTCAAGCCTTCATTTTTCTATGATCATCACCTCCGGGACTCTTCCGACAGATCTGATTTTTTTTTTCTTTGAACTCACTGGCTCTATTATATTCTAATTTACCAAAGCACCCACATAAAGTTCACCACAACTTAGCCCTATACAATTATCAATACTCTGCTCTCTTCTAGTGTTCTCTAAACTCTATGTGTAGTGACTACCTCATCCTCTGAAGATTTAATCCACAGAACAATATTAAATTTAATTTCTCTGTATGTTTTTGTCTGCATTCATTTGCTTCCATGCTTCCTCCTCTTCCTCATCACCCACAGACATAGACCTTTCCAAGACAGTTTTTGTTTTGCTTTTCTGTTTCCACATTTTTACATCTTATCTTCCATGCTTTTATCTCTTTCTCCTCCTGGCTCTTTATTTTTTGTGTAGCTATTGCTCTCAAAGATCTGCATGTTTATTCTTATCTTTAGACAGTGAATTTTTTTTAATAATTCCATTAAAAATTATTTGTAATGAAAATGTCCATGATAGTTAGAAACAACCACCAAAGAATGAATGTCATATTTTACCAGAGAATGTCACCTAAGCCAGCAAATGTCCAGGGATCTCTTGTGATAAATCATGTGGATTTCAATTAATGTAACTCATCTATTAAAATGCATTCCAGGACAAAAAGGGTTGTGTGAGAATATGGAAAATGCATTACATTGTCAAAAGCTAAATAGATTAGCTTGATTTTATGGCAGTAGGCAAATATATAAATTAAATGGTGAATTATAATCCCTAAACTTTACATAAAAGTCTCCTTCATTTTGTAAAAGCTTGACAAAAAATCTTTAAAAGTTGTGAGGTACTGACATTATGTTTATGCTCACTAAGCAATGCACCATAATTATTTAACTACAGTTCCAATGTTTTCATGTATGCAGCATTGCTGAGCCATTAGAAACCTGGTATTATTGTGTTCTTTTTCAATTACCTGAGCATCCCCTGGGTCCAAGAGGATAAATAAGTTTCCAAAGATTGCTGACTCTCTTACCCTATTAGGAAAGATTGCATCTACTATTTACACTACCTGAACCTATTTTTATTGGTGTTTGTTTAGACTTTTTATGAAGTCAATGATTAAAAACCTTCTTAAAAATTTAAACATATTTGGAAATTAGCTATAATCTTCCTAATATATTATTCAACTTTTCACATACAAAATTAAGGTTATTATAAATATTTCTTGTCTTATCCAAGTGATGTTTTGGTTTTTTCTCTCTGACAGTGAGGCCACTTATTTACCTGTTCCACTGAGAATATACAAAGAACAAACAAGTTGAAAATGCAGCATGTGGGACTTAAATTAGAAAAAATATATACATTTTTCTTATAGTAGAAACTTTTTAAATAGATCTTATTTGTGGTTATTTTGCTATCTAACAGGCTGTATAATTTATGTATTTTATTCTCATTCATAAGTATTTAATTACCTTCTGTCTCAAAGAAGGAATATGAACAAAATGACTCTGAATGCTGGTCTTTATTCTGGCGTAAAAACTTGCCTTTATGAAAAAAATGAAGAATAAAAGTGTATTTTTTCACTCAGATTTTCTAATAATAATAATGAGAACTAAATATTTTATTCTCAGTCAAAAATTTTGAGTCAAAAATTGAGTAGAAAAAGGTAAACATATTTTCCTCTCTGATATGGAAGTAATGCTTAAAATAAAAGTGACTGTCTATTTACTTAGCATTAACATGTGTTAGGCATTTTCTTAAGAACTTTGCAAATATTACCATTTTTAATTATTGCAACAGCCCTTTGAAGTAGGTCTTATTACCCTGTATTTTAAATGAGAAAAATAAACCTCAGAGAGGTTCTTTATCTTGCCTTATGTCGCTCAGCTAAGAATAAATATAAAAAGTATTAAAATCCAGATTTAAAAGCGGACCTCTCTGCAGATATGATGGCTGGAACACCAGCTGCCATTGCAAACATGCAAACATGCAAATAAACACCACTCTTAAGAATAAAATAGGAGAAATCTTCAAGGAATGTGGGCCCTGAAAATAATGTTGAGCGTCCTCCGCACTGTGTGTTCATCTATACCACTGCTGTGTTGCTTAGAAGTTGAATTGCCACATGTAACAGAAAACCGAAACATCAGTAGCTTAAGGTTTACTTTTTCTAACAAACGAACCCGGAAATCTTAGTGACTCAATGCAGTAAAGATTGATTTCTCACCCTTATAAAGTTTAATGCTACTCTACAGCCACCTTCCATCTTCTGGAACACCATTTGAGTACATGGCCAGCAAGAGTGCTCCTACATGTGAAGAGAAGGCAGAAGGAGGGTCTGCCATTTTCTTTTGGGAAGATATTTGACTGTTGGGAAAATAGGCTAAGAGACGTGAAAGGGTTCAGCAGTTTTGCAGGGCTTTGCCTTGAAGGAATCTGTGGACATGTTAGTTCACAGAATAGAAGCTGCTTCCAACAATGGAAGCATTGTCAGAGAATGTTTGCAAAATGTTTCTTCTTTGCTGCTGGCCATTGCCTTTAGCTTTTTTCGCAAGGCAGAAGCTCAGTTTGTGTCCTTGGTGGAGAAGCTGATTAAAGTGCCTGCCCAGCAGATAACATGCAGCTGGAACTATCCTAAACTTCAAGGCTATTCCTGCTTCACTCCTGACCACATGTCTCTGTATTTAGAAGAAGTAGATTAGAGTAGTACATAGACTCAGTGTTCTAACTTTATATATTTTATCTTTAATTTGTATGCTCAGCTAGGTCTGTTTCTAACTTAAGGCTTAACATGCTTATCTTAGAAAAATTTTGTAACCGTCTATTCTTATAGACAGAATTAGGTAAGGGTCCCCTGGAAACTTCAAAGAATGAGCTGTACACATGATTCTTTAACCAAGGACAAGTATTTGCTGTAACAATAAATATCAATGTGGGATTTCACTTGGGGTCTCACAGCTCATGGGAATGCTGGAGGAATCCTGACTCCCCCATCACTTTAAACTGCACTTTGTCTCCATTTCAGTTATTTCTCCATCTATATTATTTCTCTATTTCTATTATTTCCAAATCTCTTACGACAATCCTGCCTTTGGACCTATTTTGCTGGGAGAGTAGCTAACTCCCAGCATTTGACTGCTCTGTGAGAATATATAATGATTGAGACTATTTAGGTAGTGGCCAATTTCTTTTATGGTTAAACTTGTTTATGTTTCCAGGATTTTTTTTCCCTACACTTTATCTCAATTGTCAAATTTTGTTCAAGAAACTCTAAATAATTTTTTATTGTTTCTAATTTTGTCTGCATCTATAATGCTGTCTCCTTTTTCATTCTTGATAATGGTTACTATGCCTCCTCTCTTTTCTGCATTATGAAATTAAATGAAGACTTGTCACTCTTATTAGTCTTTTCAAAGAACCAAATTTTAGCTTTGTTGATCCCCTTTAGTACAAATTTGCTTTTTTAAAGTGTTTGTTAATTTCTGCTTCTGTCCCCATTATTTCTTATGTTTTACATTCTTTGAGATCATTTTGCTAAACATTTTCTAAGTTTTCATGCTGTATTGTTTTTCATTAAGCTTTAGCTTCTGTTCTTTTCTAGTAAAATTATTTGAGGTTATAATTTTTCTGAGAGCAGTGCTTTAGCAACATTCCACACATGGTTGCCATATCCTTATAGTAATCCATTTCTAAATATTTTTAGAAATTTTATTTTTTATTTGACTCATTGATTATTTAAATGTGTGATTCTTTTTTTCTATAAATAGATGTTTCCTAGATACATTTTCGATACTGAGTTTTCACCTTAATTACATGGCAGTCAGAATGTGTTGCATATGATTTAAATTCTTTGAAATTGGTTAAGACTACTTTATTAAGTACAATATGTTCAATTTTTGCCAATGTTCTATGTGTTCTTGAAGAATGCATAATCTGTTAGATGCAGTCCTCTACATAAATTATTAATACATATCTTAATAAATCAAGATTTGTATTCATGGTATTCATATCATCTCTATTTTTGTCTACTTATTTTTTCTGTTACTATATATTAAAATATCCAGCTGGAATTGCAAGTCTGGTAGTTCTCCTTATGGATCTGCATAGAGTAGATGTACAAAGTATGAAAACTATTTTACCATTTTGGTCAATTGAATCTTTTGTCATTATAGAAAGAACTGTAAAGTAAATCCCTATCAGTATTAATGCTTTTCACTTTAAGTTCTATTAGGTGTGATATTGATGTAGCTATATCAGCTCAATTTTAGTTACTGTTTGTGTGATATATTTTATCTATTTTTTTACATTCATACTTTCTGTACCATTATGATTTATAGCTATGCCTTGAAAACAGAAAAAAGTTGAATTTAGTTTTATCTACTCTGAAAAATCTTGACCTCTTAATGGAAGCAGTTAGTCCATGGACACTTAGTAACTTTGCTCGTATATTTGGATTTATATCCACCACCTTATTTTGTAGTTTAATACTTGTACAGTTTCTAGATAAGTTCATGGCCTCAAAAAACCATTATATACATATGATTTTTTAGAAACCCCATACCTTATATTTCTTTTTCTTTTTCTTACCATTCCAATTTCTTTTATGCAAATTCAATGGTTTTCCTCATTCCACATGTTTAAGCTCTTACTAATTTAGAAATTATATAATTTTTTTCTACTTTTCTGTGATTACACTTGTAAGTAAATTTGGCATTCTTAACCTGTAAAAGCCTAAAACTCTTTTTAAATTTTTCTGATTATTCTGTATTTTCTAAAGTAAACATATATTTATTTTATAAATTAAAAAGAATTTAAAAATGTTTTAAACTCCAGGAAACCTATGAATAATATAATTATATGTGCATATCTAATGTAATTAGAGCATAGAATAAATACAAAAATTAACCAGTTTTGTTGGGTATAGCAGTTTTTAAAATTATATGTTATAAATCACTTTGCATTCCTCAAAACAAAATGAGGAAAAATTAATGCACATTGTGTGTGTAATTTTAATTATCCTTTTAAGCAGGTCAAGATTTAAATTTTATAAATTTCTTAGCAATATTTAATAAAATTGCTGGTTCACGAAGAAGGAGATCTAAGGTTGAGCAGATAATGGCCCTTTAATTGCCTTCAGATATTTTATTTGTTAAGAGAATGTTATCTGCTTTAATAGATAAATCCCCAAATATCAGTAGCTTAAATTAATAGGAGTGTATTTTTTACTCAGTTAAAATCCAAATGCCTTTCTTATTCTGTGGGACCCATGTTTCTTTTATCCTCTGAGGTCTCACTCACCTAGGAACCCTGCATATGACCACAGATGGAGAAATAGGAAGTACAAAAAGCATAGTACTTGCTTAACCACTTTGGACCAGAAGTGGCACGTTACTGCCATTTACATTCCGTTGGTGGAGAGTATTCATGTGGTTCCAAGATTCAAGGTGATGCGAGAAGGAAGGGAGCTGGGGATGTAGTCACTGACTAGGTATTCATTTCCTAACAATAATGCCGAAGTCTAGAATTGGACACACATCTTGGTGGAAATGTAGCCATTTCTGCTCAGGAACCATGTCGATCTGCAGAACTTTGGAAAACATTTTCACTTTTTTATTACATGTAGCATAATTAAGAAACAATGTTTTTCTAGCAGGGGCCTAAAGAATAAAAAAAAAAAAAAAAAACAAAGAAAAATGTTTAAAAGAGGTGATTCCATGTATGTTTTCTTCTTGGAGTTCTCATATTACTCTTTCCAGGGTCCACCTTTGCTCCTTTCATTTTATCTTGGGAAATTCATTAGAATTTGGAATTAAGGAAATTATTCCGTAAATCAATAAATATAGAAGCTAATTCAAAACCATTTAAAAGCTAAAACATTTCAACCTTTTTTTTTTCTTAGTAAAGTCCTCTCCACCAAGCACTTCACATCTGAAAATTAAATATCCTTTGCCTTGTAGATTTTTATTTATTTTCAAATAAGTTAGAGAACATTTTACAGACACTCATATTGGGCTGTAGTTTTTCTTCTCCAGCTAGCAAACATAGGCTTTTGTGTTTATCCTTTCATCCCCCACACATATAGACTTGATATTATCCTACGTCAGACTATTGTTGGCTAAAGCGCGTTCATATTTGCACGGTAAAGCCAAAGTTACAACAGTTAATCTAAAAGGTCAGTCTATGAAGGATTAGCCAAGGCAAAGTTTAGCATATAGAAGTCAAAGATCATGCAACTTCCCTGCTGGCCTCTCTGTCACACCATGCTTACTGTCATCATAAGGTTGTACTCAAAAAGAAGGCATTAAGAGGCCAGGGTAGAATCAGTAGAATTACCAGCACAGGTCAGAATCTGACACACCTGCTGTGTGTTCAAAATAAACCAACTGGCCTATTCGATGCCACAATTTAACTGTAACACTAGCGCATACTGTGCATGGAGTTTGCAAGTCTCTTTGTTTATAGGAAAATGCCTTTCTGCTAAATAGCTAAGCATGCTGCTTGGATATTATTTCATTTATCCTTGTGAAATTCCTGTGAGGAAGGCAAATGGTAAGCTCCATAATCCTTACCTTATGAAGGGGGGAGATGTCAAAAGGTGAAGAGTCCTGCTATTTTATCAGTTGCAAAATGAAAATAGAGCTCATAAGAATATTTATCCATGACAAATGCTCTTTCCTTACAGTTGTGTTTCTACTTGGAGGTGCATAAAGGTTATAATTCACACATGGTTTTAAATGTTTAACTTTATTTGCGTATATTCATTTTTTTGTTTGTCTTCAAAAAGTCTGTATCTAGTGATACCACTAATGCAACTAACACTAGTATTATTTGTTTATATAGTTGACTAGTGAACAACTGACTTGTCAAAAATTTAAGGGAAACACCTATGGAATATTTATAATTATTTATATAGATTGGGATGTTTACATACTTGTTTGCTGAATTATATATTATAAAGCATAAAAGTCATGGTGTTATCCAGAAAATTGGTATTAACTGATCAGCACATAAGTGTACATATAAGAATAACATCTATTGGATGTCGAGCAGGGGGGAGGGGGGATGAGGGAGGGGGAGGAGGGGACGGGTATTTGCATACACAAAGAGTGCAATGCGCACCATCCAAGGGATGGACACGCTTGAAACTCTGACTTAGGGGGGAGAGGGAGCAAGGGCAACATACATAACGTAAACATCTGTACCCCCATAATATGCTGAAATAAAAAGAAAAAAAGAAAAAAAAAGTCATGGTGTTCTGAAACTGGCTAGTGCTGACTCTCAGAGAAGATTGTTAAATTTTTGGTAATCTTGCTAGCTGGTTGTCAGGACAGCCATTATAATATATATACATATAAGCATGCATATAAAATATATACAAGTAAACTATAGTAAAAACAAAGGTAATACATACTAAAAAATTATTTCCTAATTATGTCACTATGTCTTACTATTCTCCGTGTTCTGGAAGATATTAACACCAATCGTATCCATGTGTCTGAAACACCGTACGACATTCTACTGTTGAGCATCTCCTCCCACCACCGCTTTCAACGAAGTCACCTTGGTAGTTTGAAATTGGCCATGGTGGTAGTTTTTACACCACTGCAATCAGCAGATTTTACAAATCAGTACCTGGTTTATTTTTCTATTCATTGTCTAAACCAGGAGTCAGTAAACTACCACCTATGGGTCAACTGCCAAACATAAAGTGCTATTGGAACTCTTCATGCCTTAATGGCAAACTTGAATAGTTGCAACAGAGACTATACGGCTGATGAGCCTACAGTATATACCATGTGGCCCTTTAAAAAAAGTTTGCAAAACTCTCATCTGAACTTAAGAAAGCAGTGGAAAAATATATTAATAATGTAGCTGAAATTCAAAAGTATGTAAAGTCTCTGGCCATTATATTATGAATAGCATAAAGAGATGAGAAGCTGTTCTTTCATTATTTGAAAAACTATTATACAATTTAGCAAAGAAGTATCTAACATTATTGACGAAAGAGTAAAGTTCCAACATGTGTCATCTTTGTTTCACTTTCATCTTGCTCATGAAGGTAAACAACAATATCTACCAATGTTTATGTCAGATCTGCATTCATTTATCACCTGCAACTTTAGTGGCTATGGATATAAGAGTTCAGCAAAAATCAACAAAAACATATTGCTGGAATGAATTGGCTATATGAAATTTAGAATAAAGAATATGGGATATTTTATTATTTGTATAACATGTCATATAACATTTTTATCTGTAAAATTTATCATAAACATATATATGCATATATATATAGTTTTTTGTGAGCCAGTGTTATCCATTTTCCAGCACACTGCTTCCTAAAGCAATGTGTCTTACCTCCCATAAAACTACTCCGAAGGCATATAATTGTATTACTTATTATCCAATTGTGTAGTAATAGGTACTACACAAATACCTAGCACAATATACAGTTTTATTATGTATTAATTATTTTTGCCTGTGTTAATAACCGAATAATTTAAAAAATCGGCTTCACACGAGTTTAGTCTCTATTTAAAATTAAAGTTATTGGAATCTTGAATTAAAATATTGGCAAAATTTGTGCACAGAAGGAGCTCGATTATTATACTGTCAAGATGACGTTGTACCTATTGTAATTTAGTATACAATTACACCCATTGTAATTTTTTAGAAATATTGTACTGCTAATTTTAACACATCTTTCAATACATTGGTCAAATTGGGTATTGAAAGGCTGCCATTTTATTTATAGAGTTTTTTTAATTATCAAATACCTTTTCCCCTTTTCATTTAATGATTAATGGGTAGCATGAAGGATATAAATAGCCTGGAAGTCACTGTTCAGTGCATGGTCTTATGTATAAATAGTACACACACTATCTTTCCTCACAATCAAGAAGCAAGAATTTATTCTTTTCCTTATTCACAAAATAGCAAAAATCAGCTTATTAATAGATTTGCACTATAAAAACTGAATTACTTCCTCATCTGGTTAGGACTTCAGGTGGAGACAATAATTTCACATTCATTGAAATAAATGAAAGGAGACAGACTGTAATCTAGAGCTGTGTAATTCAGTATTTCGAGAATTTTATATTCATCATGGACCTGCAAAGCTTACATGATGAGTGTTTCAGTTGATGAATGACTTCCTTGCAATTCAGTTGTGAGGATGGTATTCTATGGTGTACTTCAGAAATTAGGTTTTAAAGCTTTAATGAAAGTACATTTCAGTACTCCCAACTGTAGCTACACAACGTAACCAGACGAAAAGCTGAAAACTACGGAAACTTAAAACAACTTAGTAATGCATTATTTAAATAAACCAAAATGAAAACACAAATAGGTTGTTTTAGCTAGTTGGTGAAATCTTTTTCTGTGCATCAGAGAGAGCAGAATGTCATATGTGGGTACTGGGGTTGATAGAAAAATTAAGTCATTTTTTTCTTTTTTTCTTTTTTTTTTGAGACAGAGTCTCACTCTGTTGCCCAGGCTAGAGTGACATGGCGTCAGCCTAGCTCACAGCAACCTCAAACTCCTGGGCTCAAGCGATCCTCCTGCCTCAGCCTCCCGAGTAGCTGGGACTACAGGCATGAGCCACCATGCCTGGCTAATTTTTTCTATGTATGTTTTTAGTTGTTTGGCTAATTTATTTCTATTTATAGTAGAGACGCGGTCTCACTCTTGCTCAGGCTGGTCTGGAACTCCTGAGCTCAAGCAATCCTCCTGCCTCGGCCTCCCAGAGTGCTAGGATTATAGGTGTGAGCCACCATGCCCAGCCAAGTCATTTTTTCTGTAGGACAGATGAGGCTACAGAACTCGGAGATGAAAGACTTTGTCCACAGGGATACATAGATATATTTGTCAAATTTTGGTGAAGACTTAATGGAAGACTTTAGGTTTAGGAGTTTATCTCAGCTCAGGGATTCCTGGGGAGCTGAGTTGATGTAAGGGGGTTACCAAGCCTAAATTATAGTGTCTTGGTCCCAAGCCTTCCATATTGAGTTTTCCTTTCCTGTGATGATTCAGACAGCCTCTGTTTTGTCCTGTTACGTTTGCTGGGAATCTTCACAATCCGAATGGAGTGCATACTACCTATGCAGCCCAACAGGAGGCAAGTGCCACGTGAAAGGAGGCCCCAGGCTGGGTCAAAAGGGCAGGATATTTCTCAAAGGTTTTAATGGGAGAATGTGCATCAAACTTGAGAGGTGCAAAATGAAGCCATGAAGATAACACAAAGAGAATGAAGTGATGCAAAAAAGAGATTGGAGAGCAAGGTTTTTATGCAGCAGCAATAGTAGATCAGAACAACTGGCACGTGCCTGATCTATGAACATGAAAAGCAGGCTGGAATTTGTGGTGACTTATGTAAGGGGGACCATTTTGGTCCGTGGAATCACCTGGGCAGGCTTTAAAAACCCCGGTGCTTAGGCCATAGCCTGAACAATTAATTTAGATTATCTAGAGGTGGGACCCAGGCATCTGTATTTTTTTAAAACTTCCCAGTTCATTCCAAAGTTCACTAAGGTTGAAAACCCTGTCTTAAAAGAAATTAAAGGGGTATTCCCCTGATGCACATTCTAATCATCTGGGAGCTTTGATGACATACCGATGCCTGATTCGGTCCCCAAATTAATATATTCAGAATGTCTGGGGACGACCCCCTGGGATGGGAATTAGCTGAAGTCCAGGACTTTGTAATTTATACAGCAAATTGCCATGCCTTCACCTTTTCACTGAACTGGCTCTGAGACAATAAGAAAATTAGCTTCAGTAAATTCAGCAAACTACTAGTTTTTGTAAAAATTAACAATAATAATTTACTTCCTAAAAGCTATCATATTTTTCTTCACATTTGAACTTTACACTTGACTTATTAAGTTTTAATTTGATTACCCTGTGTGTAAAAAAATCTATTAAATACAAATTAACATTTCAGATATCATTATCTTTTTACATTATCATTATAATTTTTATACAAAACTACTCATTTAATTAGAATTTTTTAATGCTGAAAACGTATGACTTTTTTTTTTCCAGTGCCATCTAGTTAGAGGAACTAAAATAGAAACTCCCTAAAACCAATTCAACCAAGAAGACTCTATTCCTTCAGTCCCTGTTTTATAATTATTCATTGTCACAAAAGTCAAAGCATGTGAGTAATACTGTACTTGAATACTCAGAAAGGAAATTGTTGCATAAATAATTAATGCTCTGAAAGGTTAAATTTAATTTGAAAGTAGGTGATTTTTCTCTTGCCAGGGTTATGGACATTGAAGGTGAATAGTCTGATAGACTTATTTATTGAGAGGAAAATTAATGCTAATGGGTAGCTTTTTATGTTATGCAGATGCACAAATATAATGTCTGTCTAATAATTAATCAGCTGTGCAGAGAAAAAATATTGCTGTGATTTAAAATGTTTTGTACGCATTTATGGGATAGAGTGAAATTTTGATACGTGTGTGTAATGTGTAATGATCAAACAGTAATTAGCACATCCATCACCTCAAACATTTATCATTGCTTTATGTTGTGAACATTCAAGCCCTCTCTTCTAGCTTTTTGAAAATATACAATAAACTATAGTTAATCATATTCACACTACAATGCTGCAGAACCCCAGAACTCATTCCTCGTATGTAGCTATAATTTTGTGTTCATTGACCAACCTCTCCTCATCTGCCCCTCCTTCCTAAGCTTTCTCGCCTCTAAAATCACAATTCTACATTCTACTTCCATCAGTTCTTTTTTTGTTGTTGTTCAGCTCCTACATAGGGGTGAGAACATACAGTGTGTATCTTTTTGTGTCTAACATTGTGCTTAACATAATGTCCTCCATGCTGTGAATGACAGGATTTTCTTCCTTTTTATGGCTGAATAGTATTCCCATATATATATATATATATATATATATATATATATATATATATATACACCATATTTTCTATATCCATTTATCTGCTGATAGGCATTTAGGTTGACTCCATATCTTAGCTAATGTGAATAGTGCTGTAATAAACATGGGGGTACAGGTATCCCTTTGATATACTAATTTATCTTCCTTTGAATAAATACGCAATTGTGGGGTTGCTGGATCCAATGGTAGTTCTATTTTTAGTTTTTAAAGAAACTTCCACATTGTTTCCCATAATGGCTGCACTAATTTAAAGTCTCAGTAACAGTGTGTGAGAATTCACTTTTCTCCACATCCTTACCAGCAGTTGTTATTTTTTGTCTTTTCGATAATGGTCGCTCTAACTGGAGTAAGATGATATCTCACTGTGGTTTTGATTTACATTTCCTTGATGATTAGAGATGTTGAGCATTTTTTCATATGTTTCTTGGTCATTTGTCTTCTTTTGAAAAGTTTCTGTTCGTGTCCTTTGCCCAATTTTTAATGGGGTTGTTTGATTTTTTCTTGCTGATTTTCCTGATTTCTATATAGATTCTAATTATCAGCCCTTTATTGGATGTGTAGCATGCAAATATTTTCTCCTATTCTGTAGGTGGTCTATTTGCTCTAGTGATAGTTTCCTTGGCTGTGCAGAAGCTTTTTAATTTGATCAAGTCTCATTTATTTATTTTTGTTGTTGTTGTGATTGCCTTTGGGGTCTTCGTCATAAATTCTTTCCCTAGGCCAATGTCTGTAAGAGTTTTTCTAACATTTTCTTCTAGAATTCTTATAGTTCCATGCCTTAGGTTTAAGTCTGTTACCCAGTGTGAGTTGATTTTTGTGAGAGGTGAGAGGTGTGGATCCTGTTTCAGTCTTCTACGTGTGGCTATCCAATTTTCCCAGCACCATTTATTGAATAAGGATTCTTTACCCCAGTGTATGTTTTCATCTGCTTTGTCAAAGATTAGATGGCTATATGAGGGTGGTTTTATATCTTGGTTCTCAGTTCTGTTCCATTGGTCTATGTCTTTGTTCTTGTGCCAGTACCATGCTGTCACAGACAGCATCATACTGAACAGGTAAAAATTGAAAGCATTCCCGCTTAGAACTGGAACCAGACAAGGTTGCCCATTACCACCACTTCTATTCAACATAGTGCTGGCAGTCCTAGCCAGAGCATTCAGACAAGAGAAAGAAATCAAGGGCATCCAAATCTGGGCAGAAGAGGTCAAACTATCATTCTTTGCCGATAATATGATCTTATAGCTAGAAAACCCCAAAGATTCTGCCATGAGACTACTGGAACTGATAAACAAATTCAGCAAAGTCTCAGGTTACAAAATCAATGTGCACAAATCAGTAGCATTTCTATATACCAACAATAGCCAAACTGAGAACCAAATCAAAGACTCAGTACCCTTCCCAATAGCAACAAAGAGAATAAAATCCCTAGGAATATGCTTAACTAAGGAAGTGAAAGACCTCTATGGAGAGAACTATGAAACGCTGAGGAAGGAAATAGCAGAGGATGTAAACAGGTGGAAAACCATACCATGATCATGGGTCAGCAGAATCAACATTGTTAAGATATCTATACTACCCAAAGTGATGTACAGATTCGATGCCATCCCTATTAAAATACCAACATCATTTTTCGCAGATCTAGGAAACATAATTCTATGCTTTGTATGGAACCAGAGAAGACCCCGTACAGCAAAAGCAATCTTAAGCAAAGAGAACAAATTAGGAGGCATCAATTTACCAGACTTCAAGCTATACTGTAAGACTATAATAACTAAAACTTCCTTGTTTCAATTGAGAATGTTTATTGAAAGATGGATGTTTTATACGGCTAAATTTTTTTTTATAAACTCTTAAAGATAAACCTTTAGTTAGAAGAATTACTTGAAAGAAAAATAATTCAAGTGAATTGTTCTGTAACAATATCTGATTTACTGGGCCGATTTATTAGTAACAGTAATTGCATCAAAGTGCATCGCAATTTATTAGTGCAAAGCATTTAATCCCAATGTTAAAAATACATTTTGTTCATGCAAATGTTATAACACTGCATTCATAATATACCTTATCATATTAATATAAGTGGTTAGGGTATAGTCAAACAAGTTAGATATTTTAGGCATAAGACTTTAATTTATGTGACATTGAGAAAGAGGGTGGCTTCATCTTTCTCCATTAAAAATGTGTTTCTTTACTGTGGATAATTTTTTTTTGAAGTTAAAAAATGGTACAGGTTGAGCATCCGTAATATGAACTCTGAATTGCTCCAAAATCTGAAAGTTTTTGATCACCAGCATGATGCCCTCACGTGGAAAATTCCAAACATAAGTACTTAACACAAGCTTTTTTCATGCACAAAATTATTTAAAATATTGTATAAAATTACCTTTAGGTTATGTAAGGTGTAGATGAAACATAAATAAATTTCATGTTTAAACTTGGGTCTCATCCTCAAGATATCTCATTATGAATGTGCAAGTGTTCCAAAATCTGAAAAAATCTGAAAACCAAAACAGTTATCTCAAGTATTCTGAACAAGAGATACTCAATCTGTACACACCCAAAAATCATTACCTTGGGCTCTTAGCCAGAGCCTAGTTATTTTTCAGTGAGTCTCATAATGTGAAGGAAATATTCCACTGCTCTCATCATCATTTTTTTCCAATACAAGTTTATTTTCAAACTAAAAATTCTGACTTACACATTATTTTTCTGCTAGCTTTCTTAATTAAGTCACTTTTTAATTAAAAGTGATCAGTAAATCACTAATTGATTTAAGTATCAATGAAAGACTTTTCTGATCTTGAGAAATAACCAGTGAATAGTTCTCATTTTGGTTACACATTTGGGTAATGAAAGTCCACAGATATAACTAGACTGAACCAAAAGAAGTTTTTACAGTTTGTTCTCCACAAAACAAACATTACATTTAAAATCTAAAACATTTTACATTTATGAATTTGTATTAGCAATTATGGCCAGTAAGTTGGTATAGAAAAATGAATGGAGCTATGTGAATGTTTCACAATAATCATTTGCAGAGATGAGAAAAAAAGAATTTTGGGGGATTTCCCTCTCATCTTTTCTTTACCAAACTTTATTTCATGACACATCTACTAAAAGAAATCCATGTGTGTTTCATATTGCCCTGAGTTGGTAGACTACCATCATTTTCTATAGGTGTTTGCTTACTGAAATAAACAATGAATGATTCTCATCAAGACTATTATTGTATTTCTGTATGAACAATATGCTAAAGAAATCCCTTCATTCTATTTCTCTCTGATGTGAACCGCAGAAACCACAGAAGTCTCCATAGCTTCTAATTTTCTAAAGCTTCTCTAAGGTCATTTTGAAATGGATGAGTTAGGAAACATCCTTGGTAGATAGCCTAAGAGGACATAACCTAACTGTTCACGAGTAACAGCTTGAGAGCTATGAAAATTGAGCAATTACCTAAGGAAATGCTTTGGGAAGCCAGGACCTCTGTCTCCTGTCGTTTCCATGGAGACCAGAAGAAAAAAAAAAACAATCATGTGTACTAGCTAAATAAATGTTGATAAATATTACATACAGAAAAGGACAATGGTGATAAAATACATGAAAGTTTTTTTCTAACATTTACCTATAATTCTTTGGTTTGCAGTTATCTACTGCATAGTTGGAAAATTTGAGGCTCATACCAGGTCCTCTTGGTGTGCGTAGAACCAAATCGCAAACCAAGAAAATAGTAGATATATTTTGAATTTAATGGAGTGATCTGTCCAGTAGATTATTCTACCCTGATTAATAAGAATGGATATATCAGTAATTATGTTTATAAAATATATTCCAGCCACATTATTTTCAACAAGATGTCTTCTTTACCATTCTAATCCTCTCCTTCATTTATGTGTGAATGTCCAGCATCGCCCTTTTCCTTCCATCTCAAAAGTTTATCCACATTGACATGCGGAGTCCACGGCTTTACAAGGGATGCATTTGAAAGGACAAAGAAGTCCACCTATTCAACGGAGCAGGTGATTCAACCAGTGGCAATCCATAAGATGGCAGATAATCAGCAGATTTTTCTCTCATTTCTATTTCTTCCCAGGATTAGTAAACTAAGGAAGCAAAAGCACCTGCTCTCAGAAAAATACTGGGATTCTGCTAGAGTGAATGCAAAGGAAAGGAGGCAGCTTACTACATTTCTTACTAGGTCCACTGTCTCATTCTCATTTGATCAATTAACTTTCAGAAGATGGGAAACACATTTAGCAAGTTTTAAAGTGTTCACTACTTTACAAATGAGGTGGCTTAGCAGAAGCAAGCATTTTATGCATAAGCATCAACATTAGAGATGTCTATAGTTTTGTAACTTGGTGGGCTACTTTATTTTCTCAGATCCTGCAAAGATACCATGAACAAGAACTATATAGTTGTGCAAAATCTGAAACAAATTTGTTCTCTTTTTCTTTAAAGATGGTTATGTAAAGAAGTAACAAATATTGACTGCGTTTATTATTTTTTTCCAGAATAACCAGCTCTTTTTCCTCATCTTTCACCGAGCAGAGTAACACAATACAAGTTTCCTTTCTCCATTGCCAGCAGGACTTGTGGTGATATAAATTAAGGAAGTCACTCTTGCATTATACTGGCAGGTGCGGCATTCAAAATTTGAATATTTAATTCAGGTGAAAAAAAATGTTAGGAGAGTAACCCATCATAAACATTTTCTTTAAAAATCTACTTAGTTTAGCATGACATAAACGGTGAAACTTTCAAATATCATTATTCTAATCCTATCCTTTAAAAAATCCAAACAAAAAAGGTATCAAAATGAATTATTAGATAAAATTTGCCTTCAATTATGCATCATTCTCTCATTAGAGAATTCTCTTTCAAATATGTGGTTTGTTCTTAACAGGGAAAAAATATCACTCAGAATATTTTTCTCAATTGTAAATGATTTGATGAGCTGACCTCAATGTAATCATTTTTAAACACATTTTTAGCACAGAGATTATTAACATAAAATCAGGTATTTTCAACTGTCTATTCAAGAATGCTCTTCTGAAGAAGGTTTCGAGTGCTTGGAGATCTATGAAAGAAGGAGTAAAGGCTTTACTAAAAATAAAGGCTGGAACTTCCTTTTCAATATTTTGCTTGAAGAATTTGAATTTATATTATTAAATAAGACTCATTACCTTTAACGCAGCTGTCAAAATGTTGGTGAAATGTATTACATATTTCTGGGGACATATTTTAAATAATATTTATATACATGATATATAGATTTTTATGTTTTCAGGCTTCTCGTTGTTCACTGGTATTTTGGAGAAGATTGGATAATTCAATTTTGTACTTTATAATTTATACCTACTGTTGAACATCTCAAGCACAGTTCCACTCTGTGGTTGTTCATAGGGTTTTCAGGGGAAACTCTAAAGAAATACTTTTTATACTTTTTTTTTTTTTTTGAGACAGAGTCTTGCTCTGTCACCCCAGGTACAGTGCCATGGCGGCGTCATAGCCCGTTGCAACCTCAAACTCCTGGGCTCAAGCGATCCTCCTGCCTCAACCTCCTGTGTAGCTGGGACTATAGGCATGAGCCACAATGCCCAGCTAATTTTTCTGTTTTTAGTAGAGATGGGGTCTTGCTCTTGCTCAGGCTGGTTTCGAACTCTTGAGCTCAAGCAATCCTTCCACCTTGGCCTCCCAGAGAGTTCTAGGATCACAGGCATGAGGCACTGCACCTGGCTCTTTTTATAATTTTTAATATAAGTAGTAGTGGATTATAAGAATGTATAAGAAGATATGAATAGAGAAAAATCAGAAGACAAGTAAGCCAAGAAAACACCCTTAAACACATAATTTAAAGGATTGTCTAAAAAACTGAGGCTAGCAAATAGTCTTGAGTAGGAGTGGACAGAAAATTCAGTTAGGAACCAGAGGGAAATGTTGGCATGAGAGATAAAAAAGGGAGTCTTTCAAAAAAGAAGAAATAGTCACAGTGTAAACTAAAGTAGGGGTGTCAAAGACATTAAGCACTGACCAATGGATTAAGTAACAAAGATGATACTATGGAATTTTACCAGATGATCAGAGAAGAGTTGAGGACAAAATTGCTCATTTGAAGGAAAGGGTATGACAGAGTGAATATCCCCTTGGTGATGTTTCCATTCTTCACCAACGATGATATTCATTGACAAAAACCACAGGAGATATAACAGTACCTAGAAAGGGTACTCAGGTCCAAGCCACATAGTGGGTTTGTTTGTTTCAGGTATAAAAAATGGGACAAGGTCTCACAAAAGAAAAGGGAGGGAATGGAACCAAGAGATCAAGTGATGGGATCATACATGAACAAGCTAAAGCATTGCTCTTCCTTTGAAATTGGGCAAAAGTAAGGGTGAGAGGAGATACAGAAACATTTGGAGTTGTGGATGTGGGAAGTTCAGAGCTCATATATGCAATTGTCTCTACTAAGCCAGAGATAAGCTTCACTGTTGAAAGAGAGGCAGTGGATTGGCAGATTCTTTAGGAAGAGTGTTGAAAGTCTAGAATATGTCCCGTTGGGAATGGATTTTAGGATTCCAGAAGTAGAGCCATTCTGGGAGATTGGACCCAGGCTACTGCTGTGAAGTGGTCTCTTTTGTAAGAGCACTAATATCTTTCATGAAGACTCTACCCTCTTGACCAAAGTCTCCACCTCTAAATGCTATCACACTAGAGATTAGGTTTCAACTTATGAATTTTGGGAAATATGTAAACAGTGCATAGTAATGGAATTAAACTACCTAAGGTAGTTCTTGAAGATGTCCCTGTTAATAATAAAAATAGTTTATAAAGATCCCTGATTGAATAACTTGTAGATCACTTTCTACAATCACTATGTTTTTGCTTTGTTTTGTTTTTATTACATAATCTAAGGAAAAACAATATTGTAAATAATTTTACCTTCAATATGAGAAATAATTCTTAACTTTAAAACATAGTAGCATATATTTTCTCACTTACATCTAGCAAAATGTTTTTTGTTCCTGAAGCTAATATAGTCTTATAAAATTATAATAGGTATAACTACCATTTATTTAGCAATCACTAAGTACCAGATACTGTATTATATATCTTTCAAATAATCTTCATTTAAAATACCAGTTACTTTTAACATAAAACTTAATTTGTTATTAATCTTTATTCCCCTTTGAAAATGAAGGATTGGGGTTTGGCAAGGTTAAGAAATTTACCCAGATCATATAGCTTCTGACTGTTGGAGCCAAGACCCACACTGAGACCTATCACTTTTGAACATGAGCGTTGCACCATTAGGTTGCTCATTGGAACAGTTTCACTAAAAATAGACCCTCAGGATGTGTCGCTAAGAGAAAGAGTTTCATAGGCAAAGCAATATGTGTTTTCTTTTCAGCATATTGCCAAGATTAATTACCTTAGGAAATGGTCAGAGATTTCCTACAGACTCCGAGCTTTTTCAAAGGTATTTAACTAGAGAATTTATTTTTTAAGAAGGATTTTGAATGAATGCATGACAGGAAACCTTAGCGTGGATATATTAAAATGATATAAAGTAAATATTATAATAAAAAGGAAAAGCTGTAGCATTACACCTTAAATAGTCTCACATGGTATTCACAGTAAAACAGCGCCTGCGATGAGATGTTTCTGCTATGGATAGCATTCCAGCTCACTGATTCTGGAGAAAAGTGACGTATCTTAGAAGTTGAAAGGAAAATGAAAAAAGGGGAATGTCTGAGGATGCCATGTTGATAGTGATAGTATAAGGTAAAGAAATATAATTTGGGGGCTGCCAAAAATACAATGAGGTGTTCTAGGATTTTTTTCCTATTAATTTCTAGTAATTTTTTTGCTGTTATTTACAGCACCATGGATGAGCTTGGAGGACATTATGTTAAGTGAAATAAGTCAGGCACAGAAAGATAAATACCACATGTTTTCATTCATATGTGGCATCTAAGAAAGTTTATTTCATAAAAGTAGAGAGTACAATAATGGTTACTACAGACAGGGAATGGTGGTGGGGAGGGGTGAATAGCCAAAGGTTTGTTAATTGATACAAAAATACAACTAGATAGTAGGAGTACATTCCAGTGTTATGGAATAATATAAGGTGAATATGATTAGCAACAATTTATTGTATATTTTCAAATACCCAGAAGAGCAGATTTTGAACGTTCCGACACGAAAGAAATGATAAATGTTTATGGTGATAAATATGCTAATTACCCTGATTTGATCATTAAACATTATATACGTGTATCAAAATAGTATCCTTTACCCCATAAATGTGTACAATTATATGTCAATTTTAAAAATAATAAAAGTAAATAATAATAATAATATCACATTTCGATGATATTTTTATGGCCATAAAAGCGTTGTTTCATCATTAATTCTGAAATCTTATAATCTTGAAAGAAACCAAATATTTTGTTTTAAAATTTCAGGGATTTATGGCAACGTAACTTTAAATTGTGTTATTCTATTAAAATAAGAAGCACCCCAAACCTTGGTCCAATATATTTTAAAATATTTTACTCCATTGCTCTCTTCCACAAGCCAAGGTGTGGAGAATGTAGTAATGTATATGAAACCCTATTCCATCTATTTCCAATGCTTAGAGTAACAGACTCTGCCAGTCCCGAATCATAAATAACAGAATCCAGAAATACTCTTGAACTCCCTTTATAAGGAATAAAATTTGCTATTAAATGAAAGTAGATTCTCTCTACAGCTAAGCTAAGCCTTTATTTCACCTCGGAGAAATAAACTGGCTAAAGTAGAGACATTAATGTTAACAAAACTGGGTTACAGTGTCAGCCCATTGACATTCAGGCTCCCCTACAGTCATGTTGTCGCCACAGAGCACTGCCCTGCTAATTAATTTCCTTGTTAGGTCACAAGGGAGCACTTAGTGAAGAGCTGTAGTAGTTTGCTCCTTTCCACACTGGACGAATAAATCGGTGGTCATGGATTATTTTCCAGCCTTTTAACATTTATTTCAGAAGTAATTCCACATTGAAGAAAATTTTCTGTTTTTTTAATATTTCTTCACGTTGTTAGAATTTTTCATTGGCAATAAGACAAAACTGTAAATTACATTTAACCCACTCTCGCAAAAAAAAGAACAAAAGAAAAACTTGCCATACTTGTGTTTCATCTTGGTCTTAACTTTGGGCTAAAAAGAATTCTAAGAAAAATAGAATTTTCTTTTTGCCCAGATGAAGACAGATGGTAGTGAGTACATTTAGAGCTTCCACCAACAGTTTTCTATAGCATTAGCAGTAAATCTACCATTTGCAATTTATTGTCTATTTAAACCTATTTAATTTACATTTAACAAGACACCTCTTATTCCTGTGAGTTAATTACAGAGTTAGTGACTATTACAAGGATACTAATTGAAATGCAATAAATAAGATAACTGAGTTGGTGTATAATTAACCAAATTTACATAAGTAATAAACACCATATTGCAGTCTTCTAGAACGGAGTCGACTAATGCTGACAGTCTAATAATCTCATGCAAGAACAAGTGTCTTAGCATTTAATTACCATAAAACAAAATAGCTCTGACAAACTAATTGTATATAATTTTTTAAACTATCTGCTAAAAGAATAATGAAGTTATGCCCTTATGTGATCTTTCTAACATTATGGTGACCCCTATTAAATTTTCAATACATCTTTTTAGAAGAGAAAGAATTCAAATATGAGGCAAAGGGTAGATTTTACCCTTTTAGCATTAACTATTTTTTTGTGTTCTCAGTTTACCCAACATACAGCCCCTAACGCTATACTACCTACATGGTGTGGTTCTCAATTTGAGAAATGTTTCCACAGGACTATCACAGAGCAATTTCAACTTCCTCAGGAAATCCATGTTCCTTCCTCCCAACTCTCTCATTTATGATAGATCTATAAATATAAGATATAATTTCATAGAAATTACATAGTTCGCAGTTATTACAGAATTTCTAAAGTAACTTTGTAGCGTATATGAGTCAGTCTATAAGACATATTAATGTATCATGAAACGAAGCCTAAAACTCTATTCTGCATGTTATTCTGGTGAAGTAATATCTCAGTTCAAGTAAACGGTCATAATATATTCTAAAACAAATACGGTTATAAACGCAATAGAAAGACAATAGTAAATCAAAGTATTATATTATTTAGTGTGTGGTAATAAAAAAACTGTTTATGCTCTGATAGTTTTTATATGTAATTACGGATTTTTTTTCTTTTTGGCAAATTGTGTATCTTTAATATGCTGGATCAACAGTAGAATATCTCTGAAAATGTTTCATTGGGAATGTTATTTTTAGTAGCTTGTGATCCAGATGCAAATTTTATCCATTTAAATTCTTCATGAGTATTTTCATTTGCTTTACTTAAAAGAAAAATAAGAGTTTTTCAGTAGGAGAAAATAAAAAATATAACATTAAGACTTAATAACATTAAATCCACGACCTCTCAGTAAGATGTAGTGTAGCCACTGAACATACTGATGGTGTCAACAGCCAAAGTAATTTATTAGAAGGGACCAAGCAAGATGTTTATATCTAAAGAAATTACAGTGTTTCATAAGAAATGTTTAAGAGATGACAGCGTTACATACAGAAAAGATTTTTGATGTCAGGTTTAAACCCACCCAAAGGTTCTGTTACTACCATTGAAATTATAAATTAAATTGCCACTGCGTTCACCTGACATATGATAATATAATTCATGGAACATTATCCTTATACTAAATACAATATATTTAAGTCTTTGCAAAACAATGAAACACAAAATATGTATTTTAACTATTGAAAAATATTCTAATTTGATATTTTTCTGAACAATTTTCCCTTCTTGTTTGTTTTCTCATCAGCATTTTCTTTGAAGATATTTCCTGCTATGGATATTTTTTTTTAAGTTGGAAAAAAGCCCTATTTTGTTTACAGATTATTTATAAAGACTGATTGTGTAATTGATCATTAGCAAGGTACAGAAATTTAAATGTCTGAAAAAATTAGTCAGCATGTTTAAAAACAGTTAAGATATTTGAAAATACATATATACTAAGCTAGAGGCTCTTATACATCCATTGAATATAGATATTCTGCTATTAAATGTATGCATAGAAGTATTTTTCTAAATTCACTCAAAAAAAAATAAAACATTTCCTAAATTTTAGGTTCTGTTATATTTTCTTAACCTTTTGCCATCTGTTATAAGAGCTTACAACTACATTCTGAATGATAGAGTACCAGACACTGACAGAAAAACTGAAAGCATGTTCAGAACTCTAGAGCATTCTGTTAAACCAATTGTGGTTTCTAGTTGCCTTTATGCAATATTGGCACTTTCTAATACTAAAAATTATTTCTACTTTGAGTAATAAAATTCAATGTGCTTATCTTTCTTGGTGTTCAGCGAGGAACACTTTGGCGTTCAGATGTTCAGCCGCATAAGCACCGAGAATTTCTACACGAAGCTTTTGATTTGATACTCCTCAGTCTCTTCATTTAGTTCCCTCCAGAATGCTAATTTACATTCTTATTGTTATGGATTGAAATGAAGTAATTCTACCTATTGTCTCTATGGTTGTCTTTAACTTCATTGTTCTGCGTAAGGAAAAAGTGCAAGCATTTCTTCTCGTGCTCATTTCTCCAATAAGGAAAACTCTGTCTGAGGATTAGATGTCTGCCCCGACGCCTGCTCCTGTTTTTCTCTTCTAATGCAGAAGACAACTTAGACCGGGCTCTCTGGGATTCACATGCAGACAATTTTTGGGGAATACTCTTGGGAATAACCTCTGTGAGATATGAGGGAAGGGAGCAGGATTGCAGGGAGGGAGGAGAACTGCAATGCAGTTCCAACAATGGCCTGAGCATATCCTCACCCAAGGGAAGTCTGGAGTTGGGATGGTCCATCAGAACTGTCTTAAATTAATGCATGAGTCTGGGCCTTTTTACCTTACCTTCTGAGGAGTCAATGCATGTGTGCATACAACCCTGGGCAAGCCAGATCCCTTTCACCTTCTACTAAGAGCAATTCTCTGGAAAGGATTAAGTTGTGAGATGCCAAGAGCCAATAACCCTGGCAATGTAGTCTTAAGTCCTTGGTCCCAAAGACAAGTGTCTGGGTGTGACACCAAAGCACTCAAACTCTACTGACTAGAATTAAGTCAGAATGGCTTGCTGATCTTTCAAATAACTATTTACAATTATGTGGCTTTCAACACAAAAACAGTGCTATTTTTTTAATCATTACAATCTTTCAAGACAAAAAAAATACTTCTTTTTAAGTGTTTAATAAGTTACTTTTGACCCATGTGTATGCATGCATATAGATAAAGATGGATACAGATGTGGATATATTCTCATGAAGATAAAGCTTGCCGTTTTGAAAGAAATTTCCAAATTCAGGTTGTAGTCAATAGTTAACATAACGTTAGATCTTTTGCAAAATAGTTGATTGTTTCTTAATTGTAGACATTTTTGCTCTCAAATATTATCTAGGTCAACAAAAATTATATTAATAATACATCTTATTAAACTTCCATGATGTTATACATAAGGAATCTAAGATAAGAAAATTTCAAATATTATTTATATTGCAATAATATATTAAATTATAAATAACTATATTGAAAAGACAGAAATCATTGTTTTCTGAGAAACGTTTAATTGGAACCAAAATTGGGGAGGGCTAGTTCAATATTACAGCAGGATGCGTAAGCCATAGATTTAGTCTTAGGAATTTTATAAATTCTATTATGTGAATTAAATTTTTTCATAATTTTCACTCAAAATTGCTGTTTTGATTGTACTCTGGTTAGCTACAATTTGCCACCATGTGTCCATTTTTAAAGATCTATTGTTGTAAAGTGAAGAAATCTTATGATATGGTGACATATATTTTAAGCACAACTCTTAGATTCATCCCGTATTACTTTTCTCCTCCTACGTACCGTGTCTGTAACCAAGTGAGATTTCTACCTCTAAATAAGAAAAGCAGTCTCCATCATTTATAGTTGAAATAAACCTAATATGGACTAGTTAGTTCCCCAAATGATTAATTCTTGAAGTTATTTACCCAGAAAATATTTATTATTCACTTATGCACAAAGCATTTGGCCTCATCCTGCAGGACCTTTGAAAGCCTGCTGAGTAATTACACATTTTGGAAAGGCCAGGGAAGCAGATAATTCATAGATTCGCTTTATCGAAGATCCGGATTAGAGTTATTCATTATTATTTAGAAAATACAGAAATGCAATAAATAATATATACTTATGCAAGTATTATTTAGTGCCAGGTAATTTGTATCATTTATCCACTTACTGTATCATTTATTTTGGTTTGTGAAAATACTCTGAAATACTGATGAGCAAAGCATTGTACTCATTTTGGTGGCATCTCACTCACACCCCTGCCAGGGACAGTAGGTACTGGAAACAAAGGTAAATCATTCCACACAAATGGTGGCAAATTTACAGTTTAAAATTTTTCCAGAAAGCAAAGCTATTGAAGCTTCACACAGTTCATTATAGTAGTAAGTGGAAGTGAGAATGGTTCCATAATTTTCTAGTCATTTTGGAGGAGTTATCTAGCAATTTAGTGCTTGAATACTGAAACGTGTCTTCTGAGAGTACCAGTTCTGCTGAGTCAGATCTTATTGCAGGAAAAGCCAGATTCCTTCTAAGTCAGAGATGTATTTATGTGTTACATTTACAATATGTTGGCACTAACATTTATGGGACTTAGGAAATTTTATGTTCTTGTACAATTTATACAGGTAACAGATTTATTCATCCTATTCTACCTTTTTCATTGTATATGTAAGATCGACTTAGATGAAAAAATACATTTAAATACATTTTTAATTATATAGCAGTCATTACCCAAGATTTAAGGAAGGGAAAAGCAGACAATATATGTTTAAAAAATCGGATCATTATAGGGTATCTTTTGCATTTTGAAAGACATTACGAGCTTTTTACTTGCCACAAATGTCATGTACAAGTGCTCTGTTTAACACAAGGGTATGTCTGCAGAGGGAAAATTTGCACATTCATGAGTTATGCACAAGACTTCTATGAAATGTTGAGACTGCCTGTGTCATCTTCCAGAGAAACTACAACCAGATTATTCTCCTGGTCCACACCAGGTCTGGAATAGCAAATGGAAATTAATTCTTTTCAAGGGGTTATTACCCTAGAACAATTGATAGAAATTTCAATGAATAAAAAGGACCATTGGCTAAGAAAAAATGGTGGCCGAGAAAATATCAGTTAAATTATTTTTTCTAAATACTATGCTTTATTTAAAACGTAATCATAAAGGAGTAGGAAAATTGAGAGATGTTAATAAAATTACATTTGCATATGCTTTGTGAATTTAACATGGTCAAAAGTGTCATATCTGGGTTAAGTACTCTGTCACTTGAGTAGAGAACCCTGAATGTCACTTAGAGTAGAGTAGGGTTCTATACCCATGAGGAACTCCTGAAATAGAATATTTATTATAACTGGTAATTACATGCACATACACAGACACACACATAAAATAATGACAAAGATTCTGGTGAAATAGAAACCTTGTACAGGTCCTAAAATTATACAAGGATAGTATGCAATGTCTTCATACTGAACACGTTTGCATTTTAGTTCTGGCTCCTTTAGATAAAACATTGACCAAAGTACTTAAATTTCTTCTAAGTTTTGGCCCCACTGAAAAGAATAATTAGAAATGCAATGCATAAGTAAACTAGAATCCTGTCCTACTGAGTTTTGCTTGGCTTAATCTATTTCATCTGTTTAATCTATTTAAAATTACTACTAATATAAGCTGGACTTGTCAAGACTTCAGCCACAAAAAAAAGACAAAACACATTCAACAAGCTAAACACAAAATTAGAAAAGTGATATGGTGCCCATATTTGACTAACTTTAAATTAATCATAGGTTTGGCTTAGAAATATTTTTACTTGTATAAGATTTAGATGCTTTGCAGAGACGTAATAAAAGATGACAGGTTAATTAAATATTGGAGATGGGCCAAAACTCAGATACCTCCTCATCACAGGGTTCAGCAGGTACATCCGTCCCAAGTGTTGTATCTCAGTTGTAGGTAAGTTCACAAACTAATTAGGATCATGTTGGATGATTGGTTATTAACTTACTCAAATTATTTGGGATTCAGTGTTTAGGAAAATTAGCATGAGGTAACACTGAAACAGAATACAAATATTTATTAATGAAATTAGTATTAACCCACGCATGCACTGTGTTTATTTGTTTCTTGCAAAATTTCACTTAACATGAGCAGAAGTAGTACAAAGGGGAAGCAAAGTTACAAAATCCATCTCACAAAGAAACTACCCAAAAGTAAATTAAACAGGTCATGAGTTCCTGAATTTTCAATGATTTGATTAAAGGGTTGAGAAGGCATTTTAGCTAGCTTTGCCTGGACATCATTAGTTTCTTGGTGATTTCTTTTGATGGATTGAATAATCTGAATTGTAATTATGCTTATACTATTCTCGAGATTCTTGGAATTTCCTAGAATCTTTGCATTGACTGAGTCAGATCATGATTTCTATATTTTCCGTTTCATCTTGTGCTACGCTACAATCTTTCCACTAGAATGAGATCTCCTTGAGGACAGCTATCTTTTATGTTTTGATCTGACAATAGATTTTAGAATCAGAATAATTACCAGGAAAACCTATTAAATATTTAAGAGAAAATTCATGACATATTATATAGATTTGTTTTAATTGTACATCAATATATAACTTTATTTGTATTATTATAATTTATAACAGATTATATAAATTGAATTTTAAGTATGTTCATTTCTTTTTGTTCAGTCACCTGAAGGGCTTTCAAACATATCTTTCTTCCTTTTACAGACTCTCTTGAACATCCTGTATTTGTGGGGATTTTCAGTAAATTACATACACAAACATATACTCTAAATACTGATTACATTTTCCATAATAGTTTTCTTTTTATTCTGAAGTGAAGTCAAGTCTCATTTCTGTGGACCTCTACTATACTAATGAATCTATATTAATAGATCACTTCAAAAGAATTATAAAAAGGAATAGTAAATCACACAAAAAAACCCCGCTTATATATGCTATTTAGAATCTCTCCACTCAAAGGCATGCATATTTTGTTAGGAATTTATAACCACACTAGGTATTAGAGAGAAAATGATCATTCGCTTGACCACCGTGTGTTGTTAGACCAGTTTGGGTCCCAAATTGGGAAAATGCCTTCAAGCCAATCTGAGAGAAATAATAACAACTTGGAATAATGTGTGATTAGTTTCCATTTGTCCACCTCTGAGTATACTATTAATTTTGCAGTTAAAGGGCTATTACAGAGAAGAACAGGATGGAGTAATATTCAGCAGGTGCTAGGCAATATGTGCACACAATAAGCATCAAGGAGCCACCTGGGTTTGTCTAACTCCAGCCAAATCAATCTCTTATCAAACAAAACAAAATGCTTCAGACATGGAGAGAGAACAGAGGATTATAAATTATTTACTCTTAAGACAGTGATATAAATTAATTATATGGAGTATCTGTATCTCTATATAGAAATATATCTATATCTTCATGTATACATAGGTTTATCTTTACATATCTATATATGTATATCCATTTATGGAAGTATCTATCTATATATCTAGAACTATACCTTTCTCTCTCACTCTCTCTATACACACACACACACACACACACACACACACACACACACACGCACATATCCATATGCCTTCTTCAGAAGTTGGGATGTCCTAAAAAGAATTAGCTAGCCTGAATATACCCTTTCTTTTTTTTTTTTCTTTTCTTTCAGCATTTAATTAAGAAGGAAAAACATTTTTTTGTCCCCAAGCCACAGTAACTAATAAGCATTTATATAATGCTTGTTAGTATCATCGAGCATTGCAAATGGTGGCTAAATCAGTGTCGGGTAATATCATTAATTTATTTGTTCAACAAATATTCAGAAATATTAAGCCGTGTCCAATACAGTCACTACTGTGTGGTAAGTGAGCTTAAGCTAATTGTGTCTCAGTTTTCTCTCATTTGTAAAATAAAAACATTAATAGTCCTACTTACTAAGTTTGTTAGGAGATGTAATAGCGAATACATGTAAAGTTCTTAGAAAAATGTCTACCAGTTAGTAAGTACTGAATATGTGTTATAGATACCCTGATAAAATATTTTTTTAGGTTAAAAAGACCAGGTCTGGTTAAATCCTTTTATTCCAAACTCTGGGGTTTTAGCCAAACTATCTTAGTTTATTGGATATTTGGTGGTAAAAGGCAGGTATTTGTCAGGGGTTTGAATATTTTTATATAATGCAATATTACTTTGTTATACACAGTTCTTTACCTTTGTCAAGGCATTTTTTTTTTTTTTTTGCAGTAGGAAAGATAATCATGAGAATTTTGAAGATTATGGCTTTGCCATTTAAATGTTTTCCCCTCCACCCTTTTTTGGTCTATTCTGTCATCAATAAGCTTTTTTATTCTTCAAGTTCTAGAGAGGAGTTAAACATTTTTCACATCAGAGGATCCCTGAGAAATGGTTGAATCCCAATGCACACTATGCCTGGCTTATAGAAGGCATGAGATGAGAAACATAATATCAGGAACATATATGCTATTTCTGGTTTCCAAATGGCTCTTAGAGCTAAGCAGCAAAATTTTTTCACTCTCAGTAGAATGTAAGAGACTTGAGATGTAGTAAAGTTTTATGATTTTGATACTATTATTACATTATCTGGACCATTATATTACTATAATATCTTGGAAATGAAGATACTCATTTAGAAATATATTATTTAGTTCTCATATTTTAATATCTGGTTTGTTGTGCTTGCCCTAAGTCTGCCTTTACAATTTATTCCAGTAAGGCGGAGTGACACCCATTACTATCATTTGTCAATCTTTTTGTTGATAATCCTTATAGGAAATTAAAAAGAAAAAAAGGAGCATAAAATATTCCAAATATTTTATAATTATTTTAATGTTGAAAACCACCTAATGGAAGTAGCACATATAAAAACTTTAACCATTCAACTATAGAAAGAAAATGTTTAATTATTTGGAACGTAAGTCTTTGTTTTCTGAATTCATTATAAACAAAATACTTTCTCTTTTTTAAAAGAGTGAATAAAAATACCAAGTCTAAAATACTTGTGTTATTAAAGAGTGTGGATTAGACAAAATATCAATATTTTGTTTCCTAGTCCATCATTAGATCTATGCCTCCCAAGGAAATTGGTAAATTATTAATTATAGGTGTTTTCTGAGCATGTACCATTCCATTTTTCACTGTACAAACTAAATTGAACTTCAATTGGAAGAACCCTATTGAAAAATTAAGAAAATTGTATTTGAGGAAGAAGAGAACATTTCTTCTGTCTAAAACCTTTATTTAGACCATGCACATCAATTTAGTGTTCAAGCTGATTTTTATTATGAAATACACAAAAACAGTGACCATGTTTTTAAACCATGCTCATCCTTCTTTGGGAGCAAAACAAAAGTCCCACTTACAATTTAATTCTCATCCATTTTATCTGACAAGTTAAATGTGAGAATGTTAATAGAAAACCTAAGGAGAAGAGGAAAAGTCTCTTTGGAAACAGGCTATTTTTTCTGCCACTCTATTAATATGTCAAGAGAAGGGTCTGAGGGACTTCAGGACTAGAATGATTTATGGTGACCCATTCATTTTAATTACTCTTCTAAAGTTTTGAATAAACACTACTCAGGCTCCCTTTTCTTTTTTGGTTAATGTATCTGTTATAAGAACATTGCATTGTAATTAAGTGATGAAATTCAGGGTGCTACAATAGACGAAGGTACAAACTGGCTTTGGATTTCAGGAAGTGCAAAACCATCCCATTTCCTCTGATACCGTAAGTTTTTTTTTTCAATTTTATTTTCCCTTAGGTGTACATATCTTCAGGATACATGTGATAATTCGATATATTTACAAAGCTCGAATCAGTGTAATTGGGATACCCATCGCCTTAAATACTTGGCTTTTCTTTATGCTAGAAACATTCGAATTGTTCTCTTCTGGCTGTTTTGAAATATACTCCTGATCTGTTTGATTCACGTTCTTTTCACCTTTCTATTTAGTTTCTAAAACCTTATCTAATGCTGAGGGAACAACGTGTGGAAAGATAAAGACTCTAGAAATCAAGATAAAATTATTCCCAGTTTGGGATAATGAAAATCATCTGACATCCAGAGGGATACTTGGCCATGGAGAAGGAAATAATAAAGAAAATGTTTTTAAAAATACTCATTTATTTCAACTCTATGGTTTTTAAATCCAATTTGATGGCTTAGGATGAGCATTTGAACCATAAATAACAGTCATTTATTTTTAGACGTTGTCCAGGATTAGATATAATAATGCCTTTATATGCTTGAAAAGAGACTTATTCCCCCAAGCAATCATGCTAAATGCAAAAGCACACCATTGTATGAAATATTTACCTCTTCTACTGAGCTTCCCAAGTGTGTACTTATATTCTCCAAAGTAAGATTAAAAATAATTTTATAAAAACATTTCTGTGTCCTATACTGTTCTAGTTTCTGTTAGGTATAAATGTTAAATTTCCCCAGTGCCTCTCACATGTCTAGGTATTATTCCAAAACGGTACATGAACCTGATTAAGAAAAATGCATTTATTAAAAAAGGACATTTTTTTAGTATCGCACATGAACCTAATACTTTGTTAGAGGCCTCCTTAGACCCGTATTAATACCTCTGCCAATAGTAACATCATATATGTTGTTGGGACCAAATGCTTAAATTCGGACATGTATGCTTTATTTATTTGTTTTATTTTGTATCAACAAGACCTAAAGTAAGATAAATAACTTTTATTTAAGAACAATTCTTTTTTCACTTTTGTATTACTTCTAATAGGTCATTTATTACATTGCTTTAATAATTTGAATTCTGCTTCTGGAGTCCATGCCAGCCCAGTGATATTTGTTGTTAATACAGGTCCATACAATTTTAATAACTGCAACTTTATATTAATAGTTTGCAATCCAGTAGGATAAACCCATCTTATTTCTTTAAAATAGTCTCTATTATTCCTTCTTCCCCAAGATGAGTTTTAATATGTATTTTTCTGGTTCTAGAAAGTTTTCCAATAGGTTTTAATAGATAATGGATTAATTTATACGTGAACGTCGAGACAAATTTTCACCTCTACCACCTGAACCCACACTATGCTCTTAACTGCCCCTTCTAAACTCTCATGTCCCCTGTAATTCCCAGGTCTTCCCTTCCTCCTCTTTCTCTCAGAGGAAGTTGGAAGTTTACTTTTGGAGTAGAGAACATCACTCCATTTGTTCAAGTTTTTTTTCCCCCCCACAACAGTGTTTAATAATTTTCTTTAAATCTTTTGTGTCTCAAGGTAAATGAATATGCAAGTATTTAATTTTTTGTATTACTGTTTTAAATCTTTTTTTCTTTCTTTTTCCTGTCTGGCACTAGCAGAAGCAAACATTATTGATTTTTGAAGATTTATTTTAAACCCTCAATTTTAAGCAAGTCATTCTCTGGTTAATTTTCTTGAATTTTCTAGGAATATAAACATGTTGTCTGGAAATACTGATCCTTCTGTTTTTTTCTTCACCATCTTTGCTGGACATACATACTTTAAAACCTAATTCCTACAGAGTTTGAGAGCCTACATACAGGAAGAAGCTCCTTACAACACTTGGAAATTCTATTTTTGTAATTCTAAGAGTTGAATGAAAGACCCTTTTATAACTATGGGCTCAGGATCTAGAAAAGTAACATTAATTCAATTATCACTAATCCAAAGGGAGGAAGATTAGAGAAAGATCTTCAAAGACACAGAACAAAAACCCTTAGAAGAAAAAAAAAATCAGTGACATTTTAACAGCTAAGTAAAGCTGCATAACATGAACATGGAAGAAATATGCTAATATCTAGTGGATATTTCAAAATTACTAGAAAGTAGTATTGGACCAATTAACAGTAATTGGTCATTAAATAACAGAGGTAGGTGAGTGACCAAGTCATTTGCATTTCTTTTTTGATTCTTCAGCACAGTTTGTGTGTGTGTGTGTGTGTGTGTGTGTGTGTTTAAAATTTTGGAAGATGAAAACTTAAAATGGCATCCCAAACACCTATTTTATTTTCAGATATTGTGCATTGAAATGTGTCCCTGCAAACCTCAAGATGTGTTCATATGGGTTATGTTATGACAAAGAGCTGTCTAACTAATTAGTGTGACTGACAAAAAGGCAGGTGACTAAAAAGAAAAAAAAAAAGACTGAACATTACAAGCATGATTAGAGACAAACTCACATTTGGTTAATTTACACATCTTCCTTTCCATGTGTCTTCTTGTACATGTTGACTCTAACATGCTGTGTAAACGCTAAAGCAAACCTGTTTCCCATATGTAGTAATGTATCATCGATGTTTGCATTTGACATTTTAAATATCTAAACTGATTTAAGAGGAGCTATCATCATCAATTTTGATAAAGAAAGCCATCGTGTCTCTTATCCTTGGTGCTCACTCACCTTTACTACTTTTAACTCCTATTGTTTTTGTTTGTTTGTTTTCTCTTGTCAGTTAAGAGCAGCATAACCATGCCCATGATATTATTCTCTCATTGAGACGAATCATAGACCAGAAGCTTTATTTATGTCTGTTATCTAATGAGATACAGATAGCTGGAACCAGAAGCAGAAGCCGAGTCACCTAGTCCTGTCCCATTTGCAGAACAGATGTTGTCAGGAATTAGCAAGGTAGGTGTGTTCTTGTTTCCTTGAAGATTTTTTTGCCCAAAATCAGATGACATCTCTCAAATTAGCCCTTAGCATTAATGTCTTGTGACTTTTTAACTTGTTTATCTAATGGTGGAGTGGGAAAAAAAGACATTTAATGCCAATTTGTTTAAAAGATGAAATAATTTTTAAAAATTTTGCATTCAGGCGAACGAAAATAACGGATTTTAAAAACTGAGGAAAATTATCTAAAGATGTACATTTGAGATTTTAAGGTACTCGAGAGGGCATTTAATACTCCACCCAAATATTTCAAATGAGTGAATACTTCAAATGAACGAGTCTTCAGAGGGAGACTTGGAAGCACTTTGTCATGAAAGACTCACAGTGGAAGAGCTCAAGTAGAACTTAGGTTTCTCGTTACTAATATATCTTTCCAAGTGACCTATTTTTCCTTTCACATAGTTTCTGTTGAATACTGAGTTTGAATTTAAGAGCAAAATGAAGCTAAAAAGCACATAAAGCATGTATGCTGGGCTTCCCCCATTAGGTCCTTTAAATATGGACCTCATTGTTCGTTAGATCTTTCTGTTACAACTTCTGCATATAATATTAATAGCAATGTTGTAAGATACAGCAAAAGTAAATAGGGACTGTAGATTATCTATCGGACTCAGGCACACTCAGCTATTTTACTTAAAATAAGTGTCTACCAAATGAAAATCCTTTCATCTCCCCCAAAACAAGAAAGTAAATAGAAAAAAAACATGGCAGAGAGAGCTTCCTTCAAATGCATTCAGTTGATGCGATGCTCATGTACTCCCTATTTCCATTTGCTTTTCTCATAAGTACTTGTTCTTGTTGAACAACTTAGTAAGCACTTCAACGACAAGGAATTATTCTCAAGCACTTCGAATGTTCTTCGTAAGGTGAATTTGACACTGATTTATGTCGTCTTTATCCAGAATCTAGGCTCAAGGAGTAGTCCTAATTTAGGATATACTAGTTTCTTGGTGGCAGTGAAAAAAAAAAGAAAGAAAAGAAAAAAAAAACTGTGACACAAATCAGATATTTTTGAATATTTATGCTCAGATGTGTGATAAGATCACTCCAGTCAATTATATTGGTAAACCACATGGTCAAGCAATGCCAATGTAGCTTAGAAATACGCTTCTCTTAAAGGCAGGGGCAGCAAACAACTGGGAACAATGATAGAATCTCCCACAGTATCAGAAGGAATTTGTGTTGACATACTGCCTTTTTATACAAAAGCAAGCTCGAAAATGCAGGAACTCCGACACTGTTTCCTTAAGCTTTTCTTGAAGAAAGCTACTAGGCAATGAAATCCAAACACAAAGACCTTGATGAAGTAAAGTATTCAGAAATCTGAATTCTTTTAAAGAGTGGACAGAAACACCAAATTTGTTTAAGCATAGAATCAAAACGAAACAGCTGCAGATGTTGATTTATAATCCAGAATTTCAAGGCAATATACCACAACAAACTAAATAATATCATCAGCAAAAATGCAGAAGGTAGAGGAATCGGAAGTAGAGAGAAATGGAAGTATACTAATATGCTTTTCTACAGGTGAGTGAATCAATACGGTTTTAAATTAAAACAATGTTAAAAACAATTTCAGCCTCTTAATATTTGCCATAACCTTTTATGATTAATTTGAGTTCTTTTTCAATGTGATAGCTCTTGTAGATAAGAAATATTTACCTTATATTCAGCATATCCTTTTTTTTTCCTTATGCTTGAGGGCATTTTATTTGAATGCAAAACACATTTTGTACACCAAAGCAAAGAATAAAGAAATGAGTGAATCTTATATTGAGCAACAAGAACTGAATCACTGTATAGTCATGTGCAGCATAATGACAGTTTGGTCAATGACAGACCATGGTCCCATAAGATTATAATGCCATATTTTTACTGTACCTTTTCTATGTTTAGATACGTTTGCATACACAAAGACTTACCATTGTGTTGCATTTGCCTACAGTATTGAGTACAGTCACATGCTGTACAGGTTTGTAGCCTAGGAGTAATAAGCTACACCATGCAGCCTAGGTGTGTAGTAGGCTACACCATCTAGGTTCGTATAAGTGAACTCTGATATTCACACAACAATGAAATCACCTAACGACACATTTCTCACAATGTGTCCCTGTCATTAAGCAACACATAACTGTAATTGCTTCATATTGCATACACAAAGTCTTTGTTTTGCTCCGCCTCCATTTATCTCTGAGCTACGTTTGCCAAAAAATTGGCGGTTAGATTCCAAAGGCAGAGGCCAGGCGCTGTGGCTTATAGCTGTAATCCTGGCACTCTGGGAAGCCGAGGCGGGACGATTGCTTAAACTCAGGAGTTTGAGACCAGCCTGAGCAAGAGCAAGACCTCATCTCTACTAAAAATAGAAAGAAAAAAAAATTAGCTGGGCAACTAAAAATAGAAAAAATTAATGAGCGTGGTGGTGTGTGCCTGTAGTCCCAGCTACTCGGGAGGCTGAGGCAGGAGGATTGCCTGAGCCCAGAAGTCTCAGGTTGCTGTAAGCTAGACTGACACCATGGCACTGTAGCCAGGCAACAGAACAAGACTGTTGCAGGAAAAAAAAAAAAAAAAAAGATTCCAAAGGCAGAGCAAAGATAACTTAGGATCTCCCCTTATCCCTATAAAAGAAAATCTTACAGGTTTGTCTATACTTAGGCAAATGTCTTTTCTTCTTTTCTTATACTTTATATCATTTTCTTCACAGATGAAGAAAACACTAAAATAAATTGCGCTACAAATGCTGATTTTCTTAGCTCTTCAAAGTCTCTTCTTGTTTCCTTCTTTTGGTTCTTTCACATTCAAGAAAATTGGTTTAGTTTTTTATTAAAATGTATATAAATTTTTTTAAAATGTTTAAAATTATTTCACTGTTTCCCTATGAATTTATTCATCCATGTGGTTGAGACGGCTAATTCACTACCAAAATATATATTCCTCTTTCCAAGGTATAGAAATGTCATTGGAAGTCGCTGGCTAGCCAAGGACTGACTGTCTCATCCCTCCTTACATCTAGGTGTGACCATTTGAATACTTCTCACTGAATGGAATGTGAGATGAAGGGACATATGACACTTTGGGGCCAAAGCTCTTAATTGTTTTCAAGCCTCTTTTTCTCGTTAAGCTCACCTATGTTGGTGTTGGCAATCCCAGATAAATCCCTTTGTAGTTAAACTAAGAAAGGTTGCTTGTGCAGTCCATGAGTATTATGTCACTGGGAAAACTGTTTCTTCATTTATTTCAATAAAGTGACTACTGATGATAATATGATTTCCACGTAGCATAACTTCAGTGTGAAGATCTGCTGCTTGATCTGACATAAGTTCTGAATTTCAGGTCTTGTGACAACTTTATTCTCACTGTAATTAATAAAATTTCAATATGTTTTTTTTTCCTTCAGTCTCCACTGCTTAGTTAGCATAAGATAGTCCCTAAGGAACTGATTATCCCTGAAAATGGAAAGGAAGGCATCCCTGAGCTTCCAAAGCAGACAGCCAGATGCAGCCAACCTTCCCTTTGATCATTTTATTTCAATTTACATCTTCATTCATTCTAATGAGTTCTAAAATGAGGATATAAATATATTTGTTTCCAAGTAATCCATTTTTATAACACCCATTGAGCAATCTCTGCCTTTATTGCAAAATCTTAATGTTTTATTAAGTTCTGTTGAGTACATATTGATCAGAAGAAATTTGTCATACTGGAATACAGAAATTTATGATGTTATTAATAAATACAGAGGTTGAATTAAAGTATTTTATGTATGTGTGGAATTCTGCACCCCTGTATTTTATATTACTTAAGATCTCATATAGTAAATATCTGTATCTGAGAGAAGATGTCATGGTGAATGTAGTTGGCAGAATAGTAAACCCCCCAAAATGCCAAGCACAGATCACTGGAACCTGCGATCACATGATAAAAAGGTAAAAAGAATCTTTGCAGGTGCAAATAGGGGTACAGATTTTGAGATGGGGAAATTATCCTGTATTATCTGGTTGGGCCCAATCTAATTATATGAGTGAGTCTGTAAAAGCAAGAATCTTTTCTGGCTGAGCTAAGAGAGAGATGTAACAATGGAAAAGGTGCCCAAGAAAAGCAACGTCACTGGCTTTGAAGACAGGAAAAGAAAGTCACAATCTCAGAAATATGGCCAGCCTCTGGTGGCTGGGAAAGACAAGGAAACAGATGCTCTCCTAAAACAATTAGAAAAGAACACAATCGATACCTGGAAATTGACGTGGGACTTCTGACTTAGTAACTTTAAGATAAATTTGTGTTGTTTAAGCTGTTAAATTTGTGATAATTTGTTAAGGCAGCAACAGAACACTAATGCAGTGACTAATTTACATGAGACCCTGAAATTGTAGGAGGAGACATCTGTGAAGGGATTTTTGTGATCACAAAGATGAAGGATAAGACTAAAGCGGAGGGCGAGTTCTCAGAGAACCAGCTCACAAACAGAACACGTTGTTCATCTGGTGATGGACTTCTGCTGGTTGCTGTTTACTTTTAAATGAACAGGGTCATTATACAGAAAATATACACTTAAGAAGAAATGTGATCTGACACTCTCGATTTTGGGAAAAAAGATGGAGGTGAAAGGTCTTATGTGGTAAACAAAAGAAGATGCACAGAACTTGAAAAATTTTAAAGTAGTGTTCTAATCCGTTGTTCCTCTCGGTGATATTCCTACAAACAGTGACAATAAACTAAGTATTCATGGGTCAAATTAAAAGGGCCCTGCACTAGGAGGTATTGGAACTCATTCTGATTTTGATTATTTCAGGTTGGGCTTTTAGCGCCTGTCAGAGACTTGCCCTGATTTTTTTCTTACTCTCTCTTACTGTCAATATTGAGTATGTATGTAGCACAATGGGATTAGGATTGAGAAATCAGCAATGATTTTCTGAGGTCTGTTTCCTTGGTTATGTTTTTTTTTTTTTTCTTTCATGGAATTTTTGCTCATTTATGGGCCAGTGCCAGTGTTTCAAATACAGTATCATTATAATAATATGGTTTAATATTTGGTAAAGTAAGTGACCACCATCATTATTCAGCTGTTCTGGATTTTCTAGTTATGGTTATGTGTCAGTCTTCAAAATATATTTTAGAGTCAATTTGAAATCTTCAGATAAGACTGATAAATGATAATTATAATTCTTGTTGGGATTTTACATACTTTTCAAAATACAAATTGGCATCGCCGGAATCCCCAGATCTCCAGATGCAAACCAAACCTCATGGGATTGCTTAAAGCTTCTACTTTAATCCATTCACATTCCATTGGCCAAATCACAAGTTGTGTTTAGGGAGGTGTACTCCACCTTTAAGTAGAAGGGGGAGGGGAGTGAGCACTTGCTTTTTTGGGTAAATGTAATCCATTGAAATGTATTAAAGGGTGATAAATGCTATGGAAAAAAGGTAAAGGCTGAGAAAGGTTATAGAGAATTGGGGAGTGGGTGTTGCCTTGCAATTTAGGTAGTATGGTGTGAATCGTCCTTACTGAGACAAGATTTAAGCACAGACCTCAAGGAGCTAAGACAATCTCCATGTGGATACTTGAGAGAATAGCAATCCATTCAGAAGCAACAGTCCATGCAAGAGTACTAAGGTGTGAGCTTGTCCACTATTTCAAGGAATGACAAATAGAAAGTGGTTGGAATAGAAAGAAGTGTAGTGAAGGGGGTTATGGGTTGAGAGGTCACTGGAGGCCAGATCGTTAGGGACATGTAGGCCATTGCAAGGGAGTTTCTGCTTTTGCAGAGGGAAGTGAGGAACCATGGCAGGGCTTGAGCAGAGGAGTCATATGATCTGATGCATCTGGCTTCAGAGTGGATTGGGTCAGGGAAGTAGCAGTGGAGGGGAAGTTACATTTTAATAAATGACTATGCTTAATTGGGAAAGTTTGCTCACAAAGTTTTATTGATTGGAATAAATAAGAAAAATGTTTGGAAAGCACTAAAGGGTATCTATGAAACTACTTACAGTAGGAAAGACTCTCTATGAAATATATTTTTGCTTTCTCTCCAATTCATCTCTTGTTGGTCTTTCACTTATTCTCAGCTGCTAAACTTCTATTAATATATTTTAGTACCAAATAATTACAATTTGTTGAAAATCCTTTATGCAACACATTTCTTCATGCCAGTACCTGCGGAAGGTGATGGATAAGCCTTAGTGAATGCAATGGACATGGTTTCCACATTCCTGACATTTATCCTCTGATTGAGAAAGAAATAATAGACACATACAGAACACATAAGCAAGAATGAAATTACATCAATCCTCTGAGAGACAGTAATGGAGTGATGTGCAAAGATTAAGATGGGAAGGGGGCGATGTTTGAGTTGTGGCCTAATATATGCAAAGGGGTCACTTTTGTGAAGGACAGAAGGAACAACTCTAGACAGAGCATGCACTCTGGCCCTTATGAGATGTGCTATCCTACATTTTCATAAATATCTATGCATAAGTTTATTATTGTTACTATTTTCTTTTCATATTTGAAATACTACACAATCTGGTACATATCAAGAAGGAGTGAAGAATTACTAAACAATCTCTTTTTGTCCATTAAAAACATCCTTTATACTTTATAGTCACATTTGTCTTGAAATTTAACTAGCAAAGTATCAATGTTCTCTTCACGAAACATTGTATCTAGGAAATATCTTGAAAATTAGGCAAAATTAACTATCAAAGTGACAATGACTTCACATGCAATTGCCATAAACAGAGACAATATTATAAATGGTGCTTAAGTGCATAAGCCCAGAAGCCATCCAGGCTGAGTGGAAACCAGGCTCTGCCACTTACTAACAGGGTGGCTTGGAAAAGTTACTTAATTTATAGGTATTCCAACTTACCCATCAGTATAATGAAGGTTGCTGTGAACATTAGATTTATACGAGTACAATCTTGTTACAGTAGCTAGCATATAGAAATAACTTCATCAATGACATTTGTAGTCCAAATTATTATTATATAGTTCTATGTTTAATTAATTTTGTCTTTAGCAAAGGGAATTTTGCAAACATGTGTAAGAGGCACCAATAAAAAACTTATAGGACATTAACACATTACATATGACAGCATAAAAGGTATTCCCTAGAGAGCTGTCTAAACCACGCTACAGTGACAGCCATAGTTTTTTGTAGTGATTAAAGTGATTAAGGTTTCTCTTTGAATTTTGGGAAGTTCTAGCTATTTAAGATATTAATTAATGAAGTTCATTACTAGAATATTATTCTTACATATAACCTATCAAATATTAATGACTCTTCCAAATATGTCTGGGTCAATTAACCCAGATAATTCAAATATACATAGAGGTAAAGTTACATATAAAAAATAGAATGCAATAGTTTAAAATGTTTGTCTCATCCAGGGTGGAAAAAGCATAGAGAATGCCATTCCACATCTGATTCCATTTTCAAATCATGACTTGTATTTGGCAAATGAAAAAGAGTTTTGATCAAAATGCGCAGTGGACAAAACTACAGTAAAGGAGGTTCATGCTTAACAATTTTATTTATGGTATTTATAGGAAGAAGAGATATGGTTATTAAATCCAATGACAAGCAAACCGATCTCTTCCATATTTTAGAATTTTTTGGATAGTAACACTTTCATGCACTTTTCCATTTTAGTGAAAGTAATGCCCGTTAACTAGTTTTGTTTTCACACATCCATTGCCTCTGGAAAATGTTGTTGAAGTGTAGCTAACAGTATTATGCCAAGTGTTTTGGTGGCTACAAAATCGACGGATGCGTAGGACTTGCCCTCAAAGATCCTTGAGTCTATTAAGAGGGAAAAGGCACATACATTGTTAAATACAAAGAGGGTAGAGATAGGTTTTGCGAGAAATGATTTAGGAGTTCACAGTAGAGGGATTAACATTCCAACAAGGAAAAAAACCTACAAGGGTTAAAATGTAAATGCACGCAGTAGACAGACACGTAAGGTAAGTGACTGAAGCAGTCCAGATGGAAGACATAGGCATACATTATACGTTAAACAAAGACCACAAAGAAATGCATTCTTCTTTTTTCGTGATAAGGCTCTCGTTTTATACACATTTTCCTTTCAATGTAAGCAAGGGTACAGAGAAATATAATTAAAAAACAGGCAGAGTGGGATGAGAAATGGCAAAGAAGATTTGTCTTAGCGAGATGGTGTTGGGTTGGAGAAGGCTGGCCACCGGGCTAACGGACACCGAGAGATACTGTGGGCTCAGGATTCCAGACCTCACTTTCAAGAGTACCTAGAATGTAGCCGTTTACACGTTGGATCAAATTATGAAAAACTGGGGAAAGAAAGTGTATCTGAGCCACATGAAATGCATATGCTGGCTGAACTCAACCAGAGGAGGAAGAAATCTGCAATTGCTCCCTGAGGTAATGTTTTGTCAGGGTATGAATGAACAAGAGAAATTTTTACCTCAATGACAATCATTTCTAAAAGTCTATACTTGGCTTAGGTTCACAGTTACTACAATATAGGATAAGAACTATCAGGGTGACACATATCTATATAATTTATTTTATTTCTTCCTTAATAAACTTTCTTGCAATGGAACCTCAGAAAGAACAGCAAATAACATGTTTGATCTTGCAAATGTGAGAATATATGATTCCAAATTTGTGCTCCAATACTTTTACCAAAAACAGCAACACCTTATGTAATAAATTTATAAACCAGTTAGTTGGTGCTGTTGTCTCCAGAAATAATTTCTATGAGCTATTAGTTATAAAATTTTACAGTTGTATAAAAGGTGATAAAACACTTACCTTCTAAAGCATGGCATTATTCTACTCAGGACAAACTGAAGCATACTGCCACTGAGAAACATTAACTATTTCACAAGTTTCTCTATATCCTTTGTAGACTTTTTTCCACAAGCCTTTGGTGAAAATTCCACAATAATAACTGAAGGTCAGATCAATAGTAAATCCCAAGAGTCTTCAAATAATCAATAGTTTTAAATGTTTTCTCTTCATATTCTCATTTTATACTCTCTGGCTGAGAATATATAAATTATTATTAATGCTATTAATTAAAGAAATCAGATATTCTGTCTCAGGAGACAAAATGTGGAAGCAAATGAAAACATAAGTTTAAAAATTACGTCAAAAATATACATAATTGACAGAAAGAAAAGTTCTTTCACAAAATGTCTTTTTTTTTTTTTCCTGGCAGCATTCCTTTATGAATTCTTATCATTTAAAATGATTTTCCGAGGAATATTTTTCATGTGAGTCATCGCATAATCCTGTTTCAATACCTCAACATCATTTTTAAACACTACATGACTGATAAAATATTTAAAAATAGTTTTTCTTAATTCGCTGAATCTTGCTTCCAAGAAAATTAATTTCTTTTTTTCTTGATTTATTTCCTTCCTTCTTATTTCTCCTTTTCTCTTGTATGCATCTTGCGTCTCCCTCCCTTCTCTCTTTGCCAGAGCATATTCCCTTAACTCCAGCATTACCTTGAACTTCATAGATCCCCCGGAAACACCCACCCCTTCCCTTTTGCTTCTAGCTCTCCCAGGACTGTATTTCAAAGCCCTATTAGCTTATTTTGATGTTTTTATCTTTCTGTGATTGGGAACCAGTCCATGCAGCCCAACAGACAACTTTCTGAGGGCACTGAGCGGATTTGCAGATCTCCTGTGAGGAGGCATGGGCTTCAATAAAACATCAGGCCACTACCAAAGTTGACTGGCTTGAGTGATGTAACATCTTCTGTGGTTCCTGCCTTTTACCGTAAGTTTACACTCCCATGAACATTAACTCTGCCTGGCGGTAGTGCTTTAAGTGAAGGTTTGCACGCGAATATGGCCTCCATGAAAGTTACCTCGGGCTAAAGTACTTCCATCACGACAAAATTAAGTGTCACTCTAGGTCTCTGGTGGTTTAGCTGGCCTTAGATTCCGTCGTGGCTCATGTTTTATGAATGTGGTGAGATTGTCCTTTATTTTCAGCCTCCCACAGCAGGTGAGCTTGTCATATTCACTAAGAGAGAATTAGAGAAGATTGCCAACCACTTGCATGAATTGTTTCCACAGTTCTTAATTTCTGTTGAGAGGCACGCAATATAAACAGAGTTTTACTTAACTGCTGGAACATTTGTCAAGGATTTGATACACGCAAACCTGCACTTCTGTGCTATGAAAACACTGTACTGCAGTGTTTCTCCTCTGGGTAACCCTGTGTATGCCAAGAGCTGTCTCAGAATTAGGGTCTCTGACTACTTTCTCTGGCGTTAGCCTGGTGGAAATAAACATCACTACCCAGAAAACTAGATGGGTGGCCTGGAAATAAGTTAAAAATCACAGTCAGAATAGAGAGGTTCTTCCCTGTAGTCTGTTAGTTTTAGTTCACTCCAGCTCTTTGTCCCGTGGTGGGATTTTTTTTTTTTTTTTCCTAGTATAGACAATGCCAAATCCTCAAAGTTATAACAGGTATTAAAAGCTAGGCTCTTTAAGTTTCTACAAAGTGTAGAAAAAAACCTTCCCATTTTATCCTATTCTCTGTATCCAATATACCACTAAACACAAAGAATATCTTTTTGTGAAGGAACAGAAATTAAAAATTAAATTTGTCCATTAAGAGGAAACTATTGTGTTTAATTTCTGTTAACAGAATTCATCTCTCTTTATTTTTGTAAATTATTTGTCCTACTTGCAGATGTCTTTTTTTCTTGAATTTAAGGGATCCTATAGTTTAAAAGATCAGGGATACAAATTCTATGCTGCAAACAATGATGAATAATAACATGCTGATCAATGGGTTCTGTATATTAATTTCTAATTAAGCAGGTTTTATGACTCTTGAGACAATGAACAAACTTGCATCACTGTACTTGTTTTCTTTCTTTTTCTTTTTTGAGATTATAATACAATAAAATTTGGGTGAAAAATATATGAATATGCCCACCCATACTATATATGTAAATATATTTATTCAGCTTTGAATTTTAAAAGTTAAACACTATTTTTTATTTATTTAGTATGAAAAATATTATAACCATTGGATTTTAAACTACTTTAAAGGCTACGCATCCATCATACAAGTCAGGGAATGTTTTCTCTAATATTCAAAATATTGGTCAAATCACAGAAAAAACTAAGTACTATTCACGCTTAAGAATTTTTTTTATTGTGAATTTCCTAGTTTGGCTACATATACACATATGTTTGCAAATTTTGTGGCTTTACCTGTTAATTGAATGCCAACCTCTTGGCATTCCTTATCTGCGAGATTTCTTATTTTGTGTTTTGATTTACTTATATTGAATCAAAATATCTGGAATAAACAAATGCTATCTAGAAGCTGAAGTTCATAGTTGACGCTATTATAAGTATAAACTTGCCTTAAAAACTGATTAATTTTACCTCAGTTATCTAAAATTAATGTTAAAAATATTATCTCTACTTTATTTAGCAGTATAAAAGTGGTTACCTTTTGAATAGTCACTTGATTATTAAAATAAGTTATACCTTTAAAAAACCATGATATTGTAATTCTAGCACAGTCTTGGGAAACACATATTTTGTGTTACTTTTTTCTGCTAATCAATGCTTTAAACATGTATTTCAATTATGTCTAATATAAATTGATTTTTCTTATTTCTCTTTTAAATTGAGAATTGATTGTTTTAAGTTATTCTAGACAGCAAAAAGGATATCGTACTTTTAAAAGGACCATGAAAAAGTTTCAAATGCAGTGCATTTGAAAGAATACAATTTATTGTTCTAAAGGGGAGTCGTTCAAGCACCTCTACAATCTGGACTCTAAAATAGTTGCTTAATCAAGCTCAATTTAAAACCATCCTCTTGACTCCTGCTCAACTAGGGGTAACATCATCCTGCATACAATTTATGTCATTATTTGAGGAGGAGAATATGCTCTGGAATCGCATCTATTTAGCGTTAAGTCCTACGCCATGTCTTACTGAGTAAAGAATGTGGGTATATTACTTAAATCATATTCAATTTATCCATCTCTAGCATGAAGATAATAATAGCTCTAATTTATAAAATTGTGAAAATTAAACAGCTGTTCTTATGATAACGCATACTGACAAGATGTGTGAGTACGTTATGGGAGGCAGAATTCTGAAGATGTTCCCTCAAGATTCCTTCCTTGGTTATTAAATCAAACACCAATCTAGGAGCCGCCGTGAGGGGACTTTGCATATGGAATCAAAGTTGTGACCTTAAAATAGGGAGATTATCCTCAATTATCTGCGTGGGCCCAACCAAAACACTTTACTTTTCAAAAGTAGGGAAATTTCTCTAGCTGATGTTACAGAAATGCAGCAGAAAGTGGAGCAGAGCTGAGATGAGGCCAAAAGGGAGATCAGAGAGACTCACAGTATGTGGACTAGACCTGCTGGTGCTGGGGCTGGGAGTATGTGTGAAACACGAGAAGGATGTGGGCAATGTTTAAGAGCAAAGCCTGCATCTGATAGATGATTAGCAACTGCAACAGGGACTTCTCTCCTCTAGCTGCAAGGAATTTGAAAGCAAATTCACCCCCAGAGCCTCCAGATAAGAATGCAGCTCTGCTGACTAATTGATTTTACCTTTGTGAGACTCTAAACAGAGAACCAGCTAAGTCTTGCCTCACCTGGACTTCTGACCCACAAAAAAATGTGAGATAATAAATCGATATTATTTTAAGCTACTGAGTTTGTAGCAATTTGTTGCAGTAGCAATTGAAACTAATTATTACCTAAACAGGAGTAATGGTAAGTGTTCCATCACTAGGATTCAAGGATGCCTTTACCAATTGGTATGAAGAATACATAAATATTAAATAAATGAATGCACTATAGGTAAATACACAAATATTGAAGAAACTGATGTGCTATATGATGGAAAGAAGCTAATTTTTGGGGGAAGTGGGCGAATTTCTTATTTCTCTTAAACCTGCAATAGTTATACAAACAAGAGTTTGGAGGGATAAGAATGCAGTTTTACAGGCTTTTTGATGTTATACTAGTAGTATTCAAGCAGTGTTGTGGATTGAATGTTAGGGTCCTTTCCAAAATTCATGTTAAAACATAATCCCTGTTGTTGCAGTAATATTAAGAGGTGATGCCTTTAGGAAGTGGTCATGAGAGCTCCTCCCTGTGTGTGAGGTTAAGTGCTTTCTTAAAAAGGCTTTATACAGCATTCGACTCCTTTTTGCCTTTCTGTCCCTTCAACCATGAAAGGACGCCTGGAGCACTGTTTATGAGGAATGCCCCATCACCAGACTCTGGATGTCAGTGCCTTGATCTTGGACTTCCCAGCCTCCAGAACTGTGAGAAATAGTATTCTTTCTTTTCTTCTTCTTCTTCCCTTTTTTTTTTTTTTTTTAAATAAATTACCCAGTCTCAGGTATCTTGCACAAACAGACTTGGACAGCAGATGACATTGAGGGCCTAGCGTTAGGAAAGCCAAGGCAAGATATGAATGAAGCCAGCTCAGAGCAGAAGTAAAAGCAATTGTAAATGAAGATAAAGACTGCTAATTTCGGGCTGTATTGAATAAAGCTTTCAAGGAATTAATGACTCAAGAAACAACTCCATTACACATGGCTGTTAGTGTTGCTTTAGCTAATTTTGAGTTGATTTAAAACTAGACTTAAAGTGTTGATCATTTTTCTCCCTGGTGAGCCATATGGCTCACTTGGCTACTTCCCCCAGTTGCTGTTCAAATATCATTGTCAGTAAGACCCTTTTTTTGACATTATATAGAAGTATGAAATATCCGCACACACCTCACTTCCGACCTCGTTCTGCAAATTTTATTTTTATCCAAAAAATTTATAACCAAAACACTTACTTTTCTATTTGTTTATGACCTCCTTCCCCCACCTGAACATACGTGCTAGCAACACACAAAGTATGTTAATACATTGCTCTGTCTCCAACATCCTAGAAAATTATAGAAGATGTTTAATAATTGTTAAATGGGTGAAAGGGAAAACCAACATGTGATTCCTGTTTGGAACATTCTTCTCTATGTTGCCACAGGATTTCCCTCCGTCATTCTTCCTCAAGCTTTCCAAAATGTACACGGACAAGGGAATCAGATTCAAAATCAGTTAAAATAAAAACTCAATTTGAATATTTTCCTTTAAAGACATTTTGTTCAACAGTGTAATTATAGTGAGAATATTTTAATTAATCTTTTTGATATTAGTAAAATTTTGGCCATCTGTTTAGATTACAGAATGCTTTTCTTATTTATTTTGCCCATTGTAAATTAAATTCTAGAAAAAAGATAAATGGTTCTATGATAGTATACTAATGTGTGTCATGCCTCATAACACAATTTCCAAAGAATGAATGTATTTTTTTAACTCTAATTCACATGAGCTATGTGGTACAGTGCATTAACACTTTAGAGAAGAGTTTATTTAGGAACATCAGAATTTAAACAGCTGCTCAGTGTCATGCAGTATTACTAGCTTTGAGTCCAACAATTAAGGAAAATAGTGAGACACTCAAATTTGCTGAGTAATGAGATGATAGGTAAGTTCTTGCCAACTTTCCACTAAAAGAGCTGCTTCACACATCCCATTTTGATCAAGTAGCATTGTTCATTAGCACTATCTGATTTTTCTTTTGTTACGGGGCCAGTTACTGCACACCAAGCCATAGAGAAGAACTCAGATGCTGATATATCTGGGTTCTTTCTTTTTCTCTAGCATTTTTTTTCTTTTTTTTTTTTTTTTTTCAATTTCAGAATATTACAGAGGTACAGATGTTTTGGTTACATGGACTGCTTTTGTACTGCTTGAGTCAAAGTTATGTGCACTTAACAAAGTTATGTGTACACCCAGATAGTGTACATTGTACCCTTTAGGTATGATTTCACCCATCTCTTCTTTCCCCCTCCCACCTGCATGATTTCTGTTGAGTTTTACTTCCATCTGTGCACAAGAGTGCTGATAGGTTAGCTCCAATTTAATAGTGAGTACCTGTGGTGTTTGTTTTTCCATTATTGCAATACTTCCCTTAGGAGGATGGTCTCCAGTTCCATCGAGATTGTTGCAAAAGGTATTAATTCTTTCTTTTTTATGGCTGAGTAGTACTCCATGGTGTCCATATACCACATTTTATTAATCCACTCATGAATTGATTTTCCTGCCATGTTTTTGAACCTTTAACATTTCAGTCTTCTTTTCCACAATTTCACATTTTCTTCAAAACATCAGTCTAAAAGGCAACAAGGATTATTTGTGTAAAACCAGTTCCCACTGTACAGTATCATCCCATAAACAATGCTTATGGTTCAATGTTCAAGTGGAAAATCAGAATCACATTTTAAAATGACTGCAGAGTAACAAAGGTTGAAGTCAGTTCCTACTATTTAATTAGATTTATTTTTATGAGACAATGTTCAAGATTATTTCACCGGAGATATTATTTTAGGCTTTCTCCTATAGAGCAATGATTATTGACACTATTTTCAGCTAACCACAGCACTTTGACTGAGTGATTCTACTTTCACATTTTTGTCACCGAGTATAACTAATAGGCCAAATTTTTCCAGCAAAGCACATTATATGTGTAAAAACAATTCAAAGCCAGTAAATGCAGTTACTTGAAAACATTGTAAGGAAATGTCACACCATAACATTTGCCTGCTATGTTTTATTCGTAACCCTCAAGCACTTTTGTTGTTTCCTGAGCTGAGATTAGTAACTTAAAAAGCTTTTATTAAACATGCACAATCTAAATGAAGCACTCAACCAACTGTAAATTCTCTCAATTAGACTTCCTGCAAATGACAAATGAGTGTGAATGTGCCATAAACCTTTGAATACCAGTGATTTAGGGCTGAACAGAACTAGAGGATTTCTAGCAACAGATTGAATGCAATTGATTGTGTGGTAAAAGGTAAGAAAAGTGTTCAGTGGTTCTTTGTTTGCCCTTTCGTTTCCTTAAATCAAGACAGGATACTTGCAATGCAGAATTTATATTAACGTGCTTTGAGCAACAACTCAGCGCAAAGAAACGAAACAACAACTCATAGATTAACAATTGCATTATTTCAAGGCACTAGACCTCAACTCCTTTTGAGAAATATAAGAATTACTTGTAGATAAGAAAAATTCATCCAAAGTGTCATTTATTTGCTTTTGTTTGTATGGAGGAACAATTTATGGCATTTCTTTACAAACCATAATTGACTTGCTTTAGATTTTCTGATATGAGCTTCACCTATGTAATGGAATTGCTTTGGTCCACATTAGCAATTTTAAAGCTTGATGGTAAGAACGAAACATATCTGCCTAAATATATTTCACATTTATATTTATTTTCTGGAGTGTCATATTTAACCTCATATGGAGAAAATTTTAGGCTCTGTGAAATTTCTAGATCAATGATATGGTCATGAAAAGTAAACAACTGATTCGAACTGATTTCGAACTCCTGACCTCAAGCAATCCTCCCGCCTCAGCCTCCCAGAGTGCTAGGATTACAGGCATGAGCCACCGTGCCCAGCCATGATTTAGAAATCTTCTAGTCAGATTTTCTAATGTTTTATTTATAAAAGTAGAGATGCTAGAAAACTGTTACTTTCATGACATTAAAATTAATTTTTGGCATGGTACTAAAATGTTGATATCTTGCTACTCAATTTTGTGTTCTTTTAACTAGGTCATGAAAGTTTTCTTTAAATTGTAAGAAAAAAGATCAACTGGATTATGACTTGGTATCTTAATATTTTCACATAACAAAGTCAGACAGAAATGCATCTTTCTCAAAATCTTAACGTAAAAATTGACACATTAAAAAAAATAAACGGACTTAGGGGAGATTTAATACATACAAGTAGCATTTCCAGAAAGTTTATTAATTTAAAGAATGGCAGGCTGGGTGCAATGGCTCATGCCTTTAATCTTAGCATTTTGGCAGGTCAAGGCAGGAGGATTGCTTGAGGTCAGGAGTTTGAGACCAACCTGAGCAAGAGTGAGACTCCTGCCTCTACAAAACATAGAAAAATTAGCTGGGCATGGTGGCATGTGCCTGTAGTCCCAGCTACTTAGGCAGTCCCAGCTATTTGGGAGGTTGAGGCAGGAGGATCACTGGAGTCCAGGAGTTTGAGGTTTGCTGTGCGCTATGATGATGCCACTGTGCTGTAACCTGGGCAGCAGAGTGAGACTCAAAACAAAAAAAATAAAAAAATAAAAAAAAAAGAAAGGCTGAAATTCATTAATAATTTATTTAAAAGATTAGTAATATAGGAACACAAATTGTTTAAAATAGTTTAACCATAAAGAACATTACTGCTTTAATAGATTTAAAACATAGCAGTATGCATCCTATAATAAATACAGCTATAAAGAGAAACATTTTTCAAGCAATTTAATATATTTTTAAATAAATTTTCAGGGACATTTTATAAATTTATAAATATATAAATTTATAAATAAATTTTGTAAAGCAAAAAAATGTAGACAGTATTGTAACATACTGCATTCATGGAAGATGACATTGGAGAGATGAAACAGAAATCCTTGTATGATTATACACAAACTGAATCAAAGCCAGTTTAACAACATTTAGGAATCAGCCTATTTAGTTCTTATGAAATGTATTAATTTTGAAAATGTGTATTACTGTGTACAACTTGAAATTGCCTGATTTCTGGGAGGCAGAACTCAGAAAATTTTGGTAAGAGGATTTTGGAGAGAGAGAACTGGAGACAGAACACAATTATCATTGCTTTCCTTTTCAAGTCTAACAGATGATACATTAAAAAATTATGTCTAAATTAACCTTTACAGATTTGTAGTAATTATAATATGCAGATTTATGTGTTTACTTGACTAAAACTCTAGAGGAATATGAGATTAACACTGACTCTAACATGCATTATTTTTGTCAGTTTGGAAAGATGTATAGAAGGAAGGAAATTATTTCATAAAAGAAAAATGACTTTTATTTTTCTATTTGTAAGTGAAATAAAGTAAATTTATGTCATGTTGAGTCATTTTAGACAAAGTGAATTGGGAAAAATGTGAAAGCGAAATGATTGCTTCCCAGATGCCTGCGGTTCATATGAAATACTAAGATTGTATGAGGGACATACTGAAAATCACCCTGACTTCTGTTAAATGTTTCTACTGGTCTATTAAAAATAAATAAAAATCTGTCATGAACCCTTGAATTAGCACAGAACTCTGATATGCACAATCTTCCAGTTGAGCTTAAATGCTGCTCTGTATTTCTGAGGTTTTCAGTTGATACAGAAGCAGCATGTTAATAAATACATCATTTCTTTAACCAGTGGATTTCTGTGCCTATAATCTTACTTGTTTTTAATCCTAAAGAATGTTTGAACACTAAAGAACTCAGGTTCTTTTTAAACAAAGATAAATAAATCTAACAGTATGTCCATGATCTTCCATGGATTATATTAGCATGCAAAATGATAATGTATAAATAGATGTTTTTCAAAGAGCAACCTTCTTATTTCCAAGAAAAGATCAACACAATTTATTTCTTTAAAAAAGAACAATAAAAACAAACTAACCCAGAAACTCTAAAAAAGCAATTTGAAAATAATTCATAGATACATAACTCCATTTTCTTCCTTTTTATAAATTAGCTCTTGCTCACCCAGGCCTGCAAATGTTGTTTAATAACATTTATCTGAGAATTTTTAAAGAAGTAACTTTTAAGATAGTTACAGACTTCCTTGTCTTTACCAGAATCTAATGTGACTTAAAAGTTTATCTTCAATGAGCTCGGTAATATTTTTTTGGTTTGTATTGTGGAAAACAGTATCTTCTTTTATGAAAATTGCCATTTTTAATTTTATAACTTAAAGTAAACTTAAGCATTTCTAAATAGTATATTTGAAATAGATGTTCTAGATTTTAATAAGCACTTTTATTCCATCTCATAATTCTCATTTCATCTACATCAGTTCCTCATTCTTTTTTATCTTTCGTGACCTATTTTTGAAGATATAGACCTTTTTCTTATATAGAAGTATATATTTTTGTAAAGAAGAATTACGAGTCCATAATAATATTTACAAATCAAATGGATTATTACAGGATTTAAAGTTAACTTATTTAATCTTGATCTTGTTTCTTTGTACTGAAAATTTTGGTTTATAACAACATTAACGTAATTATCATTTACATTATTCCGCATAAGTTAATTTAAAATAGTATACTAATTTTACCAAATGATATAGACTATTTCTTTGCACTTCTATTTTATTCTAAAGTCACTTAAAGCAATTCATTTCTCTATGTGGCTATGTTGCCATCTTGATAGGTAGTTGGGTTCATTTGTTTATATTTCTTTTCAATTTGGGGGAGACTTGCTTCTGTAAATTAAAATGTCCCTTGTGAATATGGGAAACAATTTCTTATTTCTATTTCTATTATTATTATCTATTTAATAGATGTCAATGAGAAGGGGTGCATTGGATATATTTGGGGCACTTTTTTTTTTTTTTTCCATAATGATGTCAGCAGCTTCAGCACAATCCTGAGCTTGCATTTTTCCTACTGGAAAATCTGAAGATTAAATCGCAGACCATCTATTTGTAACTGTGCATTTTCTGAATTTTAATTTTCTCAAATAACATATAATTGGGAGTTCATTTGAAGCAAGGAATCTTGTAGAGAGAACAGTATTTCCTTTCACGAGGAACACCACTGAACAAAATAGCTATAGGATCCCAGCCCAAAATTTGGAATTAAGGCAACCTCATAAACCAGGGGTTACCATTCTCTGCAACACTGATCATGATGGTGCCTTGATAGACAAATTTCTCTTAGTTTGTCTGCTCCCACACTAAGACTCTCAGCCCTGTGAATGCAGGGACCATGTTCACCGTGTTCCTAGTTCTGTCCTAGCACTGAGCACATTGCCCGAGCTATTTATCTTTAATGTAATGAGCTCCTTCCTGCTGAAATTGAAATGCTCTTTTGGGAGCAGCTGTTCCATACACAAACTCTTTCTGAAAAGATATGCAGATACATGAGATGACTGATATAGCAAAAATATTAGAGAAACTTATGTTACTTACAAATGCAGCAATTTATTTTAAGGATGTATATACATAAGGTATACATTTTCCCTAAACTCTTAACAGAACCATGCTATTATAAAATTCCTTCAAGTAATCAACCTGTATGTTCCTTCCCCAATTTTAGTTACTGAAATTTCTCAGTTCCTCAAGCTACAAATATAGGATCCCACATCTGGTTGTTTATTAAATAACATTGATGCAGTTTAAGGATTATCTCTTCAATTCAGCCATATCTTTATGTACACCTACTGCCACTGATTTAGCTTAGACATCAATTTTCTCTTGCATAATCACCTGTAACAGCCCTTTTTTTCCAGTCTATCTACAGCTGGCCTTATGCTTTTCTATCTGCCATAATGCAGCTTGAATTTCTTTGTATAAAACATCTTTCATATCACCCTTAGGTTAAAAAAACCACTGTTTTAAATGTACTGGATTGTGTCAAATTTCTATAACTTGTTAATCAAATTGTTTCAGAATTTGTCCCTACTTATCTGTTCAATTATTTCCTATATTGTGACTTATGTCCCAAGCTTTGCAAATCTCTATTAATTTACTTTTTATATGGTGTTCTTACAAGGCTCCTTGCCTTTATGTGTACTCTTTCTTCTGTTTGGAAAGCCCTATTTTGCTCTCTGCCCGAAAGAAATCTACTTATCGTTCAAAGCACAGATGAACTATCGCATTCCACTTTGATAATATCAGATCCTACAGAGAATTAGCTGCCTCATTTTCTGTAACAATGATATCAACAAGAATAATCGCAGCCTTTTTTGTGCTATCTACTTTCCATAATGATTTTATCAAATTCTTAAAACCACTCTTTTTTAGGTGCTAACACTGAGGCTCAAAAATATTGTGTAATTCAGCCAAAGCAATATAAGCTGAGTCCCTACTACCTAATCAAGCTTTTTAAAAGGCTCTTTGAATGAATAAGTCCCTGAATGAATGGATTTATGAATAATTTTTCATATTGACATGCACATCAATTCTGTTCACTGCAGTTTGAACATTTAGCTAAGCTGCTTCTCATCCATTTGCTTATTTCCCTGTCTATTTATGAAGACAGTATTCTTTCTTATTAACATTATTTTTACCTTATTTCTACCCTAATTTCTCTGAGCTAACCTGGAAGGAATAGATCTTCTAAGGTTCTCTATTTCTTCTTCTGAACTATAGCCAAAGGTGCATTCCTTGTGTTCAGAAGGATCGCATGTCTCCAGTCTTTGGTTCTTAAGGACATTTTCAATTCATCTCCTTCTCAAGTTATTTATCACCCTTCTTTTTGCCACCTAGTTCTCTTGACTTACAGGGTCTGAATTCCAATCCATTGTTTGAGTTAGAGTTGCATCCTTTCTCTCTTTCCTAGTTTCTTGCTTACTGTATTAGTTAGCATATAGGATATATATGGACATGCATTCAGAAATAGTGAGATGGAGGCATTCAGCGGCTAAAATAGGACAGATGCTTACTCACCTTTCTCATTCCTCTAGGCCCTGTTGGCTTAGCTCTAGGATGTCCTTCTGGAACTAAAGCACTTTCCGTCTTACACATTTGCCATCCCCAAGGTGTTGGCCTGGTCTGTGTGGTCCAAGAGGAGTCATCAAATCTGTTCTAACCTTTTGTCTGGGGAAAAGAGAGTCCAATACAATGAGATGACTCCAAAGTTGCACATACCACTTCTGTTCTTATACCCTAAGTGGAGAGCAAAAATATGACCATATCAAGTTGCAAGAGAGATTGTGAAATGTAGTCAATACATAGAATATCTGAAAATAAAATGAGAATAAAAACTAAAAGATAATTAGTAATGTTCACTAGACTTATCTATTATTAATTATTCTGAAGGCATGCTAACTTAACATATATAGGTATCCAATTATTTAGTAGGAAATTCCACACTTGAACTGGAAAGACTTGAGATTCGAGGTCAGCACAGACATTTAAAAACTTTGGATTTTGGACATGACAGTTCCTGAGTCTCAATTTTTACAGCCGAAACTAGACTTTGTGGAAATTCTAGCAATATATAAGGGATTAATTTTGAAGTATCTGTTACGTATTTTAGTAGTAGCATGCATAGTGACAAGAATAGTTACTCTCCACCTTACACTCATTCATTTTACCAACAACTCATTGTCATTAAAGAGACTACTCTTTATTATTAAAGAGAAACATGGTTTAAAATATTAATGCTTGATGTTCTATTATTAAAAGGAAAGCAAATGTATATTACAATTAACACTTAAAGACAAAAAAAAAAAAAGAACTAAAATTACCACATTCTTACCACCATATAATCTTTACCATAGACTTGTAGACTTGCTCTATGATCTTGAGCATTCTGTCTTCCCTACGGTCTTCAATAATGTAACTGCTTTATTATATGTGTAGTTTCTGACACATTATGACTTCAGGAAAATGTATAATTATAATACAGCTTAAATTTATCCTTATTATATTTACTCATACATTCAACTTTATCTCACCTTTACCTGCCCTATTTGTAGCACACATTATATAAATTTTCATAAAATGGTATGGAAGGAGAACTCTCGAATTTAATCTATGTCTTCTTAGTCTGGAAGACTTTCTCTAAGAGTGTGCAATGACACTGAGACAGCTATTACATTTAAGTTTATCAATAATTTGTTATTAATAAGTCTTTATACTGAATGACAATACAGATGAAAGAATTATTTGCTACTGAGTAATGCCTATGAAAATACTTTATCTATGATAACACTTTGCCTCAGAGCATCATTACGGGGTATTAGTTAAATGTGCCAATAAATATGTCCCAGCACAATAAATTTTAAATACACATGTTAAGTATAGTTTGACATGGCTCGATATTTTAAAATATGCATTTCATTATAGCTTTATTCCAAGGCACTTTCAAACTTTGAATTACTAGCTAACTTAATAAGTGAAAATTTATTAACTACCATCCAGTTCTTTTCAGTTACTCCACATTAACTTCTTAACCTTGAATCCCACTGAGAGGAACCTACATATATATTTTTTGTTTTGTCATTTAATATTAGTATCCATCTCTGAATCAGCATTATCATAATAAAAATTAATATTTATGGAGCTCCAACTGTTTGTCACTTAAAGTGCTAAATTCTTTTTAATACTGACCCAACCTGATGAATTAAGTTGTATTATTATGATCATTTTACATATGATGGAAGTGAAGCTTGTATAGGTGAAGATACTTGCCCAAGTAATTTTACTTAGATATGAACTCAGGTACTCTAACTCTAGATCCTGAGCCTTGCCACGAGAAATCGCTTATCATGAGTGGCTGAGTAGCTAACCCAAATTTATGATTATGGCTATACTCTATGACTATAATTATATTTATGTCTACTTAAAAAGATGTCACAAATCCATGATGTCTTTCATAGAAATGGTGCTGACACTATGTCTGGTCGTTTTCAATTTTAGAGCATCTTTTGCTAATTCAATATGGTTACCATATTACCTGTCTCTTGTTTCCATGGTGTTTACCTGTATATGAATAGTTGAGGCAACTATTCATGTAAAGTCAATATTCTATGCATATTGTTTACAGATTGAATAATACTTTATCATGACAAGCCTTAGAAGATTGTCTTAGGCTCACAAATATTTAAGAGTTAAGACCATCATCTTTAGTAGTAAAATGCTGGTCCAATTAATTCTGTTCATTTTTAGATTTGGTTTCTTTCTCCTTCGAAAATAAAATTCAACTACTGTTTCTACAAGCATAGTCACTGTAGGTCATTTGGAAAATACAGAAAACCATTATTTTAACTAAGATGGTGGCTAAAATCTTCATGTGAGAACAGATAGCAGGGGTTTAAACATGATAATCTTATATTCTTCTCTTCTAAAAATTCTGTAATACCAGGTCATCTGAACGAAGAGGGGTATCTTCTACACTGTTGCTTTGTCATCTCATAGGATATTGAACTCATTTGTGCCCATTGAACATTAGAAACTAACTTGAGTGGTAATCATTTTCGGTTTAAAATAACTGTTAGAAAGCTGAAAACATCATTTCTGCTCACATTCTATTGGACAGAAGTTGGTTATATGACAATTCTTTTTTTTTTATTTGTATAAATTTATGGGGCAAAAGTGCAATTTTGGGCCAGGTGCAGGGGCTCACACCTGTAATCCTAGCACTCTGGGAAGCTGAGGCAGAAGGATTGCTTAAGGTCAGGAGTTCAAAACCAGCCTGAGCAAGAGCGAGACCCTGTCTCTACTAAAAATAGAAAAATTAGCCAGGCGTAGTGGCACACGCCCGTAGTCCCAGCTACTCAGGAGACTGAGGCAAGAGGATTGCTTGAGCCCAGGAGTTTGAGGTTGCTGTGAGCTAGGCTGACACCACGGCACTCTAGCCCAGGGGAAAGAGCAGGACTGTCTCAAAAAAAAAAAAAAAAAAAAAGAAAGAAAGAAAAAGATAAAAGAAAAGTGCAATTTTGTTACACTTGAATAATGTCCATCATATCCATTCAGTAATTTCTTATCACTCATGTCTCCTTCCCACCCGCTGACCCTTCTGAATCTCCACTGGCTATAATTCCATACTTAATATCCTTGTTTACACATGATTTACCTCCCACTTACAGGTGAAAACATGTGATTTTTGTCTTTCTGTGTCTGATTTGATTCACTTAAGATACTGGCCTCCAGCTCCATCCATGTTGTTGCAAAAGACGATTTAATTCTTTTTTATAGCTGAATAGTATTTCATTGTGTATATGTACCACATTTTCTTTATCTAATCATAATTGCAGAGGAGGCTTGCTATTAATAATACAGTCTCTCATTGGGTGGTCAGGTGCCCACCCAAAACTGTCACTGTTCTGTTATTAATAGAAAGAAAAGAAAATGGATATTGCTATAAGTAACCATTAAAGAAAAGGACTATAATCTCACCACCATTGAAAAATACTCACTGAAATATTTAGGTGTTTTCCTTTCTAGTGTTCTTTTTATTTTTTTCTCTGAGACTTTTACTATTAATTTCTCATAAGCGTGATTAATGCTGACATAAACATATGTAATACATTTGTCATTTTGGTAATGTCCTTGAGATTTCTGAAAAGCTAAATTTTGGGTCAAACTATGCGGCACACAAAAAAATTGGAACAATACTCAAGGACATTTTGTAAAAATAGTATTAATTTATGCTTAAACATAATTTCTGCTTAAAAACTGTGAGATATTGCCAGATATATTTGTCACTCTGCAAATGTGGTAGCCAAAAATCCTTTAAAAATGTGCATTCATTTTCATTTTTTAATTATAAATATTTCTAAGTTAATAAACCAGTTTTTTTGTTCTCCACATTGTGTCTTCATGCATCTTCCCATGTTATGTAGAATTTAATGTTTGTTATATATTTACATAAACTTTATATGTCATGAATATTAATACTTAAATCTATTTTTCTCAAAATGTTTATTTTGAATATTTTCCTAGTTTAACCTCTGTTCTCACTTATTTGTTTATTCATTAATTTATTGCTTTTCTGTGATGCTTTAGAACTTTAAAAGCTTTATGTTTCTGGTAGTCGAATCCGTCAGTAATATTTGTTGAGGGTTTTTTTATGTTCTATTTGGAAAAATATTTCCTTTTAAGATCAGTAACACATTCATCATTATTTTCATTTTGCTTTTTCCCAGAAATATTTGTTGTTTTGTTAAAAAAATAATGCATGCACATGACTAAAAAGAAAAAATGCAAGAAATTCAATACCCCAATTTTTAAAAATGTACATCTGCCATCAGGTCATCTCATCACCTAGAAAAATGACTGTTAGTGATTTCCTTATATATTTTCTGCAGGTAGATAAAAAGTATGTTTTATAAGGATTTTAATAAGAATTACATACTATGGTAATTTGGTCAATGTAGCAATTGTGGAACTACTATACTATTTTATGAATTCAACTTTGCACTGCTTTGGAGGTTTTGATCAAATCAAAAAGAAACTAACTGTATTTTTCATATTACCTATTATTGGCCAACTTGCTGGAAAGCGTAACTGAAATGATACTCTGCTCAATATCTCACCCTTCTATGTGGTTGTTCAAAGTGACCACTATATATGGTAACCTGGAACATTCAGAGGAGAAAAGACTATTCCAGTGTCATTCCTTGATAGAAGGCTTTGAATCTTATTCTCAATGGTGTCCAGGCTCTTTTCATATTGTATATTGACTAGTTTTATTGTGTAGTGAATGTACCAATTGATATAGTTGAGGATTTATTTATTTATGGACTATATCTTTTAAAAATTATTTAATATTTAATTGCATTTCAAAATTAGAAAGCAATAATTGTTGAATGATACTATTTTAGGGAGCTACTGCTTGACTTCTAACACAGATTGTACAAGTTTTATGAAAAAAGATAATATAGTTTTTATGTGTCACCTCAGAAATTGTTCCCTAACACTCTGATCTAATATCTGTTAGAAATGTATAATGGGAACAGATTTACTTTTTTTATATTCATTTAAAAATCTAGGCCTTTGAAGTCTACTATACTTAGAAGCTGAGCTAAAAGTATAGAAATTTAATACTGGGAATTGTATTCAAATATAATTCTTTCAATGATTACATATAAACTATTATGAATAAATGTTTAAGCAGCCTTTATTCCTATAAAATATTCAGATAATGCTGAAGTTCTTTTATAATACTGTAGAAGCATCTTTATCACTGCCTAAGTGATTTACAGTCTTGTGATATAACCACTACTGCTTCAGTAAACAAAAGAAAGCAATTTCAAATTCAATTACTAAAATGCTAACATTAGTTTGGTATGGAACCAAACAGAAAATCATTTTCATCCATGGCTTCAAAATAACGTTATCCCCAGTATGGAGTAGCTTGAAACCAATATGGAGCCAAATGCAATGAAACCAAATAACTTTATTTGTCTTGCTGTATTCCAAGAGTTGTATTTTCCTAAGTTCAAAGGTAAATTAGTACCACCTGGGACTTTTCCAGAAAGTCTTCTGTTACAAGCTTTCATTTCAGTTAGAAATGAAAAGGTGGACCATGCATTTATTCAATCAATGGGTATATTTTGTTGAGCAGTTCTCTATGGCTGACACTGCTCTCAATGCATTTGTATTTTGCCTTGTGCATTTTTCCTTCCCTGTCATTTCCTTTTCCTTTTCCTTCATAGATGCAGTCTACAATAGAGTAGGCAAAGGCTCAAGGTTCAAAAATATATATACTTGCATATAAATTTTAAGATGTGTTTTTTTACTTAATAACATTTTTAAAAACATTTGAGATGCATCCTAGATTTGATGACATTTCATAGTTGAATTAATGGTGTCTTTAGTTGTTCACTAATAATGGTGCATCACATAATCAGTGTCCTCTTAGTGTGACAAAATATGGTATAGCAAAGTACTTAAAATAAGTACCTAGTTTATGACACATGGCCAATAAAAGCTAGCTCTTATTACACCATACTAATCACAAAGAAGATTAAATAAATAAATATAATAAAATGCCTTTTCCCCTCAGGGGCTTATTATCTAGTATGGTAGAAGGAAAATAATACATCTGAACATGCTTTCTTAATAATATCTACTTAAATCTTTTCATTCATCTCCAGTCTTTCTTCTCTTAATTTGTTTCTTCCCTATTACTATATCTTTGATGTCCCCTGAACACCAAGTACTAGGAAATCAAAAAGAAAAGTTCCTCTACTCTGTACTCTCTAAGTAGCAAAAAGAGTAGAGTAAAATAAAATTATTTTCTATTAAAAATCATTGAACTAATAAAAGCTCATTTTTCTTTAAAGTGGGCCCAAATAGGTCCAAGGTTTTAAGGTCCAATTGTCTCTCCTCTTTTTCTATATGTATTTGATCTCTAGAGGAAAATTACCTGGTTTTAAGACCTTATGTGTATTTTAAAACTGAGAACTCCCAAGTTTAAATCACTATTCTGCATCTCTTTCCTGAAATTTAGGCTCATATATTTAACTCTCGACATAGTATATCCAAATGGATTCTAACAGTAAACTCAAACCTAAAATGCCTGAAAGTACATTTCTGGGTATTTATATCACTCCCCTACATAAAAACAAAGAAACAAACAAAAACCCTGTTCCTCTCACAGTGATCCCTATGCCTTTCATGGCAACTTGATCATTCTAAGTAAATGAGATAAAAGTTTTCGAGTTATTCTTGCTCCTCTTTGTCTCTCATATCCAATCAATCCACGAACAAATCACATCAGCTCTCTCTCCAAAATGAATCTAGAGACTCTTGCCTCTGACCATGCCAGAGATATTGGTTATCAGATTAGGCCTCCTTGTATCGAACACTAGAAAACTGGAAAAAAATATATACGTCATAACCTTATTTCAGACATTGGGGAAAAAAAGGCATTTTAGCAATATGTTCCTTAAGTCAAATAAAAGAAATGTATGATCCCTCTATTTGTAAGGGATCTTGTCCTAGAGGGAATTCTTGAAACATAATGAAGCAAAGGGAAGTATACATGAGCATACAAAGTATGTATGTATGAGCATACAAAGTATACATGAGTATACAAAGCAGTATACATGAGTCTCATTGAGCTGAGGAGACAGAGATAGGAGTTTGAGGAGATGGAGGATCAAGCTGAAATTTTCAGGGAGTTCTTGAAAGGGAGCTACTCAGAGAAAATTAACCATAGATCTGCAGAGGAGCGCCTGCAGTCTTTATCTGTATATGTGTATAATCTACCAGACAGATAAAGAGTAACTACTGGAAAAATATAATCTGAGAAACTTGCAGAGCTCAAACAAGGTTAGGAGATCAGAATTCTAACCAGCCAGAGTGAAGAGACCTCACTAAATACTCAGGGCATTCAGTTCAGACCCGAAAAGTGCCTCCTTATATAGAGAACTAAACTGGCCATAAAGTAAAGATTTTACCAAACTTGCCACTGCAAAGCTTTTAAGTTTTAACTGTCACTAGCTATAGATCAAGATGATTCCCAAGATAAAATAATGCTGATCAGAAAAAAACTCAACACTCATTTAAGGAAAGCAACAAATCTAGATATTCCATAATATATTGTTCACAATGCTTATCATCAAATAAAAATTAAAAGATATTAAGAGCAGGATAACATGGTCTGTAGCCAGGAGAAAAATCAGACTGTAGAAACAGAACCAGAGATTAAAAAGATGATGGCATTAGTATAAAGGACTTTAAAAGAATTTTTACAAATACATTTAAGAATTTAAAGAAAATATGAACATGTTAAGGGAAGAAATAAAATTTAATTAAGAAACAACGGAATTTCTAGGGTTGAATAATATAATATATCTAAAATGAAAACTTCACTAAATTGGCTTGATAGAAGATTATATAATACATATTGCCAAATAAAAACAAAGAGAGAAATCAAAAACAAACAAATAAAAAAACACCGCTGAACTTGAGGAAAAGGCTAGAGAAACTAACCATATTGATGCACAGAAAGAAAAAGCCCTGAGAATAAATAAAATGAGTCTTGGTGATAAGTGGAAAAATCTCCAGTAGTCTTACATGATATTGGAGTCCCGCAGGGAGCACACAAAACAATTTGTGAAAATAACTGCTAAAGTTTTTCTGAAATTGATTGAAAATATCAACCCTTAGATCCAAGCAACTCAACCATCCCCCAAGTGGTAACAACAAAGAAAGCCACATCTAGGTTCTCTGCGATTGAACCGTTGAAAAACAGTCATAAATGGAAAATTGTCCAAGCAGTCAGAAGAAAAAATCACAATGCATACAGGAGAACAAAGATAATAAAGACTGCAGACTCCTCATTGTAAACAATGCAAGTCAGAAGAGAATAGAGTGACATCTGCAAAGAGCTGAAAGATAATAATAAAATTGTCAATCTAACATTCTAACCCCAGAAAATATATCCATGAGAAATGAGGGTTAAATAAAGATATCTTCAAAGAGAAGCTCAAATTACTTGTGTCCATCGTACCTATGAAATAAAAGACTTTAAATAAAGTTACAGACTAGGAAATCCAAAAATTTTGCAGATTAAAGAAAACGGTAACAGAATCACATGTACATAAAAGAATAAAGCATGCCAAAAATGGTAAATATGTGAACAAGTATGAGTAACTTCTTAAATTTAAAAATTTTAAGAGAATTGAGTGTATAAAAGTAATATATTGTGAAGTTTATTTGACATGTGTAAAATATACAAATATGTTTTATATAAAAGATATAAACATATTTTATATAAAAATATATTTGCATGTATGCATGTATGGCAATGATAGAACAAAAGATAAGAGATGAATGGAAGCATTGGTACAATGTTTGAAAATAGACTGTGATAAGAAAAGGTAGGTGTTACTAGAAATCGTAAAGCATCTGCCATATAAAATAATAATACAACAAGAAAACTATAAGTCAATATTCTTTATAACTGTAGGTGCAAAACCCCTCAGTGCCTCAATACAGTGATATAGGCCATTGTCACCTGACCTCTGAGCTATTATAAAAGTGTTTGAATTATCCTTCCTGCTTCATCATTTGCTTCATTCCTTCATTTCCTTTGTAATACGACAGCCAGAGTAATCTTTTTAAAATATAAGACTTGACCTGTTATTCCTCTCCTCAATACCTTCCAAATGGCTCCACATTTTATTCCAATAAAAACTCAAAAGTCTTTCCTGTGACCACCTCTTTGTTCCAAGGTCCTGTATCACCTGGCTTGAATTGTCTCTTTCATCTGACATACCTCTTTCCCCCTTGTTAGCTCTACTCTGGCACTACTGAATATTTCTTAAATACGCCCAACTTATCTCTTTCATTCACAGTCGCCACAGATGCTATTCCCCTTTCTAAGAAGCATATTTCCAATCTACCTGTAAACTCACTACCTCTCTCTCTTCCTTTAGGTCTTTAGTCAAATATCATCTTCTCATTAAGGCTTTCCCCAATTCCCCTATCTTAAATTTGAAACTATCTACCATCTTTACTTTCTCCTTCCTTATCTGTTGTATTTCTTCTTTTTAGCATCTATAACTATATAACATACTATTTGCTTTCTTCTCTTATATATTGCCTGCTCCCTCACTATGGATTATGCTTTATGTTTTACTTACTGTATATGCTCAGCACCTAGTACAGTGTCTAGCACATAGGAGAAATTTCTTCTATGTGAGTTATGTGAAGGAGAGAACAATGAAGAGAAGTCAAAATACGTTTTGTAACCTAATCTTGGAAAAGACATAGCATCCCTTCTGCTATCTACTATTGGTCTAAAAAAACAACACCGGTACAATATGGAGATTGTACCATCCAAGGTTCAAATATCAAGAAGCAGGATCGCTGGGGTCTTGGAAGCCAGAGACCAAAGGTAGTAATAAAACATTTTTATCAATTGAGATTATCTGAATTATTAACTACTGCAATAAGCTTTTCCAAATTTCTTTTTTTTTCCTTAATGCATACCCAACATTTGGATCTAATTAGAATATATATCATATAACATAAGGTATATAAAACATCTATTTCTTGATAAAGTCCAGAAAGTATATATTAATTAGTCTGTCTCTATGTAAAATACAGTTTATTCACCACTACTTATAAGTGATAAAATAGATTATTTTAAAAGCCTGGCATATGGAACTCTGAAAAAGTTTGTGATATTTGCCTTGATTGTTTAAAAGTATACTTTTTCATGTAGGAAAAAAACTCAAGAAAACTATATCTCTTCAGTAAAGAAATGATTTTTTTCTTTACTTCGGACAAAGCATGTAAAATATCTGCAGGTTAATGACGTGAGGATAACTCGAACACAGCGGCTACATAAGGTTGATGAGAACTGAAAATACCTAAATGCTACAAAAGTTAGAAAAAGTGGTTTTTATATTGGCTTTCTAACTTATAATTCTTTATTCAAATATCTATGACTCAAATATTTTCCGGATCTTAGGCTCCTAAGTATTTCATTTATCTGAAAGGATAGCATTTCCCATAGTTACCTCTGATGTTAGTATCGTCTAGATTATATTTCCAAATCTCTAAAATAAGATTGGTAACAGGTTTTTGCTTAAACACTTCCAAGTACATTTGGAAAACATGTTTGTAAGGCAAAGCAGGAGCATGGCTATAAACTGCTAATGCATGCTATCAGTAACATCGCAAGATTAAGAAATACCACAAGGTAACTGATACAGGCCTATTGAGTGATATTTAGGATGCAGTTTAAACTTAACAGAAGAACTGTGCAAAAACCATGATCAACTGTTCATCCTCTATATACTTTTTGGCAAAAGTAAACTCAACTATCTATACACGGAATTGGCTGCCTTAGCCATTCCTGTGCTCTGCTCTTGTAGTTGTGTTCTCCTCATGTGCACTTGTGTTTATCACTGCACAATGTAATTTTGGTTTCTGTTTCTATTCACCACAGGGTTATGATTGCTTAATATATAAGAACCATCATGCAGTTTACCTCTATGTTCCCAAGGCCTGGCACATACTATAAACTCATAAAAAAACTCATTGAAAAAATTATATGATTTTTGAAGTAATTTGGCCCTGTATAAAAATTGTCCTCTCTTGGCCCATTGGTTGATGATATTAGTTCCACGAGAACTTTATGTTATTATTTCCAACCTCATATATCTGTTGAAATATAAACACATTTACATATAATATGCTCATCTTCAGATAGCACAGAGTTTGAAAGAAAATATAATGTTTAATTAAACTTTTAATCTGAAGATGATCGTAGACTTACATACAGTTGTAAGAAATAATATAGAGAGATCTTGAGTAGCATTTAATTAGCGTCCCCAAATGGTAACATCTTGTAAAACTCCATGATTTTCTGTTGATGTTTAGCTGGAATAGGGCAGGTGTTGAGAATCAGGTGTTCTATTGTTAGGCCACACTGTTTGGGTCCTTTTGCTAGAGGGGATACAGGCTTTTCTTGGAGCTTGTTTTGGTCTGTGGATGTTGGCAGTTCCATGTGGGAGGTTTCGGTAGTGCCCCACCTGAGCTATTTGCGGGCAATGAGGAAACCTACGGGACTCACTACTGAGGCTCCCTCAAGCCCTGAGGTCTCCAAGCACTTGGCCTCTTCTTTCTAACTTTCACAGTTGTGTTATGCTTATTTGTTTTGTTATGAATGGAGATTTTCGATTGCAAAAATGAGAAAGTTGGATGAATGGGGTTACTGCATATTGAGAAACCAGAATATGTTTTTACTATATGTCAGTAGAATGACTTTTTAACTTACGAGAACAAAAAAAATCTACAGATGGGTTTTTCCTGTGTTGAGGAAAGAGAACATGCAGATCGTGTGCCTAAAGTGGTAGAGAGGAATTGCGGTTGGGACAGAAGAAATATGACGAAAATGAAAATATGAAAAACAAATTTTGGTTGCCATTCCACATTTTTTTTCTGAGGGTTGGCCCAAGATTCCAGTATTTCTAAATGCTCAGAGATTCTCGCAAGCCCCCCAAATAGAAGATAATTAAGAGGCTGATTATGGAGAAAGAATTTAATTTGAATGAGTTGAAAAAACATCACACTTATTACATTATACCTAAGGCTTCTCCAAAGTAGTCATGAGATTATGCATAGATACTTACAAAAACCTAAATGTTTAGCAATAAATGCGTTGGTAGAATACGCCGTTGTGGAGAAGGAGGGAAGAAAATGATTCTGTGAAAAGGGAATGTGTTATAAATTTCAAAGTATTGAGTCCCAACCCGGTGAATTTTTATTGTCATTTTGACAATACTGTATTACTATTAATTAGAAACTTTTATTAATTTTTTTTCCTTTTTGGAAGAAGTGATAGACAGGGGCCTTTTATTTCAGTTGTTGGAGGAATCCCATCTCATAGTCTTGCCTTCCAAAATATACCTTTAATGCATTGAAAAGTGGTGTAAATTGTAACTGATATGTCTTAAGAAACTTGAAAGGGAAATTTATATCTATAATTCTGAGAAAACTTTTAAAATATATTTCTTATCCAACTTTCTTTTCTAAGTCCCACCTATAACATCATGATATTGTTCCCAATCTCTCTTCTCAAGTCTCCTACTACTCGGTCTGTGCCAGCTCTCTCTTCTTTCCTTTCTTCCCTTTAATTTTCTTTTCTCTTTCTGACTGATGCTTTGTTCTTACGAATTTAAGCTAATCAAGCCAGTTCTGGGGTCCCTTCAAGTTCCACACTCCTCACCCCAAATCCATTATGTGTTATTATGTAAGAAGGTTTACAATTTCACCTGCTAGAGAGATTTATTTCTAGTTGTCAGAGTGAGGGCTAACAGTATGCAATATGCTTTGTGTTATTTCTTTTTTTCTAATAAAATTGGTAAAATGGATTTTTGTTTTAAATTGGAGGTTGTTAGCCATGGTGAGGCATGGACATGTACAGAAACAGAAAAATGCATATTTATTATTTGAGGCAATTAAACTAGCACAATTGTGGGAATAATCAGGTTGCCAAATCCACATTGAGGAACATCATCCTTGGAATCACTATTAGGAACTTAACCACTGTTTTCAAAAGTGTTAGAGCATCTAATACTTTGATGCTACTTAATGAGCAAATAATCCTGACAACTTTTTCATTTTTTTAAAAGCTGATTTAAGCTTCTGTGCAATGCCTTTCTTGTCTCATCAACTGGGAAGTATATGATTCAAATTCTCCAGTGAAGACAGGAATAATTCAGTGTTTCTGGTAGTTCAATCAATCAAATGGCTTTTTAGAGAAGTGAAGAAAATTTGGCTGAATTGTGAACTGTGGTTGTCTAATTTGGCCATTCCATGTTTCCAAATTTGATAGAATTTTGATAAAATGTTATAATTTTGTTCATAATGCAAAATTTGGATCTTTAATTCATAAAATATCTTTATGCTGTATTGTGAAAGAAGTACTAATAAAAATAATAGCAGAACCAAACTTCAGTATTCTTAAATGAAGGCATAGTATTTTAATGACTAAACCAATTTTTTAAAGGAGAAAAATGTAATAAATTGTTTTTTATAAGTCAATTAAATAGCTATTATATTGAGATAATTATATATATCAAAAAAACATAGTTTATTACACTTATGTTGAAATTTATCTCCTCAATATCAGAGAAAAAATAGAATGTTTTAAAATGTAGAAACGCATGGTCATATAGCAAATGCCTATTGTGACTTTTCTATGTAGCGAATAAATCTTGAAATTTGGCAGCAAAAGGTTTATTTTTATTTTTGTGTTATTTGCACTTATAACTTCTTTCATATTCAACTTATTCATATGTAAAAAGGTAATTAACTCACACATTATTGTGGGACATAAATAAAATAATAGGTAAAAATGCACAAAATATAATAATTTGAATATATCTTAATAGCCTTTCCCCAGAATAAGAATACTCATGCATCAAACTTTTAGTCTTCATTATATCCTTTAAACTGTCACAAGAAACTGAGATTCACAGAGGTTAGAGAATATTCCTAAGATCACAAGTGAATGGCAGATGTAGGATTTAAATGGATGTCCTATGAATCCTTGCCAAGAAGTAAGTCCATTACTCAAAATCCGCTTATGGCAAATTTAGTACACCTCATCTTGCCTCTCTCTTTTCTCTAACTCAGTATTAAATCCTCAGTATGCAATACAGCAATGCTTTGCACATTATGAACTTAATGTGGAAATATTTACCATATTGGACTCAAGTGGGTTTTTAAGGATGTGGTATTACACATTGTCTAAGAACCCGGCTTTGCAGTCACATTTCCAGGGTTCAAAGCCTTTCTAGCTTCACCACTTATCTCTTGTGTTATCAGAGACAAGTGGCTTTCTGTCTTGGTGCCTTAGTCTCCTATCTGCGACATGAGGGTAATAACTATACGACAAATATAACTACCTTTTACGTTTAATTGGGTAACTTCCATGAAAGAATAAATGTAAAGGGCTTAGAGCAGTGCTTGGGACAGAGAAATTGCTCCTTAAACACTCTGTTACTACAATTGCTATTGCTGTTTGTCAACAGAAGCCAAGTGTTATTAAACACACGTGCCAGACAGATGAGAAGTAGAATAACATTGTTTTGTCCTTTAGATAGGAATTATAGAAATGAAAAGATGACATACTTAGGAACTAACTGTACTTCTAGTGAACCAAATCAAAGCAAATGCCCATTGCTTATAGAAGCTGGAGAAGACGACGTGTTCTTCATGAGACAGGCAGCCCCAGCTCTGATACTGTCTCTACTCTTCCACCTACTCAATAGTAGGGCAAAAATGGAAGCATGTTTTATAGCACATTAATCTTCCACCAAAATAAAGACTTGGGCATATATTTTTATGTGAGAGATAAGTCACTTGGAAAATCATAGCTAAAACTCTGGAAGGCTTAGAAAATACAAATCATAGCTTCAAAAATCATAATGCATAAAATAGCTTTTGTTGTCTGCAAAAAAGTAACATATTCTCAAGGATTTGCCGCCTACATGTTTGCAATGCATGAAACTTTTTTTCTTCATGGAAAGAAAAAAATACCTTAATGCTATTTTCCTATCTGTGAACTTTTTAAAATATTATACTTCTTTAAAATACAGGGTAACGATGGTATAGAAATCAGCTTTTAGTGGAAACATCTGAACGTATCCATTGAGATGATAATATCATGTAAAAAGAACTAAATCTTATTTATTGAGCTACATAGTAAACAATAAGATTATTGAAGAACACAAGCAAATAAAGTGCAAAAGTGAAGTATAAGCTTAGTAGTAGTCTTTATTCTTCTGCAAAAATTAACTTCAGTAGTATAAACCTAGGGTTTCTTATTGTTCTATCTCCTGGTAATTGAGTATGTGCCATAGATACATATGTTTTCAAATGTATTATGACCATTTCCTTTTGGCCTTTTGGCTGAGATCAAGTGTTATGTGTTGCCTCTAGGGACTCTAGCCTGCAAAAGCCAAGAAATAGAGTGTTATTTAATAAGCCCTTAGCATCTTTTAACTAAAATGATGGTAACTAATATTATACTAAGTGTTGGATTATTTATGAGGAATCTGTTGCTCAGCAAAGATGCTCCAAGCATCAACTACAATGAATCTTCATCATTTTCAACTGTGTCACGTAGTAATTACAATCTTTATTTTTTTCATCTTTTTAAATTTTCTTATTTTGCTCTTCAGTCACTTGATTTGGTAACAGAAATCAGGTAAGCATATATTAAAACCATACATTCTATTGGTTTGGAAGTATTGCTCTTTTTTCTTTCTGCCATCACGATATGAATGTAACAACTAATGTATTCACGGTAGCACTTTGTACAGGTTCCTTAGGAGGAAGGTACTATATGTCATGTACTGCTTTCAAAGCTTATTCTAAAACAGTTTATTGGTAAATAGTCCAAAGAATGGATACATCAGGCATATGTATGTGTTCGTGTGTGGCGAGGAGAGGGTTGTTTAGTGCATGTATCCTACAGAGTTTGAAAGAAAACTGGGTGGAAATTAGACTTTTGGGTTCCTATATCTCAGCAAATTGTTTCCCCAGTTAGCAGGATTTCTTGTCTTCTACTCTGTCTATTTAGGTTTTGCCCTCATCCAACTATCTATACTTAGGTGTAAACAGTTAAGATGTATTCCTCTATGCCATTCAGAGACTATTAATTCCTTACCCACTAATCATTATCTGTTCTTTGTAAAAGAAATCAGATTTTTGGGGGGTAGGAGAAAATCTACCCAACGTAAAAAATAAAATATATCAGCTATCATCCTTTGCAGTACAATTGCCATTTTACATTACCCTACTCAGTGAACTATAACATAATAAGAGATTCCTTAATGGGTCTACTGAGGAAGTACTTTACAAAAGAACACCCCTGGCCAACATTGACAATCGGCCATTCACAGTTCTCCTGCCTTCTCCTAGTATTAAAGCTGCCTTACTAGCAGGTATCATCATGGGTGATTATGCGATTTTCCCAAAGGATGGGAGAACAAAAAGATGAGGAGGTTGAGATGTTATTGGAATCTTGGATACTTCACCAGTCCTAAACTGTCTCTCCCCAGATTTATCATCATATATCTAGATTTCTTGTTAATTTTGTTTAATTTACTCCTTTTTAGGAATCACAGTGAAATATGATCCTTACCTTTATATCTCCCTAAGAGATTTATTTTTAAAAAGTATTTTGGAAAAAGACAAGAGGTTAAGTATACGAAGAAACTGATTAATAACCTTAATTGCTAACCCTAGATTCTGAAGTTGGAATTTCAAAACTTAAGATAGTTTGTGGTTTCACTTAGTCGCCTTGATTAAAGGTATTTATTAACATGGAAAACGTTATCCTTTAATTATTGACTGTTACCATTTTCAGATTAGTCAAATCCTAGATTACTAACTCTCAAAGACTGTATAAATCCGTGAAAGGAGGAGCCATTTCTGTCTTGTCCAGAATATTCCCAGGACCTAGCAGATAATTTAAAATGTAGAAGGCTCTAAATAAATATTTTTAAATAGATGAGTAAATTATTAAAAGGATGCACAAATCCAGGTTGTCCCCAAACGTCAACAAAACTGATACAAGGTGGGTCATTCTTTTCTGGTGTCAACTGTTGTGCAAAACTTCTAACTTTGAATAGGTTTAAGAAGTGATAACCTGCACTAGTTATTTTTCAGATGAAGGCTTTAATGTTCTAAGGTGTCTTTCTTCCTTCCTCTGTTCTTGCCCTCACCTCCCCCTTCCTTTTTTTTCTCTCTTCTTCTTTATTTTCTTGGTCTACCTCACTAGCTTAATGCTCCCGGTCTCTATCTCTTCAGCATCTCTCGCAATAAAGAATCTGACTTTTGAACCATGGAGATACTGATAGTGAACACATATATGTATTGACTCTTTTCATCAGAAAAATAAATCCGCTGAATTGTTTCCCAACAATAGGTGCCTTTTTCTTTATCTATCTTACCTTTCTTTCCTATGAAAGAAGACTTAAATTTTTACTGATTACTTTTATTGATTAGTTCACATGGTCTAGACCCCATATGAGCTTAGAGGTAGAATCAAAGTATCTTTTTGTACTGGAATATTACATATTAAACTCACTTAAATGAAACACAACAACATGAAGATGTATAAAGTGGCTTTTACCAGAGGTCCAAAATACTAGTATTGCACATCTCACTGAAGATATTGATTTTCAATACCTAAGTGTGGGAAAAGTGGTAAAAAATATCGTGGCCTGTTTTTAAAAAAAGTCAGAAAAATGACCAACTTCACTGATTCTAGGTAGATTAATTTCAACCAGTCCACTTCATATCTTTAGTGTGATCTTGAATTTAATATCTTACTGACCCCTTACTATGTCTCTGGTCAACCAGATTAAGTTCTGAACTAAATTTTTTATAAAATGTTCTACTGTATTTATTAGCTTCTCTAGGTTGAAAGTACTGTACAGATTGGGAAATAAAAGCTTCTCTGTACTTTGAATTCATTAGAAATCTTTGCTGTTATAAACATTTCTGTGATGCAGGTTAAAACCTGACTTCAGTTTGTCCTTGAAACATGCTAACCACCTAACTGAAAAGTGTTTAGAGGGCTCTCTTGAATTAAAAAAATATGTATTTTAAGAGTCCAGTCCCAGGTTACAGGTTCATTTCTCTGTGTATATTTAAAAGCATATATAGCATATATGTTTAAAAGAGGTTATTTAAAATTATATCCATCACGTAACTATGAATCACTCACAAAGTAAAGAATATTATACTGGATTGGATGGCATCAATTGTGACATTATCAACTCTAACATCAAGATAACCTTTGAGAATCCAAGTGCCAGAAAAAAATGCCAGAGCCCAGGCTTGAGGATAAAATAAATACAAACTACATTAATTTTAAAAGCAGCAATTCTATTTCCCAACTTCTATAAGTGTTCAACATAAAATTATTACTACTCTTTGCTTTGATGTTTAAACCCCCCTTTTAATTTTTCAAAAGCATAATTTTATCTTTCCTATAAAGTAAAATAAAACCTGAATATAGAGGTATGTGACACTTTAAAATTACATGCTGGCATGTTTATGCACATAATACATGAAATGTTTGGGGTGATAAAAAAATATCGCTGAAGATAAATCTCAGGAGGAGAGAGTTTGGGTAGTTCTCAAAGTAGTTTTAGTGTCACCTGGATCTTTTGCACTTTATGTTATATTGAGATCTATGTTTATATATTATTTAATTTAATTAAAATAATTTTATAATAAAATAATAATATATAATTATCATATCTCAGAATTGAGAAGGAGTCTAGAGATCATTTTTAGCATACATGTGACAGAAAAATCCCTAATTCTGATAGGTAGCAGGAGAGAGTCGAAACTGCAGAAAAGTAGCTAATGAACTCATCAGCTAAAAAGTTAGGAAATTTCTTTGTTTTCAGTTAACTGTAGCAAATTATCTCTATTGCAGAATAATTGTAATGTCCTTAATTTCTGTGCTAAGTTATGAGAGGGCTGAACACAGCCTATTCTCAGGTTTTACCTACTGATTGACTTCTTCTGGAATTTTAGAGCAATAAAGGCTCTGCTTAGCAGGTAATTTCAAAAGTAGACTGGTTATTTCCTTAGTGGTGCAACAATCAGTCCAAAAGTGTTCTGCTCAAAACTTAGAAACAGATGGTGTGTGGTGAGCCTAGATTTTCTGTGGGATGTGTGCACATGCGTGTGACGTGGTACGTCGGTAAACTGGGATTTGGGCTTTTTCCCTACAAGAGTAATAGGCTTATTATCCTGAGAATCTCCATTGTGTTTTCTTTTTTTTTTTTTTCTCAGCATGTTATATATGGAAACAATTTATACAATTCTCTGTTTTTAGTGTTTTTTTGTTTTTTTTTTCTTTAAATCATGTCAGCATTAAGTGACAAGTAAATATTTCCTTAAATTTTCATCTGGTCCATTATTGATGAATCACCTAGCTGATAAAGAGCAATTTCTGACCTAGGGCTAAAAGTATAAGTTTCTTATTTATTCCCTGCACTTAGAGTTGCTTCGAATCTGTAAATATCTAAAGTTTCAAAATAATACATATCTGGATATTACCATTAATTTTTGTGTTATGTCTAAAAAAAAAATATTCAGTGGTGTTATACCATTGCCAAAACTCACAGGCAAGATTTAATTACATATGAATTTTTTTCCTGTCACTAATTGCATTCTCTAAGAATAATAAAACAGTATGCATATTTTGTCATGTATTCTCCCAGAATTGGTGGATGTGAACTGTTCCATTTATAGTATATATTATAGATTATATACTATATTTAAATTATGAATATTATATTTACATTATTAATTTTAATTTTACATAACATATTTTTATTTCTTTTATATACATTCCCTTATACTTTATGGGCAGGTTATATAATAATTTTCAAGGTAAATAATAAATATTTGTGAAACTATGTTTACCTTACTTTATAGAGATAATACAAGGGTTAGCACATTTTTTTACACATTATAAAGAGTTATGTTACTTTTACATATCTTATAATTACTTTAAAATTCTTTGGCTGATTTATCCTAAGAATGCATTACTATAACTGAATAGTAAAATGTTACATTATTATTTGCATTTAAAAGAAATGAAATTATCTGCTGTGCAGTTTTTCTCCTTAAAATACTATATTGATGAGCATACATAGCTGAGTGAATAAAATCAGTATTTCTTGCAATTTCAAAAAAATTAGCAAAAATTTATGTATAAATTGAGATTACAATTAATATATAAAAATAAGGCAATTTATATAGACCAAATCTTTGTAGAAATCATATATAAATTACTCCATAATCTTCTGCTCTGTCACCAAAGCCCTGTGAGCTTAGCTCACAGCAACCTCAAACTCCTCGGCTCAAGTGATCCTTCTGCCTCAGCCTCCCAAGTAGCTGGGACTACAGCATGTGCCACCATGCCCGGCTAATTTTTTCTATATATTTTTAGTTGTCCAGATAATTTCTTTCTATTTTTTTTAGTAGAGATGGGGTCTCGCTCTTGCTCAGGCTGGTCTCGAACTCCTGAGCTCAAAGGATCCTCCAGCCTCGGCCTCCCAGAGTGCTGGGATTATAGGCGTGAGCCACTGCGCCCGGCCCAGCCCTAATTCTTTATTGCATATTTGCCATATAACAAGTTATTATCCTTAAAATAAAATTCTCCTATGTTACGGGTATTACAGTAAAATGTGTTTTGTATGAAACATATTATTCTCCGTGTATGCCAAAAAAGGCTGCTTAATCAAAGCCTCTATTAGATAGAATGCAATGGCCTTGGGAAGGCAGGAATCCACAGCCTTAGCAAAGGCACCAGCGGCAGCATTAAGTAACACCATAGAAGTCCCACCATTCGCAAAAAAACCTTGTCATAGCTCTGCGTAACATATTTGCTGCTGCTGACTTTACCACACTGATCTAATAGGTGGACCCTTTCAAATGCTCATCATTGCTTGCTTTTATTTCCAACCTTCAGTGATCCTGCTGACATTTATTTCCTTTTAAGCTTCCATAGTACTGACTTAACGAAGATTTGATCCAGAGAATCATAGATAAGTTGGTAAACAGTTCTCACTTCTACGATGGCATTTTTTCAACAATACAATATTTGTTACAGAGTAATTTAAATGGTGTTCAATAAATGTCTTTCTTCTCTTAGAGGACTTTGGGAAAACTGTATGATTTGGCTCTCATATTCCTTTCCATAAAGCCCTCACCAATTGCCTTAAAGAAATACCTCAAACAGCAAAAAATAAGGGTGATTGTCATTCTGCAGTCATCGTTAGAATATGTGTTTTCTTCCTTTTCCCGTTATTCCTACATACCATGACTTCAACTAGAAAGCTCATATATCATATTCTTCATGATTCTCTATCTGATCTCTTAGTCAGTATTAATATTATTCAATTGGTTAACCCATAAATTACACTATATAATAACACATGTTGCATTGAATCACATCCATTTTTAAATCTTCCAAACGAGATAAGCTGATTAGACATTTCATACTCTGCCCCAGTCTGGACTTCTCACTTTGCTACTTATACAGTGGTTTAGAAATAGTAGATGCTCCCTTCAAAGATATCGATTGACTAACTGCAATAATTGTTATCACTGGAATCATTTTATAATAAACAGGTTCACCTGATTGAAGGATAGCTCTGTTTTCTGATTCAATTTGTTACTTTTGTAAAACCACAGCTTAAATGTTATCAAAAAATATTAAGATATCACTCCACAAACACCTTTAATTCTATAAATGCCATCCAAGCTCCTCTAAGACAAAATTCCAGAGGGAACTCCATGTTGAACTAAAGCAGAATGCAATTTTATCATAAACTGTCAGGGGGGTGAATTGAAAGAGCAAGCCTGGGGTTTTGAAGACACAGATTGTGACCATGGCTCTGATATGAGTGATCCTTACAAACTTCTCCATGTCACTTAGTCAGCTTTGGTTTTTGTGTCTTTGGTAAAATGTAGTATTAGAGGTTTATTAATCACTTGCAAACTCATCAGCAGATGCGGAGAGATCTTTGAAGGCACCAAGTAGACACAAGCGTGTCTGTATAACAGTTGGGTCTTGAGACAAGATTTAAATGACTATTCATAACTTTCTTAAATAAAAGAAGCAAAGTCTAAATAAATTTCTAAAAAACATTTTAACATTGAAAATATATTTTTCTCTGGGAAAGAAGGAGTAAAATATAATAAATATATTGTTTTCTGCTTATAGTTTTGCCTTTTAGTCTTGATTTTATTTTATTGTGCTTTTGCTGTAACGTTTCAGATGATCCCAAATCCTGCGTGATATGGGCGGTTGCACTTAATCCATATCCATCAAATTACTTCTACAGACTTACTCATCCTTTCATTTATGTGTTCATGTTAGAGCAACACAGGAGCCAACCCTGTTGTATTTTATAAGCTCCACCCTCTGAATGGTTGTAGCCTGGAATTCGTCTGTCTGCTGAGGATTGATCTAGTGTCACCCGAGGCAAGCCCTGGTAGTATACATACTTTATCTTTTGGCTTTGTCTAGTCCCTACTATGTTTACTAAGCTTTTTCTCCCATTCAAACTATAATTCCCTGCCAGAACTGAAACTGTGACATCGAACTTAGCCTGTTGGACTGGGGTGACAGAGGTGATTCTGAAGTGAAGGCAGACAGAGCAACTTTACTCCCCACTAAGAACTCTATCAACCTTGGCTCTCACAAAATCTCTTCAGTGTCTCCAATACAAATTATCTTGACTAAAATCCCCTGGTTTCCCCTTCCAACCAGATGCTTACACATATCCTAATTCTTTCCAGCTTCCAAGAAGAAATTGGATATTATTTTATATTCTGGAAAGATAATAACTCTGAATTTAACTTCAAATATTGCTCGATAACTGAATGCCTGCTGCTCTGTTCTGCCCAAGAATGTCTCTGAGCCTACTTTTGTGCTAAGACAAATTTAATTAAGTCCAAGTTACTATGTCCCCTTGGAACCATAGAGTGCACTAACCGTTGTAACTCTGACAGGGGACATTCTACATCTTACCCATGGTCAGCGCTCTCCCCACACCTGTTCCTCTGGTTTCTTTCTATCTCCATCGGCCCGTATTTCTAAAGGTCCCAGTGAGTCTCAAAACTGAGATTTCCAAATTGCATCACCATTGTTTTCCTTAAAAAATGTGAGGAGTTATCTCAATAAAGTCATTTTCATTAGGTCTCTTTTAGTTTCATCTAATAGATTATAAGTATGTGCATGCTTTTACATTTTGAACAGCGTTAACACAATTATTTCTGAATTGAGGATACTCCAAAGTTAATTCTTCTGTCAGACACAAGTTAAGTACTTGGTTCTTTTGAAAATTATTTTAATGATAAAGGACTTTATAAATAAGATAGTTTATAGAGATGTAAAAAGCAAGTTCAATAATAATAGCAAATAAAAATGGGAAATCAGAGAGCATCTTCTTTCAAAAGAATTGTTCTTGACCTTGGAATCATGTGGCAAGTGTGTCTATCTCAAAGGACACAGTTTATGCAAAAAAATTGTTTTCAGTGCTACATTAAACATGTCTCAGCACTATTCCTTTACACTTCAGAAAAGCTTGTAGTTAGTTGCTGTGTGTGGGGGTGGTGTGTGCGCATCCCAGGTCTGTTGACTAATCTCTGTTAACTCTAGTGCAGACTCATTTCTTAGTTTACTGAGCCACACTTTTTTTTTTTCTTTGAGACAGAGTCTGGCTCTGTTGCCCGGGCTAGAGTGCCATGGCATCACCCTAGCTCACAGCAACCTTAAACTCCTGGGCTCAAGCAATCCTCCTGCCTCAGCCTCCCAAGTAGCTGGGACTACAGGCACTCGCCACCATGCCTGGCTAATTTTTTCTATATATTTTTAGTTGTCCAGCTAATTTCTTTCTATTTTTAATAGAGACGGGGTCTCGCTCTTGCTCAGGCTGGTCTCAAACTCCTGACTGAGCCACATTTTTGAATCACAGAAGACTTTCTCATTTTTTTGCCAGTAATTACCCAACCTGATTAATTCACACCAGGGAAAGCCTGGAAAGTCATGGACTCTGGCTGTCTTGGTATGACCATTTCAATAATGTGTATGGGCTAAACCGGCCAAATTTAACAGAACACTGGAATCTCATTCTAACTACTGATCTCTCCGTTTTATGGCTCTATTGCTGTCAATTTCTTACTCTCAACCTTAAACTGAATATTTGAAATGCGGGTATGTTTTGAACTCATAAATGGAAACAAGACAAAAGAGAAACAATGTACAGGGAAATGAAAAACATCAAGTGAGTGACTAGAATTCAAAATTCTTTGTTAATGTAAAGAATATGCCTGTTGGTTTGTAATCTACCTGACTTGATCCTCAAAATAATCCCACTAAAAAGTATTACTTAGCTCACTTACAGAGAAGGAAATAAAAGCACTGAAATGTTAAGGAATTTTCCTTCCATTCTGAAGGCAGGCAAGGGCAAGACTTGACCCCAGTACAATCTGTTTCCAAAGATGCCCTTTTCCTTACACACTTAACCCTCAGAGTGCTGTGCTCAGTCACGCCTTTGCTATGTACTTCGTTATCTCTCATTCTCTACACGTGCTTAATTTGATATGTTCTTTAAATATAGTTTCATCAACTGACTTCACCAATTCCTCTATATGTTTTTCCACAGACATCACCAATAAAACTGTCTTCTTTCCTCTTCTAAACCCCTGTAGGATTCTTCATGTGCACACTACTCATACAATTATATAATTTCCTACATTTTTATAACTTTTTCTGTTTTTTTTTCTTTTCAATGGGATTGTAAATTCCTTCAGTCTAAAGCTGTGTATCAATCAATAACAGGTGATCGCAGAGACCTTTCTATGATTGAGACATTGTGTGAGGTGAAATGGTAGATAAAGCAATTTGAGGAGTAGATAAATGAAAGTCTCAAAAGATAATACGTGTCTCAGTATGCTATTGCCACAATAACTCTAAATAACGCACAGCCACAACATTCGTGGCTTGTAACAGTAAGCATCTATTCTCACATTTACTGGTTGTGTGACTTAGCTTGCCCCCAGCTTCGGGCTGTAGCTTGGCTCAGATTGGCTCCAGCGAAATTTGGGTCAATAATTCTGCCTCACTCTTCAGCCCAGCTTGAAGGAGCTCTAGGTAGAGGATTTTTTTCCTAAGGAGCTTAACTTCCATATTTGACATCCTAAAGGGATTCTTTAGTAACACCCACTTTACCTTAAATCGCGAAATAATTTTTAGTAATAACCGTGAGGCAATCATGCATTAATCAGTAATAATCATTATTTTATTGATTTGCCCTTGCTTTAAAATAATAATTTTCAAAAATTAATATACTTAAAATTGGAATATTATTCAAATTCGATACAATATTTCATATTAGATCTAAAATTGGCATTTGCAAAGCAAATATGTACCCCTCAAAATCTCCATTTTAATTATTGAAAATTTTAAATGCAAATACAAGTTCTAAGTCATCATTTACAATGACAAAAGTAAAGTAACTCAAGTTCTGTTTCTATATTTTTATAATCACTATGAAACTGCCATTAAATTTTAAATCTGGTTAGAAGCAGGGATATCTGTTGTTACAGAGGGTTGGAGACAAAATACTTCCGAAGCGAGGATGGGTGATTTTGATAAATTATGAATTTACTTTCAGACTAAATGCATATAGCCTAATCTGCTGTGCTATGGCTGACTGTAGCCTGAGAAATTATTTGGAACCTTGGAGCAAAAACAGATTTGGGGCTGTAATACATTTGGGGGTATAAACTCTTCTCTGCTTTATGGATGCATACATTGAATTCCTGGAGTTCCAGAAATGAATTTTCGCCACAGTCTCAATGTAAATCCTTGTTCACGTCATAGCCACTAACAGCTCATTGTCAAAGCAGGTCACACGGTCAAGCCCAAAGTCAAGGGGCGGGAAAGTGCACTCTCCCCATGATGAGGTTATGACACAGATGTGAGGAGTCAAGGATTGGGATCAATATTTTCATCTACTTCAGTAAATAATAAAAGCGAGTGATAAGTTTTATGACTGAAGGATATTTAAATTGCAGAGAGAAAACAAATTCTGGTTAGAGAAGGATTTCTTAGTTCAGAACAATATTTGTAGTGATGTATAACTGGAATTTTGAACAATTTCCAAGCATACATACATTAAAGTTGCTTTGATATACTATATATAATGCTTATAAATTCATACATAAGATGCATAAAATAAATTATGCTTCTTTCTGTAGATCTCTTTAACTCATTCACATCCCCTGGAATAGACTTTGGCTAATATATAAAGGTATAAAAGAATAAATATCCAGAAAACTATTACCTACTTAAAGTATACATAGCAGTTCTGATTCATCTTATTAATAAAAATCATACAAACTTTTGATAAAGCCCTTCTTTAATTATTTTATAATGACTACGTTTTGAATAACAGTGAAAGATATTGGAAACAAAATGCAATTTTCTTCAACAAATAGAAAATAACACACAAATATGTATTTTATTTAGAAATGATAAAATTTCAGACCTTTTATAGTTATTGAAATCTTTGGAAGTATTTGTAGAGCATTATAAAACAAAGAATTTGTATTTTTAATGGATATGTTTGTCTTATAAGACAAACAAATACATGTATTTCAAACTCTCAATTATTTATTATGATAGTACCTATAGCAAAAGCAATTGAAATATGCAAACATTCCTTAATTTGCCTCTTCTATTATCATGACTCCAGACATTTCCACTTCTCATCAATGTCCCCTGCCTAGCTCACCCAATAAAGGCTGTATTAGAAGAGCCACTTACTTGTGTCTGGGCTTTTATATCAAGTTTTGGGAATGTTCATACAGTTTCCAACTAGTTGAAGTTCATATTGTAAATTCTCTCTTCATCAATGGCATTTCTAAAGAGAAGTGGGTTTTTTGTTTGTTTGTTTTGTTTTGTTTTTCACAGAGTAGCTTCTACAGAATGTCCACAGCCTTTAGAGGAAAATAGCTTCTTTCTCTGATGCTCATTTTTTGACACATTTTTGTCTTCCTTTGACTTCTGCTGTGGTTGCTGAATAGCTTTTCCATCTACGCATTTTTGGGTGGGGGGAGGTTTTGGCCATCAGTGTCAGTGAAGCGCATTTACTGTGCACTGGTTACCACTTCCACCCACCGCGTATTGGGCTGCAATTTCTACTGCTTGCGTGAGTCGCGTAAGACAGAACGCTCATACACATAAGTTACATGAAGTGGATTCATTACTTACATATAGGCAGCAAGGGACAAAAGAAGTCTAGGATTCATGACCCTAGCTGTCTGGGGCAGATGGTGTCTTGTCTGCTTGTGCTGCACTTGCACCACAGATGAGGGACCCAGGACAGTAGTCTGCTCTGGGTTTTACACCCCAGTGGAGCAAGGCTCAATGGGCTAAAGCATTGAAGAACATCCTGTTCTAGGACAGACAGGAGCAGAGCCCAGGATTTTTCTGGCCAGTCCCTTCGTATCTCAGATTATTGCATTCCCAGCACATGGTACAGTTACTCTTGAGAGCTGTAAGCAAGGAAGGGAGAAGTGGGTCACACTGCCATCCAGTGACCTGATTTCCAGTGCCCATTATGAGTTACCTCTGAAGAAGATCACCTCCTTCACAGAAGTCATGAAGTCTAAGAAATATCTAGCTCTGCTTCTAAATGGCTGAGTTTAAGAACTCTTGGTTCTTAAATCGATTACGTAGACTTCGTGCGGTCTCTAACTTCAGCTCCTAAACCGGCAGCCCTCATTGAACTTAACATCATTGATTTTTCACATTCAGGGTTTCATTCACTTGATGTTTCCTCAAATATTTTTAAAAATTCTTCTTTAGAATGACAGTGGAATATTCTAAGAAAAGATGTGACATGTGCATTATAAGATTTCTGTATAATCATAATTGTATTAAACTAAGTAATATGGTGCTACTGAAGTATACCACTTTTGTATTTCATTACAATACTGTAAATGTAGCAGATACTTTTGCAAGTAAAAATAATTCCTCTATGTGTATCACACAACAACCACTTCAGACAAGTGTTATACCTCACCCCTGCCAGTTCTAAGTTCTTTATCTCTACCACAACACCAAAGAGAAAATGAACACTATTTACTCTTCAGAATATGGGCAGTGCCTTAGGAGTGTCCTGTGTACACTGTGGCCTATAATTGCAATGGAGAAAATTGGTTTACTTAAATTCATTTAACGCTGTGAATCAGGCTAATTACTGTTTTCAATGTAGGCTCTACAATGCTAATAAGACAAGTGAGATAACCATTTATTCATTTGACGTGTGTTTACTGACCAGTGACAATTTTGGAACCAAAGAAAAGATCAGAGAAAAAGAATATTTTTAGCAGAGAAAATCCTTATTAAATCAAATAATGAAATATCTTGAAAATCTAATTTAGATTGATCTTCAAATCTAATGCTTTTTCTCATAAAATATTTAGGCAATAATGAATATTAAATTTTTTTTTAGAAAGAGTGAAATTGAAATGATGCCAGAAATTCAACTGGTAATTAAGATTTTCTCCTCTTCGTCTACCTTATAATCTTTGTTATTCAAATTTCTATCTCCAAAAACTTGCAAATTATTAACCATCTTCCTTACTGGAGTATAAACTTTGTAAGGGTAGACACTGTCTTGTTCAGACATAGGAGGAACTGGACGAATATGTGCTGAGTTAATAAATGTATTAAGGTTAATGATAACTTGGGTATCTTTATAAAAGGTAATATAAAGCCAATGCCTTGCGGATATGCAGATAAACCTTTGCCATTCCAGCTCAACGCCTGTATTGGGAACTGTCCTCCTAGAGTGTAACCTCTGATTGGTCCAATACCTACACCTGCTTGAACTTCCTGTAAATATTGTTTTCCTGCCTAGAATCATTTAACAGGTCTCACTTTCTTTGAACACGCCCTTAATGATAACAATTTCAAAGTCCCTTCACTTGATAAATAATAATCTGTATCACTACTAACTTTACTGTGGTGTTGAAACTTCTCTGTTCATATTTGAATTAAATTGTGCTGCTCTATTCAATTTTCCCACCCCGTTATCTTCAAACCTAACTATACATTTATGAAATACAGCTGTCCTTGTCATTAAGGGTTGATTCTTATTATTAACTGCCTACCTGAACTTTTAAGAGAAAGGCTCTCACCTGTTTCTTATAGCTGTGTTTTTTTTTTCTGTCATTTCTTTTAGTTTTGTTTATGAGACCTGTTTTCTTCTTCCATTAGATTTAACTTAGCTCCTTCTCCCTGACAGAGAAACAACTAAAATACTTTCCCATTACCTGGTCCCATTTAAAAGAGCAGTTTGTCAGGTTATGTCTTCATTTATTTTTCACATCTATCCAACTGGGCCTCAAAGTTTTGAGCTTTGGTAAATACCTCTCATTCTCCAGAATCATCAACACACATTCCTTCATACTACTGGGCTTTTTGTTTTTTTTTTTCTCTCTTTTTACTTTCCTCTTCTTGTTTTCTGACGATGATATTGATTTTTTTTTTCTGTGAGCTGATCCTTGATTATTTAAAAAAAAACTTAATTCCTAGAATAGAATGTTACATGCCTAAGCTTCACTAATTTCTCACTTAGCCTTTAGGTTCATAATTATTTCACTGAGTACATACACGATCTAAACTAACAATGTAATTTGTCCTTCACATAATAAGGTCCTAGTCCTCTTTACCTCTTTAGAAATAAAATCAGGTACTCTTTGGGGTTAAACCATAGTTTGGATCACTGAAATTGATAATCTTTACAAAAAGTTATAAGGAGTTCAAGATATGCTGAAACAGAGATCTACTTCTTTAAATTCTAGGATTACTAAACATAAGATTTATTCCTCCCAATAGTCATTAAAGGATAATGTTGGATTTAATAGATTTGGTTTAGTTTATCTTAAAGTTGCTAATTTTATTCATCTCCTTCATAGAAGAAAAATGCTGATAATGGCAGTATGTATCTTTTCTTATTATTAAAATCAATGTTCTCTAGTTCCAAGGAATTTATGCTGTGAAAGACATTTTATGAAAAGCTGTGAGAAGTTAATACATTTCTAAATTCTGCTGAAATACTATGAATGACTATGACTCTTTCAACCCTTGCCTGTGGAAAAATATATTACATTTGTACATAGTTAAGTAGAAATGCACAGAAAGAATGCTGAGTGTATATATCATAACATAAAATTCCATCTTTTTTTATATATGAGACTAAGATGACGGCCGGAAGGAACATATTGAAATATGTAAAGTACTAAAAAGTTCTTGGTCACTTAGATACCAGCAATTATTTTTTGTAACCACCTGCTTCTGAACCAATAGTGTGCTTTGAAAAAAATATCTATAAAGTATATTACTTTATATATATATATATATATATATATATATATATATATACTCATTCTGCAGGTAAGACAATTGAATCCCTGAGAGGTAAAATTGTACTTTTGGTAAGAGACAGGGCTTAATTTGAACCCAGCTCTGTCTGAATTCACAGTTCATGCTCTGAGAGGTAATTTTGGATGAGCTGGAGAAGCTAAAAATGGATTCATTGCCCTGAAGTCTAAGCTTATTGAACATAAAAGAAACACCACTTTATTACTAATTATTGTTTTACCTTGGGAAATTAGCCTAAATTTTGTCTTTATATCTATATCTGTATCTTTCACTAACTTTAATGGAATGGAACATTCTGTTACCCACCCTTTTGAGATCCTCGTATCAGTATAATCTTCCTACATGGGCACACCATGTAGAAATCTGTCTCAACTTTAATATGTATCAAATTTATTACATCCATTTTTTAAAATTTAAAGTTTTGACACACCATTTTTAAAAATTTTTATTCTGGTAATGCTTATTTTTTCATACTTAACCTTTCTTTCTTTATGCCAAGATAGTTTAATCTATCATACTCTTGCATTCAATATTTTTGTATTCCTTATTATAAGATTCCCTAATTTAATGAGAAAGACTAAATTAAATATTTAGGCTATCTCTATCCCACTATCTCTAAAGAAAAATTAAACTTTATTATTATGTTTTTTTTGCATTTAGGAGGAGGATATTGTACCAAAAGAGTGAGTTCACCCTAACCTTAATTATAGCAAATGATTTCTCCACAAAAGAGAACCAGTGGAAGGGAGAAAGAATTCTTAGAAGAAGGCAATTGTAGTCTACCAAAAAAGATTTGTAACATATATTTTAACTTTAAAAACAAATACGCAAATTATTAACTTTGCCATTTCTAAATAACGAAGAATCATCATCAAGTAGTAGTTGGGTCTCCAGGTAAAAGTGATGTCGTTATGGATATCTAACATATTTCAAAGACTATTAATGTTGTTTTCAGTGAAAATGACATTTATATAGCAAGATCATTTTTCCCAACTGAGTTCCATCCACTGTAATATAAATATCGTGTTAGACCTGTTGGGAAAGTTCTCAATAAACATTAAAACTTGGCTTTGTTTTGATGTTCTGAGACTAAGAGAAACTCTTAAATAGTTCATTTATGCACCAGCTTTCATTGTAGCGGTGTCTTTAGGACAGATATGCGGAAACTTGCCACTTCTCTCTAGGAGCACACAGCAGCTGCGATGTCGAGGTTCACTGGAAGGATGAGAGCAGAATATCATTACAGAGGCCACAGTAACATCACTGAAGATACAATTTCTCTGTCTTGTCGTCTCAGGAGCACTGCGGTGTGCTAAGTTCCAAGTTCTCAAGTGTTTTATTTTTTAGCAGATGCTCTCCTGAGCCAAGTTTGTGCCAAGTTTTGCATAATGTCTTATGTTCCTTATCAGTACAACAACATGAAATATTTAATAGGAAGTTATCGCTGTGGCCAATATAAAAGATTAAATGGGGCTGTCAGACTCTTTTCCTAAAAAGAAAACATGATATTCAGAAAGAATAAAAAGAACAGTATTGGACACACAGATATGGATTCAGATCAAAACAGGATATTCTTTGTCTTCTATAGCTTGAGGGTTTTTTCCCTGTCATTCTTACAGAGAATGACACTATAAGAAGCTCAATGAGTTTTTATGATGACGAAATATTTTTTCTTTTTAAAAGTAGAAAACGATATCACAAAACTTACCAAAATTCAAAGTAGGAAACATGTTAATAGTTAGAACTTCATGATAAAATGGTAATTTTTAGAAAATATATTTTGCGATCTTAGAATTTAAGATATTACATTTAAATGTTAAAGAACAAAGCTATGGAATTCAATACAATAAAAATAAATAACTTGAAAATTTGATGAATCTATAGGTCTGTGAAAATCACATTAACAGATGTAAAACATTTCATTAGAAAACTGAGATTCTAGACTTTGGCCTTAATAATTTTTTTTTCTTTTTTCTTTTTCTTTATCTCATGCAGGGCAATGACAAATTGCATCAGAAAGCAGTTGGTAATTTGGACAATGATTTGTCAAGACCCTTGGAGTTGTTTGTACTTTTTCATGGCAGATTAGAGGAAGAAACAGCAGCTTTATCTAAGCAAACTGCTTAATTATTTGAGACTGTTCCTGGTCAGCATTGTGATGGTTAACCAACCCTGCTGCGCTCTAGCTTAATATATAAGCCAATTCAGGGTAGATATCCTGAATTACATTAACTGATTATTTTATTTTAGTTAATTTCACTACGTCTTATCTAGCCACTGTTTATTCCCTGCCCTTTTCTTTAAAAAGCACCCCAAGCCACAATTACTACCACCAAGCCTTGTTCAAATTTTGGTCATTATGCCTTCTTATTAACTCAGCTACTTTTCAGTCAGGCCTGAGTCCACTCTGTCTCCCTAACTTTGCCATGGCTAAGGATCATTTGGCTTTAAATTATTTTAAGACTCCTCGGTGGCTCTCATTCCCTTCTTTGAGAATTGAGTAAAATCTTAGTGTGCACCTCCAGGCTTTTTGTATAAATAATCCTCATCTAGAAAATACCTTTCAGGGGATAAAAAAGAAAAGCATCCTTGTTAACTCAGGAATCTTGCATTTGGACTCACTAAAAATGATAAAGCCAAACAGGTAATTTTTTGAAAATAAACATGATGTGTTTTGAATAGATCAAGCAGTGTCTTCAAGGCTTGAAGAGGGTTACATGAAAGGAAAAGAAAAATGTATGATTGTACGAAGAAATTAGGGAGTTGAACTTAGAGAATAGATGAATGGCACAATTTTTAGGGGGTGGTCATCAAATGTTTCAAGAGATGTGCTATGAATGACCCAACAAGGACAAACAGTATAAAGAATTCTTAATTAGCACTCCCCCAAAGAGGAAGACAGTTGCCTCCTAGATACAAATAAATATAATTAGATTTATTCAGGCAGAACTTAGATGATAATGTGTTGCATTGGCTGGGATGTTAGACCAGACAATCTTTGATTCTGCACTTCATCCAGCTTCTGATTCAGAAGTGCTTATTCTGTTAAGTTCCTTGGGGACAAGGTCACATCTGTTTCATGGTCAAAACTATTTCTAACCTTAGATTGTACACAGCTCTTTGGAGAGGTGGATTGCGAACTATTACGTTTTGTTTGCCCACAGTGACTATTTCAGTGTTCTGAATATATTAGAGACTCAATAAGTATTTTATGGACTAATTGGCACATGAAATTTTGAAACAAATGTTGTTAAAAATGGAGCCAATAGGAATTCACAGCTGACTCAACATTGTCTCGGCAGATGTTTGGTCTTGAAGTGATGTCATCTGTCTAATCTGGCACCTTGGCACAAAAAGGTGTTTTCCACTCCAGGTGGCAATGCCTCGAAATAATCACAGATGACTGTTTCCCAGCAACGAAAGGAAGAGCCTCCTGCTGCACAGTCATTTCCTAAGTTCTTCTTAACAACAACAACAACAACAACAAAAAAAAAATCAAAGGAGATTAACTGTACTTGTTGAGTTTAGCGGTTCCACTCCTTGCCCTTCCTGGTAATATATCATCAATTAAGAAACTATGGAAGAAAATTTATTTCAATAAGAACACTGTCAAACAAATGTATGCCCCACAAATATGTATGAATATATATTGGGGTAATTATGAATAATAGCAGAGTCTCATCTCAGAGTAGTTGAAAGAGAAAGACATTAGCCAATAATTCGATTCAAGTACTCTAATATATAGATTAATGTGCACATTTGCATCTACCATCATTTTTTGATTTTTATTATGAGTAAACAGATCATTTGATTTTCTGAATAAAGCTACCTGATCATATTTCAGTCTATAAAATTTCAGCCCATACTTGACTAGGTACATTTAAAGATACAGCAGATTCCAACTCTAGGAATTTTTTGCTTCATAAAATCAAGTTATAGAATTCTCACCTACAATTGATCAGTCTATGATTATTCAATATGGAGGCATAACTGAGAATAATAGAAAAGGATTCACCTAACTACGTAGCTAAAAGGCAGATGGATAGGGAAAGAGAGAACTACTCGGTAGAGTGCAGTGGTTAAGAGCACACATTCGGGAACCAAACTAACTGGATTTGCATCTCAGGTGCTGCTGTTTATTACCTGTATAACTTTGGGCAAATTATTTAACAATTCTATAGGTTCATTTCCTCATATGTAAATGATAATGGTGGTACCTACTTTCTAAGGTTTTTTTTTTTTCAATTAATTAGTATGTATAAATTGCTTAGAATGGGACTTGGTGAAAAGTAAGTTTTAGGTCACCCCTTGTATTCCAACTTCTAAACACAATTTACATTTACATAATTTTTGATAAATTAATAGTCACTTCCACCAAAAATTACAGTCAGAAAAAGCCTGAAAGATTGTCATTGGAATTGGGTAGACCCAGCCACCACTTTCTTCTCTATGTCCCAATGAATAATGAATAAATAACTGATATTGAAAAAAATGCATGGCTATTACTAATGCAATGTATTATTTTACATTGTGATTGATAATAAGAAAGATGATAATAGAATCTATCATATGCAGCAGAGCAAATGTAATAGGATTACACTAAGTGTGGTTCAACTCCAACATGGGGTATTAAATTAATTTTTTTTTCACATCCTTTAAGGCAAACAGCTCTCTAGAGAACAACTTTTTTAAAAGAGCATAATGGAAACAGAGGACGCATGCATGGCTTCAAAAACATAGAGGCAGGAGGATATCCTGCTTTTGATTTGAGCAAGTAATGATGAATCAATGAAAGTGAAAATAAAAAGAGAGTTTATAACCTGAGGGAATAATTGTCCTCTGCATTTGAATGAAAAGATACATAGTGCTAAAGTCTATTCAGCCTACTCTACCACCTTCTGCTTCTTCACATCACAGAGCTCTGGGATTAGACCAAGCCTATAGAAAAAGAAAGTGTTTCTTTCTTCCAGTTACTGCGGTAAATCTACTGAAAACTTCTGAAATTAACACCCCCTACCAGACAATGCATAGTCTTGTGCACCTGCAGAGAAAGAGCATACTGGGCAAAGAGCAAACCATTGTGAAGCCTGTGCAGTGTTCAATGAAGCTTTCCTTCCTAGAGGAAATTTGAATATAGGAAGAAATTTTACAAAGACAGTAGCAGAGACTTGCAAATTGTTTAACAATCTTTGTCACTTTTTCTTTGTGGTTTCATACGCCCTTGGAAGAAGTAATGTAAAGCAGCATCTGGTGACGCGTTTCAAAAGGTATAAAAGTGCTAGTCATTTAGATGCCAATTAGAAATTAACCTGGATAAAACTTACTCCTTTAATTTTTACTATTCTTGTGAGGTTTGTATTTCAGAGACAGTTACTAACCCTATAAAATTTACCATACATTTCTATAAACTTGTAATCAGGTGACATATGCTTAGGTTAGAGCATGTTGCTCAGACCTCTCATGATGTTACACTAAACATTTTGTGACTGATCGAAAGATAAAGAGTATATATGCTATTTGTCAAATTGTTTCATAATGGAGGATGAAGTGGAAATGGGAGAATCACAGAACCTCCAAACTAAAGAGATCTATAATACATATTTTAATGTTCGAGAAGTGAGAATTGTGCCTTATGAAAGACATTGATTTTTCTTTTCTAAATACTGAGAGTAATATTTAGTATGAAGCTGAAATAACTTTAATTTAACAAATATTAATTGATCCTATCTTATCTACTTGGAGTTTTGCAAGATGGTATATGTCATGGAAAATATAAATTGAATAACACATATTCTCTGATCTTGAAACACTGACATCAAAGACAGAAAAAAAACAAAAACCAAAAGCAATGAAACAAGGTAGGAAGTGATATGTGCTATTGAATGGATTTTTCAAAATATGTATTTCTGGCCATGTGAAGAAAAGAGAAAATAATGTCACCTGGAGTATGGAAGAACCATAGAGAATTTCAGTGAGGAGGTGGAGTTTGAGATGGATCTTGCAAAGTAGCAAAACATAAACTGGGGAAAAGAATCCCTATTCAGTAAACCGTACTGAGAAAATTGGATAGCCACATGTAGAAGACTGAAACAGGATCTGCACCTCTCACCTCTCACAAAAATCATCTCATGGTGGATAAAAGACTTAAACCTAAGGCATGAAAGTACAAGAATTCTAGAAGAAAATGTTGGAAAAACTCTTATAGACATTGGCCCAGGGAAAGAAATTATGAGGAAGACCCCAAAGGCAATCACAGCAACAACAAAAATAAGTAAATGGGACCTGATCAAAATGTGACTTTTAACCTGAAGCTTTTAATCTTTTTTCTAAGTATGTCTTTTTTCATTGTTAAGATCACATTGAATATGCAAATTTGAATCCTGCTTTCTTATTCAACATTATGGCATGTTAAAGAAATATTTTTTCCATATTGCTGAAAATTATTCTTTTTGTTATGGTGTATGCAATTCCATCCCATGATAATATAAAGAAATTCATTTACCTCTCCTCTTACTGGGTTGAGATTTTATCAATCATAATAGAAGAATAAGTGAATTTGTGTGTGTGTGTTCAAATCTAGTTTTATTAAAATTATTTGGCAATTTTGGTAGCAGTACAAAATCTGTGACTATAAACAGGAAACACAGACATGAATTTGTTTTGGTTTGTTGTAGGTTTGAAAAAAGATTGAAAATATAAGATCTACAGATTTGAAAAAATAAGTATTAAAAACATCCAAAGTACATTAAAGTCTACATTTACTCCTTCAGGCATTTACTCCTTCAGGCATTTGATGTTTATGGTTCCTTGTTTTTACTTGCTAATTGCAGGTCAGAGACTAAAGTGTTTCCAAAAGTTATAAAAACCCTCACTGACACTCCAAGTATGGTTTCAATGGAATTAGAAAATAGAATGAAGAGAGCACTTAATTTGGCCTTTAAAAATGACTACCTGTTTCTTCAATGTGATTTTTTTTCTGCAGTAGCTCAGGGCACTATTTGCTTACCTAATGCCTTATAATTATCATCTGCCTTACAGTAGACCTAAGCGTTGGCTTATTTAAGTGTATTACTGGCAGCAAGTGGTAGGTGGCCTTGCTGTCCAAGTCAAACGTACAGCAGACCTTAAAGTAAAATCTCAGGATTTGTTGTTCCTTAGCTGTTTTCCAGTGAACCTGAAGTTGTAAATGGAGTTCTGATTCCAAATTTGTTGTGGAATGTCCTGGTGGCTTTGTTTTTATGTCCTGTTCTTTGATCAAAGTCATGGCCTGTATCAAAAGGTGAACCGTACAAGAGAAGGCTCTCTGCAGGTTCTATAGGGCCGATGTTCCCCACTGGATGTCAGCTAATGGAATCGTTGATGTAGGCACAGTGGTTTTCCCTCAAGATTCTTTCAGACTTCTTGGCCATATCGTTGGAGATTTTTGTCAGGCGAGGCAAATAATGTCTCCTTTAGATTTCCCTGTATCATCTTCAGAAAACACTGGGAGTCGGTGTGATCATGACTACCGCTGCCATGTCCTTCACCCTAACATGGAATCATCAGATTAAATTTTCCATTCTCTCCATCCACAAGATTTCAACTATACCTGTACGGATGGAACTTGGCGTACACTGCCCACTCTGCAGAGTTGCTTTTGTAGACTTCCATTACGGCTTGCACCTCCTCTACATTGATTGCATTTCTGGCGAAGAGCTGGTGCAGAATGCGGATCAGATGGGCCGGAGTCTGTGGCTTCAGCACCTCGGCCAGCTCCAACCCTCACGGAGCTGGCGCGCGTCTGGCTGCTGGGCTGCGGTGGAGATGAGCGAGCCAAGGAGTGGGGCGCAGGACGCTAAGTGCCAAAACGCAATGAAACCCTCGCAAAGATACCTGGAGACCTGCCCTCTGGCAGAGTACTTAGTGGACCCGGGCTCGCTAAAAGAACCCTGCGTGCACAAATCAGGACCGAATCGTTCAACCTAAGCAAGAATTATTACAGTATGGTGCAAAAGAGCAGAAACTAGGGGTCATAGTGTAACAGGGAAGTTGACTATGTCTGCTTTCAGATCATGATGCTTGTATTGAAATCTTATCTCCACTAATGAAAAGTTAAGTGCTTTTGGGAAAACTACAAAACCATTATATGAATCATTTTTCTTAACTCAAAAATAAAATATTATTGATAAGCGACTTGATTCATAGAGTCGTCGCAGTGATAATTATTTATTACATTTCTCTAAAAGTTTGGGATACACCAGTGAATAGACAAAATTCCTACCCTTGTGGAATTTAGATTCTGAAGGTGGATAGAGACAATATATGCTGATCGTAATGAATAAATAAATTACATAGTATGTTAGAAGCTGATGGGTAGTATGGAAAAAAGAAAAATGTATATCAGAGTAAGAGGAGTCAAGAGTTCTGGGAAGGCATAATTTTAAACAGGATGGTCAGAGTAGTTCTCATTGAGAGGGAGAAAATGATGCAAAGCCTTGAAGGAAATAAGAATTAGTCTTGCTGATTTCTGGAGGAAGAATCTTTTAGGCAGATGGAACAGCTAGAATAAAGGCTCCAAGAAGAGAGTTTGAGGAAAGGCAAGGAGACCAGCATGGTGAGACTAGAGGTAGAGCAAATGAGAGGAGAGGGATTGTATAGGATTTTTCAGGCAATTCAAGGACGTTGGCTTTGTGCGGAATAGAACACTGAGTCTTTGGTAGGTCTGTGCAGTGAGGTGACACATTTGACATCTGTTTTAATAGCATCCCTCTGCCTGTTGTGTGGAGACTCTGACTGTAGGAAGGGCGTGAGTAGAATCGGGAAGTCCTTAAAGAAGTGGTAAGAGTAATCCAGATAGGAGGTGACGGCAAATCACTTCAGAGTGATGGTGATGGGGCTGGTGAGATGTGGCTGGATTCTAAATCAACTTGCAGTGCAGTTGAAATGTGGTACCACGTTACAGGTTTAGCATGGAGCCTGTTAGTCAAGTTCAATAAAAAGTTGTTATTCTTTTTTACATTCTAATGTGTATATCTCCCAAATTATTTGGACTTTAAGGACACAACTTCTCTGCGAGAGATTTGTAAACACTCTTTGTAAATAAGGTAAAAATATTATCTTATTGACTACTGCTATTTGGGTTATTGTGAATATATGTAATAAATGTCTGTTTGGTTAAGTGCTACTGATGGGGAGCTTCATTTCAGATGCCCCCACATGGCAAACTCAATACATGGCATCTAAATATGACTCCAGTCAGAAAGTGGGACACCTAGTGAGGCCTCAAAATGTCAGTTGAACAGACAACTCAAAATTGCACCACTGAGACAAATGACCCCAGTCTGAAAATACCTATGACATTCATTCTTAAAATAATGATACCCAAAGTCCCTGGCATGTTTCAGTTTTAAAAAATAATACTTTTTATTAAATGTTGAAAAGCTTTACACCATGTTTCCCTATTTTTTTGTTAGTAACAAGAATGATTTTGTTCATTGTATCAATTATTTTAACTTTAAAATGTTTGTAGAACAGTTTTACCTGAATATGGAAAGAAAACGACTGAGCAAGCTGGGACATTAAACGTAGAGTTTTTGATGCACCCTGAATTGTTTACCTCCAACAGAAGAATTTTTCTATGGAGAACTATTGTGAGGTGATGGTCTTCATTGACCTGATTTAATAATGTAAATTTCAAAATTTAATGGCAAACTTTATGAGATCGAAGCTAAGGCTATCGGTCTATTGAGTGTTATAAAGTCTTGTAATGACTAATAACACTGTGATATGCACTAGATCCAAATGTCCAATGGAAAGTAAATTATTTTCATAACATGACTCATCCTCCCTCATCTATTGATTCTTCTTCCTCAATAAGATATTTTTAGATAAAAGACAATAAAAATAAGACAAAGAGAATGCCAGAAAGGCAAAATAAATTTTGAAATTTTATATAGTGGTACATGCTACTGTATTATAAAGAGATTAGTGATTCTGAATTATGAAACTAACAATAACACATAGGCCTAATAAAAAGAGTTTCCTTTTCTTGAATACTTACCATAGTAGACTCCTGCTAGCAACAGTACATGCATTATTCAATTTCATTAAAAAGAAACTTACATTGGCATCCCCTTTTGGATTTCTTTTTCTCATTCTGTAAAATGCAGAAAGAAAAATTCCCAAATAATTATTATCTATAAATATTAATATCCATATCTATTATTACAATAGACAATAATTTTAAAATCAAGACTTGATCGCCTTTTATTCTGCTTCTAATGCTTATATGTTTGACAGTGTTTTATCCTGCCTCTCTATGCTGTAAACTCCTAGTAATTGTTGATAGCTGATTATTCCTATTTGGGATATTTGATGAGCTTCTTTCTTGCCTGGTAACAACTGCATTTTATAGGTCCTTAGCACCTTAACCTGAAATTTAGAAAGAGAACTAGAACATTATGAAGCATAAATTTTAATTTTGTACAGGAGTTGGAATGAATGAACATGAAAACTAATTGCCAACTTAAGATCTCTGGGTTTTAACTAATCTTTTATTTGAATTTTGAATTATAGGTGGAACTTAATTTTCTATCCTTTTTTTTTCCTCCCATAGCCATAGAAAAATATTGAATTGTTGGGGCTAGATTTTTCCTACATGTATCAGTTTTTTGGCTTTCTATACATCTCATTCATGCATACCCCCCAAAAGATAACAAACATTATTTTCCCTTTCACATATTAGCTTATAGTTTAGCATGTTTTATTCATAAACATCACAATATAATATTTCAAATTATTATAATTAATTATTGGCTTTGAAAATAAACCTACATTAATTTTTGGCATTTATGAATGAAATAAGATAAGTGATTATATTTGCATTTTTAATATCAAACATATATAACTCTAAGGATAATTTGGATTTTTAAAACTCTCTGAACTCTCTTTAATACAATCAACATTGAGTAGCGTGTGATACCGCCAATATAATTACTCTAGTTTGCATAAACCAATATTATGTCTTTATGATCCACATGAATAAACACAATATACACTTTCTATGTTAGCAATAAAGAACTTTAAATTCATGCTTCTCCCACCCAGCATAAGCATGATTAAGCACTTTATTTTACTTTACATTCTATGCATGGGGTAAGTTAAGCATTTCATGTTGTGACTAATACATTATTTTCTGTTGCAAATATAGATAAGCAAACAGTTGAACAAAGTAAGAAATTTTGATTATGCTTTGAGAATTATTGCCACAGATTATCTCCAACTTCAGTTTGCTTCACTCCTTTTTGTTTTCATCTAAAAGGGACTTATAATTACAAACATGTAGAAAAAATTTAAAACTCTATTTTATGTTGTTAGATTTATCATTATGATAGCATTTTGGAAAGTTGGAATGCATCTTAAGATAGTCATACTAATGTTTCATAACAGCCATATTTTTCTTTTCTAAAATTACCTGAAATCCACTTTTTCACAATAGTGAATATTTTTACTGTATTTGGCATGTTAATAACAATGTAGGTGTCTTCACTTTATTATATGTAAGTGGAGATAATCTGACAAGGACAATAATGATGCAATTTGACACATTTTTACACATTGTTGTTAAATCGTTGACTCAACATGTACACATTTATATGAGTTGGCCACTTAAATTTCACTTTGAAAATAATATTTAATATTCTATAATAACTCCTGGATTTTTGTCAATGTTTTGCCTGAATTGGTAAAAAATATCTATCTAAGCTTAAACTATTATATTAACTTCAAATAATCAAGAGAGATAACTTATGAGAGAAACTTATGAAAGTTATGAAAGAGAGTGAATCTTTTGAGGAAGCAAGTCGACAGAGAAAAAAAGAGAAAGTTCAAGGTTTAGGAAATAAGAGAAAGAAAAGGAAACTAGAAAAAAATAAGAGAAGAATAAAGAAAACCACACTAGCACAATGTCATTAGTAAAACAAAAACCTAAATATTTTTAATCAAATGTATAAATAAGAACACATTGGTAACTATTTTGATATAATAGTAAGTAGTTTTACATTGAAAGTAAACTTAACATGCTCAAAAATACTAGGGATATTATATGGCTTTAGGTAATATTTAGTAATTTTGAATTAAATTAAGGATAATGGATTTATTAGAATCAAGGTCTTTTTTTCTTTTATAAAGACTTATTTGACATTTTGTTATTGTAACATCTTCAGCAAAAGAAGAGCTACCTTGTCATTCGAAGTACATTTTCAAGTGAAAAAAGAGTGAAATGTAAAGCACTTAGCAAATGCTTCCAAGATGAAGGTATTGGTCAATTAAGATCCTAACTAGTATGTAGAAAAGTTCTTATACTCTGGTGAGCACATTGTTATTTTTCATATGGGCATATAAAATTTTAGACTACATAATGCTTACGTTTTTAAAGTTGTTATTTTATATTTGCTAGCATTTCCAGTAAAATACATATGAATATTTTGTACTATATATTCATAAACTATGTTTACAAAACTTAATAGCTGCCAACTACTACAAAGATGGCATGAGAGAAAGTATGTAGTATGAGATGTGATGACATCAATTATTTTATGAAAGTAAAATTAATATTCGGACATTTGCTTCTTGTTGGGAATATTATAATGTTATTTTTAAGAAGATTGGATTAACTTAAACATATTTATAATTTAATTTAAAACTTTCTTATAAATACAAATGGCTTTCAAAAAGAAAATATTTTGTATTAGCCTAACTAGATAAGAGAAATCTGAATTATACAATTTTAATAACCTCTTGAATTGAATTGAATTAATTTCTATTAGGTTGGCCAGTAGGTTAAACTAATAAAATTATATTTCACGTATACTAATTTTTTCCGTAAGGTACAGATCTGGATAATGTGAAAGATCCTCCTTTTGCAAGTTATATATCCAGTCAACTTATAATAGGCGGTCCTTTTACTGCTGGTAATTTTCCTTGCGGAAACATCCGTTAACTGTCTCTGATAAATCAACTTAGAAGCAGTGACACACTTTAAATCTCAAATCTCTTCTTAAAAAGTTTGATAGGTGCCCATTAATCATTATGAGCAAACAGATGTATTAAAATTTATCACTCTTCGAGAGCTCTTCTGTCAATTTGGAACCAGTCCAGGGCGGGCCCTTTTCACATAAAATGGAATGTAACAGACATGCACATAGACCCATTTTCAATTCCGTCTGTCTGATCACAATGACTTGAAAAATGTATTCAATAAATCGCATTCATAGATTTATGACCACCAGATCCTTCCATTCTTGTCCAGATCTAAAACCAGATATTTTGCCAAGCCAGTCTTTTCTAATGCTTTCAGTGCTATATATAAAGCAATATTTGAGTGATGCATTCCCAAGAAAAAATAAAGACTATCAAGTAAGCTTGATGTACCCCTTTTTATTTTATTTCAAAATATCGTGACTACCTACTGTCGTATAGATGGTTTCAGGGATGTGCCTAAAAGGTGAACTGAATTAAAAAAACTCGGCTTAAAAGAGACAAGAAATAACTCATCTCAGGAATTGTATTGTTGATGGGTCATTGTTATTTTATATTTGGATAATCGATAGTGTTTTATTATTTCCTATGATCTCCAGATCCAGCTTTTTATTTTCTCCAGTTTCTCTGGAAAAGAAACATTGTCTTATTTTTATGCACAAAGAACTTTGAAGCTTTTATCAATACGTTTGTGTCCCTCATCCCAATGCCAACCATATCTAAAACTTTCCTCGACACGAAAGTACAGAAACAGTGGAGGCATTCTGATCCCTCCCTTTTTACAGACTTGGGTGCCAAAGAAGCAGCCTATTAAATACTGGGACTTGAATTTTTACCCACATGTGAAGTGGGGACTCATGATAATTTAAATTTCTATCAAAATAATAAAGAACATACAACTTTTCCTGTACATCAACATTGCAATAGAATAACCATCAAAACCTCTGTAGTAGGTCCAGTCCATGCAGAACAGATTAGCATCTAGAGGGCTGGATCAAATTTGGACATCTGGTATGGGGCCCATAAAAAATTTTTAAAAAATCAATGTAAGAATGTACCCTGCATATTAGAATTTGCTTTCTCACTGAACATCTCTGTAGCACAATATCAGTACTACTGGTTTAGTTTAGTTCAAGTTCTAGACTAAAAAGATAAGAAAGGAATGCAGGCAAATGTACATAACTACCAGAAAACTAACACTAATATTTAATAACAGAAGTCTTATGAAAAATAAACTGGAATCTTAATTGTTAAGTGTCTCATCATTTTGTAAAAATGTATTTCAGGACAAATTTCAGTTATGTAGAGAGAGAAATATTCCAAATAATATAAAAATCCTAGTTAAATTGTCATTGTTAGCATGCTTGACAGTACACAGGATCGAAAGATGTCATAATTTATCAGAACAGTTAAATGAGCCTCAAACAACTGCTTTATTTATGAAGAAATTAATTTAAAATCAACAAAATTCTATGTGGCATCCACGCATATTGATTACTGTGAATTTTGTTTGTTTGAAAAACTATCATATAAAGCTCTGTTACCAGTACTGATTAAGTCTCCTTTTCTTTACACAAAGTTGAGTTATATGCCATGAATTTAAAAAATATATAATCCTCTATTGCATTGCATTCCAAATAGACCAATACTAGTGTAAAACTAACACACAGAACCAAAGAGCAACACTTGTAATTTATTTGTTATTAATAAAACAAATGTACCTGTGTTTTCCCATGTAGATTTTTTCCTGCTTTCGTGAACCTTGCAATCAGTAGCCTGAGATTCTGTCACTTACCCTGGGTTCTTCACCAGACTAAAGAATAATTTCTCACTCTTTCAGGAACCTGAAGATTTTAATATCACCCCTTCCCTTAGTCCTGGAGAAATTTACCATGTCAGTTTGTATTAAACCCTCTGCCTCTAAAGTTTCAGAGCTCTGATCCTTCCTCTTGGACTTAAATTTTCCTACTCTTTTAGGAAGCAAGCCCGTCATTTCTATCTTGGGAGCAATAGGAAGCCCAAGTCTCAAAAACCCACATCCCTGACTCAGAATCCCACTACCACAGGGCTGAAAAGTGGAGAAAAGAAAAAAAAAAATTGCTTCATTCTTTTTAATTCTTCTATTGTAATGACATTTTTAAAACCACAAATAACCCTAGTTAATTAACCTGCCCTATCAGCAGGTTAATATTTGGGAGGTCAGTAAGCTTCTTCTTAGATTGTCCATTTTTGGTCTTTTGCCTAATTTTATTCATATTTTGTATTCTTGCCATGATTTATCTTGCTCAAAAACATTTTTGCATAAGAATTTTGGAGAAAAGTGTGTGCTGGAGAAATAAAGTTGTGAGGACCACCATAATAATGGTATGTAAAGACGTGAGACTGGATGAGTTCGCCAAGTGAGTGGATGCAGGAAGAAAGAAACCGCAAGAAGGCTGAGTCATGGGACAGGAACTTAAATATTGAAAGGTCCAGGAGAAAAAGAGGAAGCATCAGAGGAGACTGATTAGGAGCAATTAGTGATATATAAAAGGGAAAAAATAAGAGAAAGAAAGTTGTGTCCTGGAAGCCAATTGAAGGACAGGATATCTGGGAATAGGAGCAATCAGGAGTGTCAAATGATGCTGAAAGGTCAATTAGGATGAGAACTGAGAACTAAATTAAATGAGTTATTAATATTCCAGTACATTATGCAAGACGTGTTTAACATATATTTTCTTGTTGTGATTTTAATTTCATGCTTACTTTTCTTCAAATGCAAGTTTAGGTAAATCTTTATATGTATGATTTTTAAAGTTACACAAATAGCAATACACTTTATCAGTCTGTCAATCAAAAGTAAAATATAAATCAATAAATAAATCCTAAATAGAGACTATTTTTCATACTAGTTCTTAATATAGAGTTTAGACACTTGGATGGTATGTCCTTTTGTAAGGGTAGCCTTTTCTTCTCTTTGATTGTCTAAGCATCTATGCATGATGCAGGAGTAAAATGTAATGATACAGGTAGTTTTACAACCGTTTTTGACCTTCTGTCAATAAACCACAGATCTTTTTTCTCCCCTCCATTTCAGGATAATTGTCACGGGTGATGCATGTTCTTTGGGCTACTAGTCACGTTTCTTTGAAGGTGGTAGGTACTTGCTTTGTGAAGAAGGAATTGATTTTGGAGAACTGATAAAATGTACTTGAGTCTTCTGTTTAATACGCTGGTGAATCCAATTTGGTAACATTTTGAATTAAATAAGGTTACGACTGGAGGATTAAATTATTTAATCTCTAAAAGTGATAGTGTTACAGTTGTATAGAATAATACTGCTTAACAAATGACAGATTTTCCTGTATGACTTGCTTAGCCTAGTGATTTCAGTACTAAGTTGAATAGAAGTGGAGAAAGTGGGCATGCTTGTCTTTTTCCAAATATTAGAGAAAAAGCTTTCAGCTTTTCCCCATTCCGTATGATAGTAGCTGTGGAATTGTCATATGCGGCCTTTGTTGTGTTGTGATGCATTCCTTCTATACCTAATTTGTTGAGAATTTTTATCTTGAAAGGGTAAAATTTGAATGTTGTCAAATACTTTTTTTGTATTTATTGAAATTACACATTCATTCCATTAGTGTGATGCGTAAAGTTTATTAATTTGTGTTTACTGAAACTTCCTTACATCCCTGGTATGAATCTCACATGATCATGATAAATAATCTTTTAAATGTGTTTTTTTAATTGAGTTTGCTAGTATTTTTTGGAGAATTTTTGCACCTGTGTTCATCAGGGATATTGATCTGTAGTTTTCTTTTTTGTTATGTCCTTGTCTTATTTTGGTATTAGGATAATGCTGATCTCGTAAAATGAATTTGACAATATTTCCTCCTCTTCAATTTTTTGAAAGAGTTAGAATAGAATAGATATTAATTCTTTAACTGTTTAGTAAAATTTAGCACCGAAGCCATCAGGTCCTGGGCTTTTCTGTAATGGGTGACATTTTATTATTGATACAATTGTGTAACTCATTATTGACCTGTTCAGATTTTCTATTTCTGATTCATTCCTGGTAGGTTGTATATGTACAGGAATTTAGCCATTTCTTCTAAGTTTTCCTGTTTGTGTTAATTGTTATGGTGATCATAGTAGCATTTATGATCCTTTGCATTTTTGTGGCATCAGTTGTAATATCCCCTTGTTATCTCTGGTTTCAATTCTTTGAGTCTCTCTGTGTTTTTTTAGCTAGTCTGGTGAAAATTTGTCAATTTTTTTTTTTTATCTTTTAAAAATGCCATCTCTTTGTTTTTTTGAGGTCTTTTTCCTTTTAGTCTCTATTTCATTTGTTTCTGTTCTGATCTTTATTATTTCCTTCCTTCTATTGATTTTGGGTTAGTTTGTTTTTGTTTTCCTAATTCCTGGAGGTGCAACTTTAGGTCATTTATTTGAGATCTTTCTTCTCTTTTGATGTAGGCATTTATTGCTAAAAACTTTTCTCTTTGAACTGCCTTTGGTCAGGAGCAGTGGCTCACGCCTATAATCCCAGCACTCTGGGAGGCCAAGGCAGGAGGATAGCTTGAGCTCAGGAGTCCAAGACCATCTTGAGCAAGAGCAAAACCTCTGTCTCTACTAAAAATAGAAATACTAGCCTGGCGTGGTGGCATGTGCCTATAATCCCAGCTACTCAGGAAGCTGAGACTGGAGAATTGCTTGAGCCCGGGAGTGTGAGGTTGCTGTGAGCTAGCCTGACGCCACGGCACTCAAGCCCAGGTGACAGAGTGAAACTCTATCTCAAAAAAAAAAGAGAACTTCTTTTGCTGCATCCCATAGGTTTTGATATGTTGTGTTTTCGTTTTCATTTTTGTCAAGAAATTTTTAAATTTCTCTTTTAATTTCTTTATTGAACCATTGGCTGTTCAAAGGCTTGCTGTTTAATTTCCAGGTATTTGTAGTTTCTTGTTTCTCCTGTTATTAATTTCACAAAATGACATTTTAAATAAGGGTCAGAAAAACTGAGTCTAGTACGTGCCAACTTACTAGTTCTGTAACTTCAAGTCACTTAATTTCTCTGAGTCATCTGTCATATGGGATTTTTTTAAAAATCTGTAAAATATTAAATAATGATAAAATGAGATAATGTACTTGTAAACCATCCTACAAGTAAAAATATTGAGAGGGTGAGATATATTTAGTAATCAGAAAATTGATTAATTCTTCCTCCATCCCATATTTTGGGTAACACTGAGAAAGCTACTTGGTAGCTCAGTTTTCAAACATCATCCTTTGCCTGCCTAAATCAGAGCGGTGAGTTGGAGAATACAGAGCAGAGGAATTCCAAACACAAAGTGTCAATTTATTCTTTTGATGTTGCTAGTACTATTATATATTATATTAATCATTGTTCTTTAACATAGACACTACTAGGCTTGTATCATAACATTGATTATGTATATCTCAAAAGGCAGCTCGGAAAATCTGACTCATTTTTATTTTCATAATGGGGCTTATGTTGTATTATAACTCATAGATACTACTAGTTCATATAAAATGTGAATATTCCACTGAATCTTCTAGATACTTGTCCTGAACATGAGAACTTTAGGATAATTGATTGAATAGTTTACTTTGCATCCAGATGTTTGGTTTTGGGCTGATATAACCACTGTCATAAGTACTTACAACCTCCCAAGATATCCATAGAATTAGCTACTTCAAGATCTTTACTGCTTTTAACATATTATTAGCATTATCCATCACTTTTTCAATTACTTCTGCAAGATCCGAATTTATTAAACTTTTCAATTAAACCCATTAAGATGCATAATAAGCATGTATATTTCAAATGAGTGGTTTCATGATCTCAAGTGACTTTTAAAGAGTACTTTTCCTATCATGAACGACTCTTTCCTATCATGAACGAGATAAATTTCTCCCAGTTGGTACTACTGTACTCTGAAAATTCCAGTAAACTTTACACATAATGGAACTAGCTTTTACTTTCCAAATAATATTCCTCAAAGACATGGAATCAACCTAAGTGTCCATGAACTGATGAGTGGATAAGAAAATGTGGTAAATGTACATACCGTGGAATACTACTCAGCTTAAAAAACAATGAAATAACATCTTTTGCATCAACTTGGTTGGAATTGGAAGCCATAATCCTAAGTGAAGTATCAGAGGAATGGAAAACCAAATACTGCAAACACTCACTTATAAGTTGGAGCTAAATGATGGGTGTACATGGTCATACAGGGTGGTGTAATGGACTTTGGAGACTCAGAAGGAGGGACAGTGAGATGGGTCTGAGGGGTCAAAAACTACCTATCGAATACAATGCATACTACTTGGGTGATGGGTACACTAAAAGCCCTGACTTTACCGCTACGCAATTCATCTGTGTATCAAAAAAACACGTGTGCCCCTTAAATCTATTGAAATACAAATAAATAAAAAATCCTACTGCTAATAATAACAATAATTAATAGTGAAGTAAAGATTTACCATGTTTACTACAAAAAAGAATAAATATGCTGAACACAATAAAAATGTTATTCTATTTATTCTGCAGATTAAATTAAATGTTTATTAGATTTAAACCGTCATTGTCTATACTAGACCAAGATGCTTCTTCCAAGCAACACAGTAGTAATATAAAAGCTTAAACCTCCAAAAACCAAATTAGCACATTTAAAACATTCAATAGAAACATAGTGGGAAGGTGCATTGTTGTATTTCTTCACTCTGAAATTTCAAACAGTAAATGCAACACCTTGTTGTTCACATTTTTATGTGTACTCCGTGGAAGACTTTTATTTGTGGTTATCATCAATGAGGTCCAGTAACAGCTTCTCAGGGAGTCAGTAGGAGCCAGTATGCGTGAGAGGAAGGAAGAATAAAGTACAGTCAGGAGTAGCGATGTATCCAGGATGAAATACATGGAATTAAGTACTTTGGAGGCAAGAAGTTCTGTATCTCTTTATTACAAACAGGTTCCAAAGAGCCATACTACTCTGAATAATAACTATATTGCTGCCTTTTTCTATGAGATGTGAAATTACTTAGGAACCACATCTTTGATGATAAAGAGTGTGAGGCTCATTGTGCCCACAAGTGAACTTTTGCCAAGGAACACATGTATCCCAAGGGTGGCCCTAATGTTGGACTTCCCACAGGACTTGAGATGAAAACTGGAGTTATAGTATTTAGGTATTAAGGAAGGCTAAATCCCAATGGTTTAGAAGTCTTGGCTATATCTGGTTTATACGGGTAGCCTATCTTCACCCTTTCTACTTAAGTTTTCCTGCACAGGTTTCTATTCCTTCCAGCCAATTAATACCTGATAAATGTGTATACCATAGTCACAAAGCTAGTAAGCAGAACACAGTGTTTTTAAAACTCAGGTATTTTGATTCTTGCTTCTGTGATTTTTAAAATAAGTGATGTTGGGATGTTTAGCTTTGTCAACAGCAACAAACAGTCTTACAAGTTCTACTTATTTTTTTCTCTGTCCCAAAAATAGATCATGTGGCCACAGGGTTATCTAACTTTTGCAATTCAACAAGATTGAGAGATACTTTAAAAAGGGTAATAAAGATAAACTCTTCACCCTGGGCTCACATGCACTGTGCTTTCTAGGCTTTCTGCAGGATTATTAGCTGCTCGATTTTGACACACCTTAGCGAGATTCATAGATCCTTTACCCAACACACTGCTTTAAAATTTAATAACAGCTCTTCCTACATCAGCCTTGCATTAAATAAAGACACAACAAGATCAGATAGCAGCTTTACTGGCTTAACAATAATCACTGAAATACCAGGCTCAGAAGCATACATGTAGATGTCTGAGATTTTTGAGAGCTAATCCCAGATTCTCTACTTTTATAGGGGTACCTTTACTTACTTCCTTTGAAGCAAATGTTAGTACATTAATTAATAAATACATACAAAGCGTCTAATGAATATGTTGTATGCTATGTGAGGTACCAAGAGCCTTCCTGGCAGAAACAAATGAAAAATCGTGTGATACTCTATAGAAATACAGGAGGCTAGAAGGGTAATTGGAGAAAAAGGCAATCATTTTTTCTTGGTAATCACTGATAATACATAAATCTGCAGATACTAGATATGATAAAATTTATTTCTTCAAAAGAACAGAAATAGTATATCTAAGTAAAAATACTTAAAAGAAATACCATAATACTAAATCTATACTTTCTGAACTTCTTTATATGTCCTTTTTGATGTATCTTTTTCTTGGCATACATATAGAATATCTTAAAAATAATACAATTTTCATACTTAATGTTTTATTAATTTGAGTAGAGATTTTTAAAAAATTCTTATAGAAATGATTCTACAATATAAGAAAAGTAGTAAGAGTTAGGTTTGCATAAAGAAAAAGTCAAATGAGAGTGTTGAATTATAAGGAAAAATCAGCAGGTTAAGAAATGCTTAGTAGGTCAGGACAGTGACTGTAACAGAATTAAATACTGATTAAAAGTTGGAACAAAAAAAGAATAAATGACTCAGATGAATAAATGTGAACATAAAGAGGACATAAATGAATAAAATGGAGAAATGGAGTATTTTAATTTCTCCATGAGAAGCAAAAAAGTAAATGACTGTTCTATTATATATAAAATAATTCAAACTACATGCAATTCAGAAATGCTTAAATCTTTTTAGCTGTCTTGAGCTTTTACTCTAAAATTTAAAGCTTACTAAATATGTCAGAAAATTGATCACTGCAGAGCTTTTATATATCTAACAACATAGAAAACAATTTTGAGTTTGCTATAAAACATTTTGAGCTGAGTGTAGTGAAACATAGTGCCGGCTACTAGGGAGGCTGAGGTGGAATATCCCCTGAGCTGAGGTGTTTGAGTCCAACTGAACAACATAGTGAGACTCTGTCTCTCAAAAAAGAAATTTTAAAAAAATGGAATAAAATGTTTTTAAAATTTCTAAAATTGTGTTTATATATACAGCACCTCCTTTGGGTTCATGGTGGTGTACCTCCAAATACCCACGTCATCTCGGATGGTTATTTGTAGCCAGTCAAATGAATCTCTTTTTTTTCTTGCCAGAGGCTACTTTAGGAGTGGGCATGTAATCTAGTTCTGTCCAAGGAGGCATACGTTAAAATATAGCAAGCAGCTGGAGAGATTTTCTCATTCCTGATAGAAAACACAGGAAAGTATTGTTTCTTGATCATTAGGGTATCAGTTGCTTATATTTGGCTGTTACCCAAAAAATAATGACAGACATTATACAACCATGAGGAAAAATAGGTTTAGAAAGAATGAAACTTATGATAAGAAAGGTAGACTAAGAAGATGGGAATAATCTTGGTCTTCGATGACATTACTGAATTGCTGATCAAATTATGTGTGGGTATCTAGGCCGTGTTTGGGATCTTTAGGTGAAAAACATAAATTTTCTTGGTGTTTTGGCTATTTTGAAGTGCAATTTTCTGATTATTCCAGTTTTGTACGAGTCAGACTTCTCCAGAGAAACCCAAACTAGTAAATTTAGAATGAGATCTATTATGGCTCACACAATTATGAAAGCTGAGAATCCCCTGATCTGTAAGCTGAAGACCCAGGAAAGCTGGTGGTGTTAATTCCAGTCCATTTTCAAAGCCTGAGAGCCAGAAATGCTAATGGTACAAGTCACAATCCAAGGGGAGTAGAAAAACCTACATTGCAGCTCAAACACTCACGCAGAGAAAGAGAATTCAATCTCTTTCTGCCTTTCTTGTTGTATTTGGGTCTTCAGTGGGTTGGATGATGCCCACCAATATTGGGCATGTTCTTTACTCAGTCTATCAATTCAAATGCCAACCTTTTCTGGAAATACCCTCCCAGACACATCCAGAAATAATATTTAAAAAGATGGCCGGGCGTGGTGGCTCACGCCTGTAATCCTAGCACTCTGGGAGGCCGAGGTGGGCGGATCGTTCTGAGCTCAGGAGTTCGAGACCAGCCTGAGCAAGAGCGAGACCCCGTCTCTACCAAAAATAGAAAGAAAATTAACTGGACAGCTAAAAATATATATATATAAAAAAAAATTAGCCGGGCATGGTGGCGCATGCCTGTAGTCCCAGCTACTCGGGAGGCTGAGACAGTAGGATCGCTCGAGCCCAGGAGTTTGAGGTTGCTGTGAGCTAGGCTGACGCCACGGCACTCGCCCCAGGCAAGAGAGTGAGACTCTGTCTCAAAAAAAAAAAAAAAAAAAAAAAAGATACCTGGGCATCCTGTGGCCCAGTCAAGTTGGCAAGTAAAATTAACCATCACACATTTAAAGCATTGTAAGATATGAAAATCCATTTTAAATGAAAAAGTCACCCAACTAATCCTTTACTTATAGGCAATTGGGATAAATTATTTAAATTAAACAGAATGTATTACCACTGCTTTAATTTAATCTGATTACTTAGTATATATATTTTTTCATTTTGAAAGGTATTTCTTGCAGTCAAATCTTAGCAAAGGTGATTCTACTTAAAACCAACACTTCTCCTCGATTGTCCTCTGCTATCTTATCTGTCAGGTTGTTTTATTTTTTGGGGGGGAGAGTTGTTTGTTGGCCTGTTTTTTAATCCTTTTATTGTTAATGTCTGTCTCCACACCTGCGGACTATTTCCCATCCATTTCAATAGGTCTCTTCTTTTTCTACGTTCATGCTGATCTTACAGATCAATCAACTTTGTGTAAGAGAATAAAAGCTTTCCTCGAATCCAGATAGATTGTTATTATATTGTCCATTTTACTGCTTCAGTAATGTGGAAAAATTAATAATAAATACATTCAATTGAGTTTTCCTTGATCATATCTTAGCAGTCAAATACGAAAGCATTGTTCATCATCATGAGAGAACATGCTTCTTTAATTTAATCAATTTTAGGGAATTGATGATCTGTCTGAATATGGGAAGGGGATGTCTATTACAAGGGCACATTTTCCCAGGGGAACTCAGGATAATTCTGTGAAGCTGAGCACATTATTCTATTATTTACCTTTTCGATTTCCCCATGGTACATCACAAAGATGGTATTGTTTGGGGAAATGTAAAACATAAGAAAGTATTTTCAAGGAAATTTATTATTTTGCTCAGAAAGTATATAAAATATTGTATAAATAGAGTTGTTTATCTTGAATAGACTAAAATAGTCTTGGATAGATCGAAGTAGTCTACCTTGGTCAATAATGTAGAATGAGAAATAATGTCTTTTAAAAAATAATAAAAGTAATTAACACCAAAGTAAAAACTTTGAAGAAAATATTGCACAAGAAAAGTTTGGTTAGCTGTGCTTTTATCTATCGTCATGTTTAATTTAATGAACACATCGCAAGGTGTGTACTTTCTTCCCATTACCATTAACCCATTTATTTTAAAAGGATATTGGAATATCTCTTTTTGTGATAAAATATACATAACATAAAATTTACCTTTTTAAAGGTAAATTATACACAATTTACAATTATACACATTTTCAAGTGTACAATTCAGTGACATTAACCAAATTCACATTGTTGTACGTCCATCATCGTCATCCATCTCTAGAAATTTTTCATCTCACCAAACTGAAACTCTGCATCTAATAATTCTTCATTTCCCCCTACCTACCTCCAGCCCCTGGACACCACCATTCTATTTTCTGTCTCTATGAATTTGACTACTCTAGGTACCTCATCTAGGTGGAATCATGCATTTTTCCTTTTGTGTCTGGCTCATTTCACTTAGCAAAATGTATTCAAGTTTCGTCTGTGTTGTAGCATGTATAAAAAATTCATTTCTCTTTGAGGCTGAATAATAGTCCATTGTGGGAAATATGTTTTTTGTGTAAATCACTTTTCCCTAGGTTTTTCTTTAGTGTTATGATAGTTCAATAGTATTTTGTGATGCTGAATTGTTAATGAATATGATTGTGTTCTCAAAGTCATGCAAATCAAAGACAGAAATTTATGATTCAACCTAGTGAGGTATCAAATCTATCCCAGCCTAAACCAATACCAAAAGATAAAGCAAGAACATTATTTGCTCCACAGCATAAATAAAATCACTGAAATCAGCAACAGTGACAGGTTAAAAAGAATATATACCTTATGTTATTCTTTTTATTATTTATTGTATTTATATTTTACAATATGAAAATATGTATTATATGTAATACATACACATTCAATATTCATAGGCTATGTCAAAATATTTGATTGGAAAGTAACAATTCAATTTATTACCTACACTATTTTGGAGAGGATATTATTTGACTTTTTTATAAGGTGTTATGGACTGAATATTTTGCCCTGAACATTCACACGTTGAAGTCCTAACCCCCCATTATGACTGTGTTTAGAGATAAAGCCTTAAAGGAGGTAGTTCAGGTTCAGTGAGGCCATGCACATGGGCTCTAATCCAATAGGATTGGTGTCCTTATAAGAAGAGGAAGAGACACCACGACTGTGTGTGCCGAGGGAAAGGCCACATGAATACAGCCATCTGCAAGATAAGGAAAGAGGCATCAACCGAAACCAACCCTGCTAGCACCTTGGTCTTGTACTTCTCGGGCTCTAGAATTGTTAGAAATAAATGTCTGTTATTGAAGCCACTCAATCTGTGATATTTTAATATGGCAGTCCTAGCAGACTTATATACGGTCTGAGGTATTTTTTTTTATGGCAACCCTAACTTACTTATATAAGACATTATTAAAAATTTCCAGCAGATTTTATTATCAATCATCACAATCTCTGGTATTTTGTCTTAATAGAAGTTTGTATATGTGTGTGTGTGTGTGTGTATTATATATACATACACACACACACACACACACACACACCCCACACTAGGTTGACACCCAAGAAGAAGGTTGCTAAGTATATTAAGTTTTACATCTTCATATCAATTTAATGAAGTCTTACTCATTTTCAGCTGAGGAAATAGTATATTTCATGTTCCTGAGAGTAGTAATATATTTTGTTTCAAGTCTGTATGTTGTATGAATACAGAGGCTGAGAAACATCAGTATGGAGAAAATTAAATAGACATCTTTGGATCAAATTCAACTTTTGTAGGACTTTCATTGCCAAATCTTCCTGTATCTGCTACATGATTTTGTTCAAAAGACCTTTAATCATATTTTACGGATGTTTCTTTTACATACTTAAATTGCCACTGAAGATGCTTTGGAGTACCAAATTTAAAGTTTACATTTAGCACAAACGTGAAGAGTTAAAAACTTGTGTGAGCTCAGATTTGAAGTAATTAATTTAGTAACTGCCAGGGACAAATAAGTAGAGCATGAGAACGAATATTCATTATGTGCACAAAGGAAGACTCTGGATTTCTAATTAACATTAAGGCAGCATCAGCATAAAATGAGCATTAATATTCCACAAGATAATTGGCAACCTTTGTGGTATGATTTTTTTGTTTGTTTTTTCTCTCACTTTAGCTATTCTCAAGGAGGGGCTTTTATTCCTGACTGAGAAATCATGGTTCATGCTATGTCCTATACCTACTGATAATCGCAGGCATTTATTGTGTACATAACACAAACTATGCTGAACAACTTTAATATGGGCTATCTTGTTTTATCTTCAGCACAGCACTATGAGATAAATGGTATTTTTGTGTTCATTTTATAGATTGGATATTATATGGCTTGTGTAAGCTACTTGACAAATATCTGTGCCTACGTGCTTAATTTCTAGGTTATAAAGATTTTTGTAACTCATACTTTATATTTATATCATATTTTGTCCCACTTTCAAATACTTTTATGTACATGATATCAATATCTACAAACCAACCCTATGTAAGAGTTACCCATATTTTTGATGGGGAAACTGAGGCTCAGAAAAATTAATTCATTTGTCCAACGTGACAAAATTAGGAAGTAATTGATGTCTCAATTAAACACACTTCTCTACTACTTAATGCCTTAGATATTTATCAAATTATGTGATTTTTAGGAAATTTCTTAATATGAACACGTGTATATTTGAAAGCTATTCATATGCACCTGATAAATTTGACCAGTATCTATGGATATTAAGTCTTTTTTTTTTTTTGAGACAGAGTCTCACTCTGTTGCCCAGGCTAGAGTGCCGTGGCGTCAGCCCAGTTCACAGCAACCTCAAACTCCTGGGCTCAAGCGATCCTACTGCCTCAGCCTCCCAAGTAGCTGGGACTACAGGCATGCACCACCATGCCCGGCTAATTTTTTTCTATATATATATATACATATATATATATATATTTTAGTTGTCCAGATAATTTCTTTCTATTTTTAGTAGAGATGGGGTCTTGCTCTTGCTCAGGCTGGTCTTGAACTCCTGACCTTGAGCGATCCACCCGCCTCAGCCTCCCAGAGTGCTAGGATTACAGGCGTGAGCCACCGCGCCCAGCGGATATTAAGTCTTAATGAGGTTAATAGCTCACTTGCTCCGCAGGAAAAAAATCCAGGGTTTTATTTGTTATATTTTGCTGTACTTACTTCAGTTTATAATACATTGTTGAAGAGGAAAAAGAGAAAGATGTTTAAAGTGCAAAATAGATCTAGAGAAGCTTCATTTTTCTCGTTGATTTTCCAAGTCTGTGGGAATGACTATGTCCAGATTCATTTAACTTGAGCCCACTAACAAGAAGTAACTTTCCACGTGCAAGTAGTTCACACAGTTGGTGAATAACGGGTAAAGTCCATCCACCAGACCAACTTCAACGTTCAATTCACTGCCATTCTGTTCACTCTGTCATGCTCACCATGCAAAGCCCAAATTCTGGTTAAATCTAACTCTTTGACATCACCCATGCTGCTAAACAATGACAAAGAAAAATTCACTCTGACTTTTCTCCTTGGAAAATCATGACTGTGTACCTCAAGTGGGAATGCAATGCTACTCTAATTCTGCCATGTTTTGCTGCTCCGTCTACTCCCTCATTCTCCTAGATGAATAATTCATACTTTGTTTACTATTCTCATTCATCCCGCTCTTCCTTCTCTATCTTCACTCTCAGTTAATGACCTTATTTTTCATTTTCCTGACAGATATGTACACCAAAATAAAAGTTCTACATGTATTCCACCAGATCCAACATTCATACACATCCACATACCCTGCCTTCCTTCAGTTAGATAAATGAACTTTTCATGCTCTCAAGGCTGGCCCCTCCACTTTTAATTAATGCCATCATTTCTTACATACTTATGCATATTGAACCAGCAGTTGTGCCATCTCCTACAAATTACTTTTGATTTTTCTGTCGAATCATTCCTATCAGCTTATAAACAATTTATAATTCCCGTTACAGAAAGAATTTTCATGATATCACCTTTTCTGTTACTTTTCACAGCAAAGCCTTTGAAAAGTTTTTCTATACTGGTCTCCAATTGTTAATTTCCTTCTCATTTGGAATCCATCCCAATTAGGCTTTTGCTTCTATCACTTTATTGAAACTGCTTTTGCCACATCTCTAATGATCTTTCTACATTGCTAGACACAATGGACAACTCTCAACACTCCTTTTTCTTAAGTAATCATCGGTGTTGGAAAAAGTTTATTACTTCCTCCTTCTTCAACCACATTCTGTACTTGGCTTCGAGAATATAAAAATTTCTTTCTAATCTACCTGCTGTTCTTCCTCCGTCTCCTTTGCTGGTTCCTTCCCATCTTGCCAACTTCTGAACGTTGGAATAACTTGAAATCCTTTCTTGTCTATCTGCATTCACTCACTTAATAATTTATTCTGTTTCTTGCTTTTGAAAAACACATATAGTCAATGAAACCTTATTTATAACTTCAGCTGTGAAATCCTCAACAACATAGGCAAGCACATATTTGTTATCTCTCCTTAGAAATTGAATAGGAAGTCCAGATTTAACAGTTCCAAAACAGAACTTGTTAGAAAATTTCCTTTCTGAAACCTGCTCCTTCTGCAATCTTCTCCATCACTGGAAATGGCAACTCTATTATTCCCAGGTGCTTAAACTAAAAACCTTGATGTCATCCTGAACTCTTTTCTTGATTTCTCACTTCTACATTCATTTTTTTCTTGAAATTCTCTTTGTTTTGCATTTAAAACTATATACAGAATTACTTCATGCTACCTCCATTTCTACAAACTCCAGTTCTAGACATCATGTTCACTTACCCATTCTCTACTAATCGTTCTCCCTTCTTCTGTATTTCCTTCCATCCCATAGTCTATTCTTGACACAAATACTAAAGAAAAGGTTTTTTTAAAACTCAAGTATTATCACTGCACTTCTTTGCTCAGTCCTCTTCACTGGGTTTTCATTTCACTCAATCTTCAGAGTCCTCACAATTGCTTTTAGGCTGTAGACAGTCAGCCTGTGCTGTTCTTTGAACTTTCCATGAATTCTCTTGGCTCAGGACTATGACCCTAGAATTTCTTTCTGCCCCAAAAGGCCCTATTCATCTTCTTCAATAGGATAATGGGGAGAGGGAAGATTTAAAGCAGCTAGACTAGGATACATTCCCTCCCTCCTTTCATAAGGGTTGGGGGACAATCCTGGGTGAAATAAAAACTTAAGTGTGGGTAGATTAATGACATTTGGCAATGAGGAAAACTTATCTATAGAATGTCTTTAACAAGATACCCCTGGCTAACAGGTTATAGATCATTAATAAATTGAAATACATGTATTCACATGGCTCCCTGAAGCATGTCACGTATTATTCAATTCATTGGAATATGTAATGGAAACGGTTGATAACTGAATTGTTCCCTAGTGGGTGAGATGACCTACGAACCTCATTAGAAACCTTATCAATTTCTCTAGGTAAAGAGTGCATGTCTTTTCTGGGACCATAAGACTAGAGACATCCTCAATGTCTTCAATCTTTCTACTTAATACGACCTTGCTAATTGCCTATATCCTTGAAATCACTATAAAACTTGAAAGTTGATTTGCGTAAGTCTGAGTTGACGATAGTTTTCATTAACTACATAATGTTATTTATAACGTATTTTCTGAACCACTGTTTTTGAAATTGCTTCCTTTCTCCATGTTTCCCCCATCAACCTTATACTTTATCATAGCACTTTTCATTCTTTTATAGCATTTATCATCATTTAATGGATATTTATAATTATTATTTTTGGTGTCTCTATCATCCCAATCAAATGTCAATTATGAAGGAAGAATTTTTTTTTTTCCTGTTCTGTTCAAAACTCACTCTCTGGTGCCCAGAATATTGTTTCGCACATAATAATGGGCACTTAGATTATTTTTTGTTAAATGACTGAACGCAGATGTCACATATATATTCAGGTTGCCTCACGGTCTAAAATGGCTACTGTTATTCTAACTATCATATCAATGTTCTAGGCTTGAACAATAACAAGAAGAAATGATGGAAGGGCCCAATGACTGTTTTATTTGAAGGAACTTTCCCAAAACTTTTACAAAAAGGCATTCATTTTCATATCATTAGTCACTCCTAGTATCAATAATGGCGTCTGTTCCCTCTCCATGAATCCAGGCAGACTTATGATTACAGTCGAAGTGATCCCAATTCCAAACCTGCTTATAAAGGGAAATACAGTGTCTTTTTGGTTACTTTGGTGCATTTGCTCTTGTAACCCAGTTACCATGTTATGAAGAAGCCCAACCTGCATAGAGACCACATGAAGATAGTCTGTCAATAGCCTTTGCTGAAGTCTAAGTTGAAAGTCAATGTTAAACATTAGTTATGTGAGTTAAACTACTGTAGGTAACAACAGCCTCCAGATGTTGAGTCTTTCTACCTATGGTCTCAGACTGCATAGACCAGAGACCCTCCCTGTACCTTGTTTGAAATAACAGCTCTTAGAATCTACAAGCCTAATAAAATGGTTGATTTATGCCACTAGGTTATGGAGTATTTGTTATGGAGAAATAGGCAACAGAACATGCATATTAGATAGTATTCTGGCCTTCAAATATTGTCAAAGTTTCGTTACAAATTAATTGCTCAACTAATATTCTGCCACAAGTTACTTTATCTTATTGTACTTTCTACAATATGGATATAGTTTTAGCTTTTTTAAAAATGGGTTTATGAATGGTAAAAGTATTAAAACCTTCTATATTAGAATTGTAATTATCCTATCCTCATGCTTTTTGAATTGGCATAAATTTTTTTCCTTAAGAATTATCTCGTTACATTATTTCATTGTTCTTCTATATCATAACCATTAATATTACATGTAGTTCAGAAATACGATGCCACCGGATTTTCAATATTTTGATGAAACCCGGGTTTTTTTCTCCTTTGGAAGATGTTTTAGAATCTTTTCTTTATATCCTCAGTGCTAATAAATTTCATCATATTTTATCACAGCATGAGAGGTTTTTTGTGAATTCATTTAACTGAGCACTCAGTAGATACTGTTAATCTTGAAAAAATGTTTTATTACTATTCTTTGGAATAGTGTACTTTGGTAATTTCTCTCCTATTAATATTTTATTTGTTTTCTCTTTCAGGAATTTCTACTATTAAAATTTTGGGCTGCTTAAATTAATCCTCTGGTTTTCTTTACTTTTACTTTCTTTTATATCAACTTTCTGAATAAATTCTCAATTTTAATTTTCAAATGTTTTTCTTCTCCCATTTTTTTTTTTACTTTTCTTCCTTCTTTCAAAAAAAGAGCATGTATTATTTTCTATAGTTCTTTCCTTTTATGATATGTTTTGTTCTTTGAATGTCTCATAGTTTTGGCTATGTGCTTATATGTAAAGTTTAGATAATTAAGGTAAAATCACCTATCATGCGGTGTAAATTGATTTTCTAGAGCAGATTTTTAACTTTCTGGAGTTTCAATAGCCATTGTGATATTATTTTTCCTTTTGTTACTTTTAATAAATAATCACTGTATCTATTAATGGGGTACAATGTGATGTTTTGCAATATTTATGCATTGTGGAATGATTAAATCAAGCTAATAAACATATTTGGCCTTTGTGATATCCTGAATAAGCCAGGAAGCTTATGCCTTCTTTGTAACATCTCTGAATTCTCTTACCTCCTTAATTGTGAAATCTTCTTTTAATGCATTCTCTGAATCGTATAAAGTTTATTATATAAAGAACATTGCAGTTGCCAGGTTTTTGCATGTGTGGGATGAGAAAGAGAAAAGTAAAAAGCTTAAATGAAAAAATAGTCTTCTGAGCTGCCCCTCAGTTAATCACATGGCTTTGCTCCATGTCCCTTTTCAACACTATGATCTATAGACTGCGTTAGAATCCTCTCCAAAACTCCTCTCAGAAAAATGACTTCCACTTTTGCTTTTGTCTTCTCCTCTGTATTATGTCTTCTCATATTTTATTTATTTATTTATTTATTTATTTATTTATTTATTTATTTATTATTTATTATTTTTATTTATTTATTTATTATTTTTTATTTTTTTTTTATTTCAGGATATTACGGGGGTACAAATATTTTGGTTACATGTTATGACTTTGCCACAGCCCAACCATGATTTGAGACATGCCCTTCCCCCCGACAATGGTCACCACATCCATTAGTTGTGAGTTTACCCACCCAAAGAATATTACTACTGTGTGAGCACCTTAGTGTTGATCAGTCAGTGCCAGTCTGATGGTGAGTACATGTGGCGCCTATTCTTCCATTCTTGTGATACCTCACTTTGGAGGATGGGCTCAAGCTCTATCCAGGAAAATATAAGAGATGCTAGATCACCATCATTTTTTATAATTGAGTAGTATTCCATTGTATACATATACCATGTTTTATTAATCCACTCATGGATTAACGGGCGGTTAACCACTTGGGTGGTTTCCACATCCTTGCTATAGTGAATTGTGCTTCCATAAACATTTGAGTGCAGGTGTCATTATTATAGAATGACTTTTGCTCCTTTGGGTAGATGCCTAATAGTGCTATTGCTGGATCAAATGGTAGTTCTACTTGTAGCTCTTTGAGATATCTCCAAATTCTTTTCCACAGAGGTTGGACTAATTTGCAGTCCCACCAGCAGTGTAAGAGTGTGCCTATCTCTCCACATCCTCACCAGCATTTGTTGCTTTGGGATTTTTTGATAAAGGCCAATCTTACTGGAGTTAGGTGATATCTCATTGTGGTTTTGATTGGCATTTCCCTAACGATTAGCGACGTTGAGCATTTTTTTATATGTTTGCTGTCTATCTAGAACTCAAAAAAATCAACAAGAAAAAAATCAAACAACCCCATCAATAAATGGGTGAAGGACAGGAACAGAAACTTTTCAAAAGAAGAAGAATAACGTATTATGTCTTGTTTCTTTTCAAATTATCCCAAAAACAATTTGATCCATTTTCTCTCTTCCCCAAAGTTTCAAAGTATATTATCTACTGAAATCCAAATTTCATCACATCCTGGGCATTCTTACACATCAATGGAGGTCACAAAAGGAGAGTCTGAGGAATGTTCCCAAACAGGTCTCCTCCTGGGCCAGGAGGTCTTTATTTTTGTTCTTTATTATTAATGTAATTTCAATACCGAGTGCCTTTTAGTGATAGCAAGACTGAAGATTGGTAACAGAAAAGTAGGTACCGTTACACAGTTTCTTTAAATGATTTGACATGAGATATGATTTTTGTTAGTTTTTTTTTTCTTTGCTGGTGAGGGCATAAAGTATCTATTGTGATACATCAGATTTTTCTGCATTTAAATATAGCTAAGAAATGATTATGTGCTACCAAAAACTCACTGAACATGAATCATACTTAGACTAACTGGTAAAAGAGATTAAAAAGTATGAAAAATTGCGACAACATAAAAAAAGATTTATAGAAAAAATGCTTTGAGATATTAGCATTAGAAGGGATCAGGTCCATCTGAGGACAATATATATAAAAATGCAAGACATTTGAGAAAGAGATCAAGATTTGGTATGGGAAAAAAACATGGAGAGTTTTTCTAGAAAACAAAAAGGAGAAACAAGCAAGTCTGAGAAATTAGGAAGTAGAAGGTATTCAAGAGCATCAGTGTTGGTGGAGTTTGGTTAGAGCAGAAAGCTAATGAAAGGAAATAGCAAAAAATATATAGACTGTGGCAAAAGCATAGAGTGTGTGTTTTATTCTGCATCCTACAGGTAATGGATTGCATAATGAAAATACATATGTAATAAAATGACAAGACAAAATTTGTTTTTCAGGAATATTTTTCAGGAACTATGAGCAAAACTGGCTAGACAGAGCGGTTTTTACATAGTGTAAGGGAGAAAAGCCATTGTCAGAAAGGAAAAAAGGTACATTTTTACCAGATATTATAGAAATAAAATTGACAGAACTTATCAACTCACTGAAAATAGCAAGTAAATAGAGAAACAAATCAAGGTTTGAGTCAGTACGACTAGGAATTTGGTAAAGTCATTTATAAATGTGTATGAGAAAATAAATAATAAATCCTATTTTTGATATATTTAAAATTTTAGACTGATATTGAGACATACAGCAAGATATAGAGCAAATGTAGGAATAGAATTTAAAAAATATGACTGGGATATTGCTACATATTATGAAACATCTACACGCATAGATAGTCAAAGCTTTCAGAAAGAAAAATACTTCCAAGAAGGTATAATGGTAAGAGGTTGGAACAAAACATAAAAGAACAGAAAGAGACCTGTTCGGTTCACCTTATTTGGGGAGCTGGAGAAGATAGAAGTACCAGAGAAGACAGGCAGCAGATTCCTAAGAGAAAGGAGAAGGTCTAAGAGGGAATAGTGTCCTGGGAGTCGAAGGAGGAGAGAGTTTCGAGAATCGAAACGAAAAGGGATCAATACTGCAGGAGAAACCAAAAAGAATAAGTCTGAAGAGAAGTTCATTGGATTTGATTACCAAGGGTCAATTAACTTCTGGCATTATGTGATAAGGATGGAGGAGGCTAGACAGAATTGTTTTCTTTGACTATTTAAGCATCAATCCTATAAAACAGAGACTGTATCGTATATTATTTATCTCTAGGAAATAGTAAGGACAACAAAAAAAGTGCTACAAGTTATTGAGAAGCTTTTATTTTTTAACTTCTTTTATATAAGTAAAGTGATATCAACATATAATGCCTTAGGAGATGCTGAGTCTCAGGCAAGGCAGAATGACTGTATAGTTTGTAGAATGATTCAAGCAAGAGCTGATGTTCTAGTCAGATAAATTATTTTTACAATTGAGTACTCATGTAGTATAGCAATTGACTGCTGCCTTCTTCAGTCAATTATGAAGGTCAGCAAAGGGTCTGGACCAGAACTCTCTGCTTTCTGTTGCCTGGACCCATCATTAGATAATCCATTCTCATGTCAGAGTGTTTTCACTTCTGGGATTATTCTCTTCACTTTCATTGTGCTATTTATGCAGCCGCTGACCTTTTCTTCCATTAAAATCATTGTTGTCCTAATCACAATCTATACTGTTCAGCACTTTCATAATGTCTGTCACTTAGGAAATTAACACTGTCATAAAATTAGCATAGTCTGATGGCTTGAAAGATATCATATAACTTTTGAAACTATTAAACTCATAGATATCTCATGAGTTCTTGCTATTGTGCTGGGGAATTTCTGAGAAAAAGAAAAAAAAGCCTGATAATTTTTAGTACAAAGATAGTTTGTGAGACTTTTATTAATATCTGCAACTTAAACCTTTGACATAAAGACTGTCAAGTAATATGTATGTTATTCAGGGTAGCTTAAGAATCAGAGGAGAAAATGTTTGCCTAGAAAATGAGATTTAATCCCATCTGACAAGTTGCCACTAAACATCACCCCTTAACAAGGACCTCAGATAATCACTAAAATATCATCAGTTTAGGTAAACTACAACATCTCCATAGCGAAAAGACTCCCCCAATTCTTCATGAGTCACTACCGTATCATTTGTGAAATGAAGATAATGATATTGCCTGCCATTTATTTCACAAGATTGCAAGAATCAAATGAAATAATTTTTGTGAAAGCATTTTATAAACTTTAATGTGGAATATAAATGTAACTTAAGACATAAAATTTGTGAATGTATATAGCCCTGGGAGACACATTTATCTGTTAAAAGTTATAAATATCTTAATATGAATCTGGTATGATTATAGAATTAAAATAAACTGGCTTGAGGAAATAAAATCAACATACAAAAATAAATAGTGTTTCTATACATCAATAATGAAATAGCTAAACAAGAAATCAAGAAGGCATCCCGTTTATAATAGCTAAAAAAAAAAAAAAAAGAAAAGAAAAGAAAAGAAATACCTTGGAATATATTTACCAAGGAGGTGAAAGATCTTTATGAGGAAAACTGCAAAACACAAATTAAAGAAATTGTAAACAAATTGTAGATGAATTTAAAAAATGGGAAAACATCTCATTCTCATGGATCAGAAGAGTTATTGTTAAAAATGACCATACTGCCCAAAACCATCTAAAGATTCAATGCAATCCCTATCAAAATATTGATATTATTTTGCACAGAATTAGAAGAAAAATCCTGAAATTTACATGGAACCAAAAAAGAAGCTGAATAGCCAAAGCAATCCTAAGCAAAAAGAAAAAAAGCCAGAGGCATCACGTTACCTGACTTTAGATTATATTACAAGGCTATAGTAACCAAAATAGCATGGTATTAGTCTAAAATAGTCACACAGGTCAACAGTACAGAATAGAGAAGCCAGAAATAAAGCCACATATTTACCACCACATGCTCTTCAATAAGGTTGACAAGAACACACATTGGGGAAAACACACCATTTTCAGTAAATGGTGCTGGGAAAATCGGGTTGCCATATACAGAAGAGTGAAGATAGACCCCTATCTATCACCATATAGAAAAGTCAACTCAAGATAATCTTAACCAGAAGACCTGAAATTATGAAAATACTAGAAGAAAACCTAGGGAGAACTCTTCTGGACATTGGTCTAGGCAAAGAATTCATGATTAAGATATTAAAAGCACCAGCAACAAAAACAAAAATAGACAAATGGGACTTAATTAAACCAAAAAGTTTTTGCACAGCAAAGGAAACAATCAACAGAGTGAACAGACAACCTGCAGAATGGGAGAAAATATTTGCAAATTATGCATTCGACAAGGAGCTAATATTCAGAATTTATGAAGAACTCAAACAACTCAACAACAACAACAGCAACAAAAATAATCCCATTAAAATCAGGTGAAGGATATGAATAGGCATTTTTCAAAAGAAGATATACAAATGACCAAGAATCATATAAAAATGTTCAAAATCACTGATTATCAGAGAAATGTAGGTTAAAACCATAATGAAATATCATCTAACACCAGTCAGAATGGCTATCATTAAAAAGACAAAAAATAACAGATGTTGGCAAGGATATGAAGAAAAGGAAAGTCTTATAGACTATTTGTGGGAATGTCAATTATTACTGCCTCTATAGAAAACAATGTGGAGATTTCTAAAAGAACTAAAAATAGAACTATCATTTGATCCAACAATCCCACTACTGAGTATCTACCCAAAGAAAAAGAAATCAATACATCAAAAAGATACCTATACTTGTGCAGCACTACTCACAATTGTAAAGATAAGGAATCAAGCTAAGGGCCTATCAATGGATGATTGGATAAAGAAAATGTGGTATATATTAACAATGGAATACTATTCAGTCATTACAAAAATAAGGTCATATCTTTTGTAGCAGTGTGGATGGAGCTACAGGCCATCATCTCAACATGAAAAAAAACGAATATTACATGTTCTCGCTTATAAGTGGAAACTAAATAATGTATACACATGGACATAGAGTGTGAAAGAGTAGACACTGGAGACTCAGAAAGGTGAGGGTGGAAGGGGGTAGATGATGAAAAATTACTTAATGGATATAATGTACATTATTTGTGTGAAGGATACTCTAAAAGACCAGACTTTGCTACTACAGAATATATCCATGCAACACAATTGCACTTGTAGCATTTAAATTTATACAAATATTAAAAAATAGGAAGAAGGAAATTAGATTGCTTCTGGACCCAGGCTGCTTGCTTAGAGAGGGTGTTCTAAGAGTTTCAAAGATAATCTGGGCAGTCAAGACTCTTAGTCTATAGATCACAGTAGGACTGGGAGAGGGAGAGTGGTCCCTAAGAGGAGCATAAAACTCAAAACACATTAATGAAGAACAACTTTAGAACAGTTTTCCAGAAAACATGCTGGTGATGATCATGTTTTCACTGGGTGTTATAAAAGATTAATTAAAAAAAAGACGTTGCAGTGAATGTTCAATAAAAGTTTATTTTTTATCTCCAAATATGAAGAGGGTACAAATGTTTAAGTTACATGGATCATTTTTGTAATGCTTACGTCCTGGCTGTAGGTGTGCCTGTTACCCAGATAGTGTTCATAGTACCCATTAGGTAGGTTTACTCCCCTTCACTCCTCACTCCTCCCTGTTGGTTGAATTCCATTGAAGTTTACTTCCCTTTGTGCACTTGTGTGTTCATAAGTTAGTTCCAATTTAGTAGTGAGTACATGTAGTGTTTGTTTTTCCATTCTTGAGATACTTCACTTAGGAGAATGGTCTCCAATTCCATCCAGACTGTTGCAAAAGGCAGTAATTCATCTTTTTATGGTTGAGTAGTGCTCCATGGTATACGTATACCACATTTTATTAATCCATTCATGAATTGATGGACCCTTGGGTTGATTCCACCTCTTTGCAATTGTGAATTGTGCTGCTATAAACATTTGAGTGCAGATGTCTTTTTTATAGAATGTCTTTTCTTCCTTTGGGTAGATGCCCAGTAATGGGATTGCTGGATCAAATTATAGTTTTAATTGTAGCTCTTTTTGGTAACTCCGTATTACTTTCCTTAGAGGTTGCACTAGTTCGTAATCCCACCAGCAGTGTATGAATGTTCCTGTCTCTCCACATCCACGCCAGCATTCATTGTTTTGGGACTTTTTAATAAAAGCCATTCTCACTAGAGTTAAGTGATATCTCATTGTGGTTTGATTTGCATTTCCCTGATGATTAGAGATATTGAGCATTTTTTCATATGTTTGTCGGCCATTAATCTTTCTTTTGAAACGTTTCTGTTCATGTCCTTTGCCCGCTTTCTAATGGGGTCGCTTGATTTTTTTCTTGCTTATTTTCCTGCGTTCTATATAGATTCTAGTTATCAGTCTTTTATTGGATGTGTAGCATATGAATATTTTCTCCCATTCTGTAGGTTGTCTGTTTGCTCTTGTGATAGTTTCCTTGGCTGTGCAGAAGCTTTTTAATTTGATCAGGTCCCATGTATTTATTTTTGTTGCTGTTGTTGTGATTGCCTTTGGGGTCTTCTTCATAAATTCTTTGCCTGGGCCAATGTCTATAAGAGTTTTTACAAAATTTTCTTCTAGAATTCTTATAGTGTTCACTGGTTCTTGGTTAATGATTGAAAAAGTAAGGAGAAGGCAGTGTTTTGCAAGGCTATTTTTATGCAAATATCTACTTTTTAATTTATAGACTAGGTATTTTCTGACTTTTCATCTGTATGCTTTTAACAGTTCATTTTTTCTTAATTTATTTATATGTAAAATTTGAAATTTTAGGAATCAGTATTTCAAAGAAGCTTTTCTATTAGTCTTAAGAGACGATGTTTCCATTCTCTGAAATATATGTTATTTTAACATATATTTAAATTTTAACTTTGTGCACATAATGCCAAGAGTTTTATATAATGTCTAGCACTCACTTTTTAATCAACTAATCTTTCCAAGAACTTCAGGCAAAAATATCTCTATCTATGTATCTGCTTATGTATTCATTTATCTATCTACCCATCCATCCATTCATCATCTAGCTATCTAACAATAGTGTATGTCCTGAAATTAATAGAATTAAAATTCATATATTTTTGCATTTATGAGTGATTACCCTATCTCCCAAACATTAACAAATATAAAGGGAATAAACACATTATTAAATAAGGTACTACAAAATGTAAAATATACTACACATCATTTGTGCTGAAGGCATGGAACCAAATGAAAAGCTGTTTTAAGGGTGTAAGCTCTGAAATGAGGATCAATGTAATGAAAAGGAATCTATTGATTAAAAGCCAGTGTAAGTCTTGTGAAGGAGTGTAATGTGTACTTTAAAAAAGCCTACAACACTCTTTTTATTAAGGGTGCTTTTTTTCTTTTCTATATTTGTGTGAAATGTGGCTGTGAGAAACGTATGCATTCTATGCAACAGACACTCAACATTTATTTAATAAACAAATAAATTAGTTTAGAAATTTGTTTCCTGAAGTTCATATATGATAAGATCTAGATGAAGTTTTCAACTTTAAATTTTACATCAAGAAAATATTTTGGTTGCTACCGATTAGTAATTTAGTTTAGTTACAAAGAACTACAACTTAGTTTAATATAGAAAATTCAAGAAGTACACAGCCATGTTCAAATATCTCCTTTAAACTTTAATAAGTTCCTTATACAGGAAACTTGTAGAGTGTTAGCAATATTCAAGTGTTGTGGGAATTACTTTATTGTGTCTCCTTAGAGCTGGCTCAATACTGGGTCCTGCCCCAGGGGTCTAAAATCTTGTTTTATTTATGAAAGAATCTTAGATTAACCTATCTGGTCATAGAAACACCAAAGCATCTAACCTTTAATGGAATTGAGCAAGATAACCTATTTAATTGCCTCTGAGTTAGATATTTCCAGTTTATTTATCATGAAAATAAACATGTACCAAAAATTACTCCTGAAAGAATATGAAAATAATAAATTTGAGATGTGGTTTATTAAAGCTCGGATTCCAAGCCTTCTACTGTCTGAAGGCTAGATATTTTCTTTCTGTATTGCCATTACAGAACTGTGTGTGTGCATATTTAACTGTAATCCAGGTAAGATTATTTTTAGGGAATTCGGTCAGGTAATTCCCATTCACTTGGTTAACTTTTCTTGACATATTCTTAATGCCACAACTTTCAAGGACAATGTCAAAAGGCATACTGAAATATCACAAAGAAAAATAATATAGTCTGAACCTTCTGAAACAGTCTGAGAAAATTAAAAAAAAAAAAAACACAAAAAAGCAAAACATGAGATGATACTGAGTTTTGTAATAATGCTAAAAACTCTCCTTTATTAAGTCATACAATGGTGTTTCCACTGATTTCTCATTTTAATTCAATACCATCAGACATGAGTTAGCCTAACAGCACATAATAGAATGCGGTTTCCCTTAAATGAATTAAATTCACTCCCTGTAGATTTTTCTGCAACCTAGCTCATTTTCATCTTCTTTGTTGCTCCAGTCTAACACTTTCAGTGACCATAGGCATTTCTATGGCTGGGAAGAGTGTACATGAATCAACAGGAAGGCTGAATTGGAGGAAAAAACACTGATGATTGAATGAGTTGTGTAGTAACTATCCTTCAATTACAGAAAGTTACTTTCCAAGTTCCCTTCTGCTCAGGAACAGTGAAGGGAGAAAAAGATGTTAATGTGTTTGGATTACATTAAAGTTTTAAGATTAACTAAAAGAAAGGGAGGGAAAAGTGCTAATGGCAAGAGCACACGGAAGAGTCATTATTATATTACTGCTAATGCACATAAAACATTGCCTATTAAAATAGGATGGCAGTTTTACACGCTGTTAAATATATCAAAGCTGTGCTTCAATTACAAATCCTTTTATATGCATGTTTTAACAAATATGTCTTTGATAATGGAATGTAGCTGCAACTTCTTAAATACTAGACACAGGCTCTACTATATAACACAGTGGCAAAGAAAAAAATTACCACTAGGAGGTAACCATATATTGAGATCTTCATTTTTTTCTTTTTTATATCCTATGAATTTTCAAGTGAGCAGCTGGACAGCAACTCAATTTAAGAGCCTGAGCCTCTGGACTTGTGATGGTTAACAGTGATATGTTGTGCTATTATTTTCACATGGTTATTTGTGGAAATAAATTATGTCCTTGAGACGGTATGTGAACAGAAAGGGTTTGATCATGTTTGTCTGTGATTTTATTTGTGAAATAACTGCAACAGCTCTATTAGAAACCTAGATGGTGCATGAATGTCCTTAGAAATTAATAAACTTTTCATCTTGAATGGCATAAACATTAGTTTTATGGGAATTTCAAAGACATTAGTGTTCAAATTTAGTCTACAATCTCTAGCTGTATAATTATGATTTTTCTTACCTGATTAAAAATTGCTAGACACAAATATAAGTGGTGATATTTTTATTAATTGGATATTAGGAGTTGAAGTGCTTTAGGAACATAATGCATAATAAGAAAATGTTGATGTTTAAGTGATTACTTGTCATGGATATAAAAACTAATGCATTGGCCACTAAGAAAACCCTGCTTTTCAGCAAAATCCCAACTTCCTTTCTTCATGAACAAATTTTTATTCATGATACAACATAGGAATGAATTCTTTACAAAAGATCATCTATGCCTATAAATGTGTTTTCTTTCACTAGACACTGAAAGCAATCTGTTAAATCTACTTGCTTCCATTCTCTTTAGTGTCATAAAATTCAGCCAGATTAATTGCTCAATTAGCTCATCTTTTGTGAACTGTTTGGGTTATTTTCTGTTTTCTTGCCTTTCACTCCTGCTTTGCCCTCAATTTCTGACCTTTCCAGGGCTGGTGTTCAAAGGAGAAAGAGGCAATTAAGGAAGTATCAGAGTTCTTTCTTCAATTATGTTTCAGGAGCTGGCGGTGTACTTTATGGTCTTGGAAGCTGTTGAAATCTGACTGTTTCCATCAACAGAGATAGTTGTGTGAATTCTTCTGAGACAGCCCCCTCATCACCACTATTTGATATGAGTGGTGCACTTTCCTTCCTGTTGTCCTTAAGACTTGCATTTGGGTCTCTGGTTCTTGAGGGCTGATTCCAAAAGCTTTCTCTCCTTCCTTTTAGGGTCCCCCATCACTCAGCCATCCTGTGTATAAGGGCTACATTCTGTCGATGGAAAACTCTTTATTTGCTCTTTGCCCTTACAACTCTGAGTGTGCTGGGCCATTCTACCCAGTAGCAAACACTGCTTCATTTTCCTTTTTAAGTCACTTGTCCTTTAGATTTTTCATAAAGGAGTCACGGACCAGTTCATTGAGCCCTCATAACTTCAAGAGACACTAATTAATTCCTCTTAGCTGTTACCTTAAATCTCTTCCTGTTTGATTTGAACTGAAGGAGGAATCAATACCTACCTCTCCTGGTAGTGGCCATCAGAGAAAAATTCATTAACTTGGGACTGTGAATTGCTTTTAGAAACTAAACTAAAAAAAAAAGTTATTATTACTTAGAATATAGAAAAGCAATTTTTGTCCTCCTAAATTAAAGTACGACTGGTGTGGTAGGTAGAATAATGGAATAATGACATTTCCCTCTAGCCAAATATATTTTCTCCTAATCCCTAGGAAAAATGGTCTTTGTAGATATGACTAAGTTAATAATTTCTAAGGAGAAATTATTTTGGATTATCCAGGTGGGCCCTAAATGCAATAAGTATACTTCTAAGAGAGAGACAGAAGGAAATTCGAAACACACAGAGGAGAGGTGATATGAAGATAAAATGGAGATGGGTTTGAAGATCTTGGCCTTGAAGTTTGGGATAATGCAATCACAGGCCAAGGTATGTGGAAGTCATCAGGATCATCAGGACCTGAAAGAAACAAGGTACAGCCTCTGAGCAAGTGTGGCCCTGCCTCCACCTTGACTCTGGTCACCCAGTGATATTGATTTCAGACTTCTCTCCTCCAGTACTATGAAAGAATAAATGCATATGGTTTTAATCCACAAAATTTGTTGTAATTTGTTACAGTAGCCATAGAAAACTGGTATGGCCAGAAAGAAATGTTTCATACTCTTTCCTTTGCATGTATGGTTTTGATGTTTGAGCTTGGTGATATATCTGGTTTTATTTCAATTATTTCAATCAGTCATCACTTAATGCTTTTCACTTTATCACAGCCCTGAAAGAAATATCACTACTATAAAAGGCATAAACATTATCAGAGGCAAGTCTGTGAATCATCATATTTTTAAAACATTTTTCGAGATAGTAACAGAATATGACAATTTTCTCCACCATCCAGAAAAATGTTGGTTTTTAAAGAGGAAAATCTGGAAGCATTTACTTAAAATAAAGGTAACTCAACTTTTACGTTTTATGTGAAAGAAAAAGAAAAAAAACATTTTGGACATTTTGAAAGAACAAGATTTTAATCATGGGTTGGCATACCTGGAATTTTTTATCATAAAAGTGAGATAAATATTTATAATCAAGGTGCTAGAATCACCATTATGGAAGTTACTGAGCAATGACAAACTGAATTAGTGGAACAAATAGGATATATAGAGCTATCTGGAACAAAGTTTATCATGACGGATGGGTTCATGTGGTTATGGAGGTGGAGAGGTCCCACTATCTTAGTTCACTTTTGCTACTATAACAAAATACCCTAGACTGGGTAATTTATAAAAAGCAAAAATTAATTTTCTCACAATTCTGGAAATAGGTAATTCCCAGATGAAGGTGCAAGCATCTGGTGAGGGCCATTTTGCTGCGTTCTCACGTGGCACAAGAGTGAAAGAGGAACCTAGACAAGTGTTGTTTGAAGCTTCTTTTATAAGGGTCTTAATCCCACTCATGAGGGAGGAGCTCTCACGGCTTCATCACCTATTAAAGTCCCACCTCTTAATACTATCACATTGGCAACACCTAAATTTCAAGGGGACACATTCAAACCATAGTTTCCACAGTCTGCCATCTGCATGCTGGAGGCTCAGAAAAGCAAGTTGGTGTAGCTCTAGGTCAAACCTGAAAGCCTGAGAACCAGAGGAGTCCATGGTGTAACTCCCAGTCAAATCTGAAGGCCTGAGAACCAGAAACACCAACGTCTGAGAGCAGGAGGAGATAGATGTTCCAGCTCAAGCAGGGAGAACACATTCACCCTTCCTCCACCTTTTTTCTATTCAGGAACTCTAGGCATTGGAAGATGCCCACCAGGCTTGCTGAGAGTAGATGTTCTTTACTCAGTCTACAGATTCAAATGTTAATCTCTTTCAGAAGCACCTTCACAGACACACACAGAAATAATGTTTTAACAGCTATCTGGTTATCCCGTTGCCCAGTCAAGTTGGCAAATAAAATAAAGCATCATGTAAGTTTTTTTGGATAAATTCTTAATATTGAAAAAGAAGTAGAGGCCAGCAGACTTTGGAACTTTCCCAAGAAGAAGCATGTGCTTTGTCAATGTGAAGTTAAGATGCAAAATTCTTGAATATTTTTGAAATTAAAAATGTGTAAACATTTGGAAACACTTCATAATTCTTTCAAGGTTATATTTATCTTTAGGGCAGTGACTCGAATCTTAGATCCACAGTTTTTTTTTATTTCCAATTTAAAAAAATAAAAAAATATCTCTATCAGAAATATTGACCTCATCATAAATAAACTCATCAAACTTGGAAACAAAATAAATTTATTGCAATTGGAGATTAACTCAAAAATCCTGCAAAAACAAGTGTTTATTGAGAGAAGCCTACCTGAGCCTGAACAAAAGTGAACTAAGGGAATTTAAATTCCACTTGCAGAAATATCTCTTTTCAAATTAAGCTTCCATTTTTCTTTCTCAATTTGTATTAAGTCTTTATATGCTGGATACAAATCCTTTGTTCTACATATATAGAAAATATTTTCTTCCATTCTTTTGGTATTTTCTAATTTTCCTTATATTGTCTTTATTTGTATAGTTTTTTTTTAATGTGAAAGTCCAATTTCCTAACATACTAATCTGTTCTTATATATTTCATATCTTGTTGAGGGACACTCTACCCATTTCATCCCAGCAATATAAAGATTAATATCGTATATTTTTTCTAATTTTTTATTACATTCTGTACTTTATCAAGTATTTATTTATTTTTTATTATTTTATTTTACTTTTAGAGGCAGGGTCTTGCTCTGTCAGCCAGGCTGGAGTGCAATGGCACAATCATAACCCACTGTAATCTCAAACTCCTGGGCTCAAGGCATCCTCTCACCTTAGCTTGCCAAGTAACTGGGACCAAAAGTGCATGCCACCATACCCAGCTAATTTTTTTTTTTAACTTTTTGTACAGATGGAGTCTTGCTATCTTGCCCAGGCTGGTCTTGAACACCTGGCCTCAAGTGATTCTGCTACTGTGGCCTCTCAAAGTGCTGGGATTATAGGTGTGAGCTACCACATCTGGCCAGAATTGATTGTTATCTGTGGCTTGGTGCAGTTATTTTATTTTTAACATGAAAAATCAATTATTACACTAACATAAATTTGATTTGTAATGCCATATATTATATATATTAAGTTTCCATAATAACATGGATCTGTTTCTGAGCTATGTTTGCATTGATCAATATGTTTCTTTATGTCATAATTTTATAGCTTTATAGTAAGACCTGGTAGTTGATAGGGCAATTTCATTCACCTTGGTTAACTTTTCAAATTTGAATTCTTTATTCTATGCCTTTATTTAGCCATGTGAAATTTAGAATCAGTCTATCAAATTGTGGGAAAAATTTTCTTAAGATTGTCATTGACATGAAAAAACTGGTAGATTTACTTTGGAAGAATTGATATATTTATGATACTTTCTCATTCGTGAACATGGTATATCTCTTTATTTTTTTCAGTTAGTTTTTAAATAACATGTTACATTCTGTGTTTAGAAATCACTTCATTTCTATGTAAAACTACAGAATAACACAATACTAGATTGTGAAGATGCACCATAATTATACAAGTGGACCTTATGGATGGAAATTTGTGTTGTTTCTAATCTTTAGTTGTGATAAGTATCATCATACTTAACAGTATTGTGGACATATCATTTCACAAGATTTCAAGTGTGCATATGATATAGATTCCTAAAAATTAGATTATAATCTTTAATAGTCACTATATAGCCTTACTAAATTTTGCCACCACATTGTGGTGGAATGCAAAATGGCATAATCCATATGGAAGGAAAATTGGCAAAATTGGAGATCCCTTATGGGTGGAAATTTGTGTTGTTTCTAATCTTTAGTTATGATAGTAGATTTTTGCAAATCTAATATGAGAGATGGTATTTCAGTGTGTTTTTAATTTATATTTCTCTTTTTATGAGCGATATTAAGCACCCTATTATATATTTATGCTAGTCCAAAATTCCTTTCCTGTTACTTGACATTCATATATTTTGTCTTTTTTTATTTCATTTTGCTGATCATTTCAATCTCATCTTTTGCAGACCTTTGTATTCGTGATATTATCTCATTTTAAGTATTAAACCTGGCAAATAACTTTTCGATTTTGTCATGTCCCTTTGATTTACATTGTGGCATTTCCATTTTGTTTTATTTTGCTTTGCCTTATTACTTATTGCTATGACATCCATATTAACTGTTGTTACCTCTTCCATATTTTAACTAAGGATTTGAAATGCCACTTTATTTTATTTATTGGTATTTTATACACTAACTTTCTATACATTTTGGGTATCTTTTAGTTTTCCCTATTCTGTTTCATCAGTTTTTCTATTTATAAATAAATTTCATATATTCTTAATAGTAGAGACTTTTATAATGTCTCAATCTTTGGCATACCTACTCCCCCCTTTAGTTTTTTTCTCATTTTTTTATGGTTAATGGCCGTTATTTAATTTCCATCAAAATTTTATAATTATTTTATTTCACTACAGGTGAAAAACAAATGTGACCATTTTTAATGTGATCATGATATATGTATAAATTGACTTAGGAGAAAATGAAACCTTTAGGATGTCAAGACTTCCTGAGAATATGGTATCTCATTCATTTGTTTATCTCTACTTTTGTGTTACAGGAGTGTTTTAAAGTTTAAAATCATAAATAGAGGCTTTGCTGACTTCTTGTTAACTTTATGCCAAGACATTTTATCAATTTTGTTGCCATTACAGTTGGGATCTTCATTTCTATTGCATAATCTAAATGGTTATGATTTATGTATATGTATGTCATCTATTGATCTTACATGTGACTTTTCCTATGTTGCGATTTGTAAATTTTGTTTTAGTTAATCATCTTGTTTGTAATGGGTTTTAAAATTGGCTCTTTTTGATTTTCTAGATATACAATCACCAAGTATATCACCTATAAGACATGAAGGAGGCAAAACCTCCTCAAAGAATAGTATAATTAGAGCACGGTAAAGCTCAACATCCACCTTCTGTACTCTAGAGCTGTAACAAGGCAAACAACCTGGAGAGAACACTAAATTTAGAAGAAAACAGCAGGGTTGAATCTTAACAACTCCACTCGTAGATGACATTTACCAGAACATATTTCTCAGACTAACAAGTACTAGAGATACCTACATGTTCAATTCAAGATATGTTGATAAATTTAGGGCCCTGGAAAATCCATATAGTTTGTGTTTCATGATTTTTCAAAAAATGCCATATCTAGGATTACTTTTATTGATATTATGCGTATCATATGATACATATAATATAATTTTTTAAAAAAATGCTACATCAAATTCCTATGAGAGATAGCTTTTCTTCCATAGTGGTTTCCAAACAACCGTAATCCACTTCCAAGAGTCTTATCTCCACCAATTAGACTCTAAAACAAAATGAAAAAAGTCTATGAAGAGAGTCCTTTTTGATAACACTTTGTCCCACAATCACACTACCAGAAATATCCTTCAAACTATAGGATAGAGAGGACAAAAGGGATGGGAAGGGTAATATAAGTCACCCTATTTCGCAGCTTCCTTTTTTTCTAGTATATTCATAAACTCCATGCATACTTGCACAAAGAGAATGATTCCTTTGAGTAAACAGTTTACATTTGATCGTTAGAAACTATTTCCATGACGGCCCTCTGTGACTGGCTGCTGATGTATGTGAGCCTCATTTGTGTATTAATAAGAGAGAAAGCCTCATACCATGTTCGAAGGAGAAAGCTAGCATCCGGAAATGCTATGCAAAAAGTCCAAGTGCCATTCTACAAAATAGCAAGTTTTATTTTCCTTAACTATTGGAGAAGGTAAAAACAATTTATGGCAGTAAAATAATACCTCTTCTGTATTGACCATATTGTCTATTTTTATCCATGTCCTAGACACTTGATATAATGAATTTACTTTTTGCTTTTGCTAAGTAACGCTTTTTCTAACCATGCTTAGTTTCTATTGATATGTTTATTTTCCTCTGGTATTGTTCATTTCATTCATATAACTCTCCCTTTATATTAGCTGCATGAATGTATACAATGAATGAGTATTTGCCTAGATACAGACAAAATAACTGAATTAGGCCTGTTTACTATTTAAAAATCCCCTGTACCAGGAGTTTTTTCTTACTCCGTTATAATGATCACATTTAAAATGTTTGATTTTACTCTCTAAATATAAACTGAATTCAATATCCTTAAGGGGTTCAATGTCCTTAATTCTCACTTCATGCTCCTAAACTGGAAAGTTTCTCAAATAGAGAAAATGTAACATGAGAGACTGTTAAATAGAGGCATTTTTATTAATATTAACAGATTTGTATAAAAAAGAAAAGTGACCCATAATCATTCAGCTGTAGCTCTCAAAAAATAACTGTTTTTATTTGAAATATCTATAATTTAGATGAAGGCCTAACAACTAAAGTAGCTAGAAATTGGAGCCAGTCACTCTAGGTGTTCTTTCTGGTGCCAACTTTATTTAATGATGCTCTGCAAACTTCTCCCTGAATGTCTAGATTCCTGGATTATCTCTGCCATGTGAAATGAAATCAATAACAAATACATTCAAAGTGGAAATGGACTAGGGGTTAAGATTATTTCAATTTCCTCACTTATTTATAAAGAATTCGAGGTACATAGAATTTAACTAAATTATTATTATTATTCTAGAGCCAATCCTAGAACCTAGCTCTCCTAATCCCATTCCAGTCTTTTTCAACCACCTCATACTTTCTATTAAATAGTTAGAATTCTCTGGATTCTTCTACTTCTAGTCTTGACTATGTCATTAACAGTTAGAAAGCCACTTACTGCCCTCGTGAAAGTAGGAAGGAATTAAATTTTAATTTCCTTCATATTGAGTATTGCTATTCAGAAGTTTAAAATTACTTTATTTAACCTCTATTTCCCAATGCTAAATATACATTAATAAGATAAATCTGAACAAATGAAAATGATGACTAACAACCAGATTGAAAATGAACAAAAAGAATGAACAAATCTACTTTGAAATATCCTAAGGAATTTAATGTCTTTATTCCTCAATCTGTCAAATGATATCTACAAGTTCAACAAAACAAAACAAGATAAGAAGGATTTGTTATTCTCCTTATTGAAGGGATGTACACTTTCTAACATCAAGATTTCATGTTTTATTACATCTCAAAGATGAATCATTCACAATAGATGATGGTATGAATCATTAATATTTCTATATGTAGTGACAGAAACTTCCTATTCAATTTCTTTTATTTTGTCTTCATCCATGTTAGAAGCGTGAACATATGAAGGTATAACTTAGGTAAACTTTCCATCTAAGCAGTGTGAAGTGAGAAAAATAAAAATCCACCTTACCCTGTCTATTTGAAAACAAACCAGAAAATTAGCTGAGGGGAAATAACATTAATTAAGTGTGTGGAATTATGGAATATTCTCTCTCTACCTCTCCGTGCTTCAGAATTATTACTTTAAGAAACGTTCAAAGGAAGAATTTTTCCAAACGCAAATAATATGTAGCCAATCACTGATAATAACACAGGTGATATTTAGAATACTATTTTCTTTTGATATTATGAGTTATATTGCCCCCCATGTCAAAAAGAGTGATGGGGTATGTTATATGATACGTGCCTATTGTCACAGTTCTCAGGATCCAAAAATAATTTTTCCCAATGTCAGTGCCAAGATTTTGCACAAGCTCACAACATATCCTGTAGGAAATTGTCACTTTATTATTACAATTCTTTTCATTTTCATTGAATGTGGTCATGATCCACGTAAAAGACATTTGTATTTACTCTGAAAAATAGGGAAGTCATCATTTCCAAGAAAGAGCATCGAAAGTCACCAGAATGCAAAGTGATTTGAAAATATTTAAATTCTGCAGAGTGTTTATAATCGGATTTAGAGAACCTCTGTTCCCAAAGGGTCTGTGCTATAGACAGTCCTTTTGTTCCTGTAGCTTTTCATTAAATTATGTCACTGGGCAAAAGAATACCAGACCTCTGTTTGGATGCTACTATGGTTCCATGCACATTCTCAAGTGCTTTTCTGTCTGGGATTCTGTTCCCTAATTATTTCTTTGTAGCCATCACTCTTGAATCTTTTGTCTTCTTACTTATTAAACAATTCACATCTAAGCCATTAGTAAGTATCCTGTTTTCTCTACTTTCTGAATGTATCCCAATTCTACCATTATATTACCTCCATCATTCTAGACAAATCGTATCTCTATAGACACCTTCAATAGACTGCTAACAACTGTCCCTCTACCGAGTACTTCCAAACCCTTCATTTTCTATTTTTCACAAATAAGTATAGGATCACATAATTCACTTAATAAAATAACCCAGTAGCTTCCAACACATTCAGGAAAAACTACAAACCTGAAGTCATTACCACAGTGTACCTGAGTGATCCGGCCCCTGGCTTTTACTCACATTTTCAGATTCACTACTCTCTCCATTATCTTTGCTGTTTCTCAAAAATAATTAAACGCAGAAAATTGGGGAGGAATGTCATTTTTTTCTTCTCAAGGAATTTATATGTGCATTTTACTGGTCTTGGCAAGCCCTTCCCTCAAATCTTCACATGATTCATCCCTCACTTCGTCTATGTAATTTTATCAGGATTATCTCTCTATATAAAATAGCAAGCACCACATCATTAGCTGACAATTGATCCATTTTTTGTTTATTTTCCTTCACTGCACTTTTTATTATCTAGCTGACATTTTATTTTCAATCACTTTACTCACTTGTGCTTTAACTATGACATTTTCACACTGTTTTGTAGTAAGTACTTCATGTTTTTATTATTTTTCTTTGAATGAACTCTTTTCATGCTTAGGCAATGTCTCATTTCTTTTGACATTCCCATGCCATGATAACCTTCATATTTCCAAAACTGTTTATAGGGGAGAATTTTATCCCTCTTGTTCTTTGCTTACATTCTGACAGCAGAAAAATACCTTTCGCTTAATAGACATTCAATAAATATCTCCTCAATGAACAAATTATATCCCATTGCATCTCAACAAATACTTGCTGACTTGAGATGCATTGAATTTTCCCAATAGTAATCATACTATCAAGAAGTTTTTATCACACTATATGGTTTTGGAGTATAGTTCTATTGTTTTCTGGTAATCTCTGGCTTTTTTTGGAAGTAAAATGTCAAAAAATCACAATAAAGTGTTGATTCTTGTTCATTAGTGTATCAACTATTTTTATTCTTATGTGTTGATCCAAAAGAAATATCTTTGGAAATTGAGCAATTATATAAAATATGTAAACACCAGACAGAATTAGCTGATGAGCAATTGAAATATGGATAGTTCTAATTGCAATGTGTGGCAAGTGGAAAATACATACTGGATTTTGAAAATTTAGTAAGAACATAATAGTGTAAAATATCTCACCATTAATTTTATATTGATTACATATTGAAAAGATAAGGTTAGATAAATTGGATTAATAAAATAAATAGTTATATTTTATTTTACATTTCTTTTGGTTTTTTAAATATGGCTACTGGAGAGCTTAAAATTACATATTATGCTCCCATGTATGGCTTGCATTTATTTCTTTTGTATCACACTAAAACTCTGAGTAAAACTCAGTGGAAATCAACCAGGGGGAGTGGGAGTAATAGAGGGAAAATTACCTACCTAATGGGTACTATGAACACTATTTGGGTGATGAGTACACCTATAGGTGGGACTCAAGCATTACAAAAGCAATCCATATAACCTAAAACATTTGTACCTCCTTAATATTTTGAAATTAAAAAAAAAAGATATTTTCTCTTTTGCTTTAGTCAAGAAATCTTTTTTTGTAGCCCAAATATATTCAGATTGCTCAGAGTTTTATTGGGAGGTTTCAGCATACCAATCAAGGTAGACTGATTATTGGACATTTAAAATTCTTCCCTGTTTTATTTTTTCTTAAGACTTTATTTAAGTATATCAATTTAGTCAAATTGGATGTTCCAATTTGCAATGCAAAGTTATGTTTTTTGAAGTTATTTCACTTAGAAAGATAGGCATAGCAACTGGCATTATAACGAGAAAACATGTAAAAGGTAAAGGTGCTCCTAGAAGGAATTTGAGGTTTAGCAGATGACAAACCCAACAGAGAAACAAAAGTAGCTTCTATATATTGTGCAGCACATTTTGGCTCTCTTCTCATCAGGCTGGTGGATTTGTACTGCCAACCGCCTAACAACCATTGATCCCAGTGTGGGTCCACGTGCACAGTTGTTATAGCAAAAAAAAGCAAAAGAAGTTTCTTGGGATGAACAAGCAAGTGTATATACACAAAGACCATATACAATGTTAGGACACTTTTAACGAATGTTTTTAAGTCAGAGATTCAGGTAAATCATTTAATCGCTTCAAAGATTACTTTGAGGCTGTTTGCTCAGAGCAAGGAAAGTGATGTGCTAACCCTAGGATGTGACTTGGACAGAAATTTATGAAGTTCATTCTCTATGAGTGAAACATAAAACCATAGGACAGCAGGCAATAAAAGGCAATTATAACATTTGAGTATCAAAGAGCAGTTTCCTGGTTTAAACGTACTTGGCTTGAGTTGGCCTCTGTGACTTAATGTGAGCGTGTGTAAACTAAGGAGAGGACCAAGGCTATCTTCACTTAGCAGAAAGTAAAAAGAGACACTAGACAAAAGACACACAACGTAAAACTTCAAATGGGTAGGTAACTATTGAAGGATAATCTGAGACCTTTGACGTACTTAAAACTGAATTTATTAGCTGGACAAGTGAGAGAGCGTTACATCACTCAAGAGTAAGTGTCGTAAATTCTTCTGAATTCTCTGAAGAATGGAAGGACTAGATGTAAGGTTGAAATATGGAAATATGATAGACACCTTTTTTATTGGTTAAAAAGATTATGCGATCCCTTTTGTGGCTGGTTATTAACCCAGTGTTTGGCCATTGAGCAATCTTAAGCGTGGACACATTTCTCAATATGGTCTGAAGGAGCTGTACAACACTTTTAAATCATTTTTTCTACCTACCTACCCACCTACCTACCTACCTTGTCTTGATGTTAGCAGAATTAAGGATGCTGTGAGAAAGTTCCCATGCACATCCCTAAGGCTCAGGAAAAAAAAAATCATTTATTAAATTCTAATGACAATTCTTTCATTAATGAATATTGGTACCCAGCACTTACTTTTTGGACAACTATTCTACATAGATTACATTTTGAACACAATAATTACGAAGAGCATTCCTGGTCTTCAGAAGAATGCCACTAAGTTGTATGGTATATGTAAAAGACATCATGTGAAAAGCATTTTTAATAATTGTTTTCCTCACTAGGAAGAAAACCTAGAAATTTCTTTTAGATGTGTTTTTAAAACCCCCTTTTAAATTTGGGAACCTGGTCCAAATGGATTCATATCACCTGGATCCATTGATCGCCAAGCAAAAATTGACATAGATTTTAAGTGGTTTTCAGGAGTCACATAACAAACTTTTGGAATAATAAATGGAGGCTGTAGCTGAACCTTTGGACGTTTGTCTGTTATACCCATTACAGCTCTACTTGAAACCAGAATCCTAGCTAGAGTGCTGCGGCTGTATTAGCAGTTAGGCAAAATGCAGATTTCTGTTTAGCAGCATCATTGTGAGTCATGGTAAAGGGAAACATTCATCTTTTATAAAACCTCCTACAGATGCTCATCTCCCTGGGCTTTTCGAGACTTTTTCAAACTCTCATGCCAGAGACGGAGCTCATTTTTGCTTGCTATATTGTTTTCAACATAAGAAATCAATCTCCCAAACAAACTGCTAGAATATTTATTCTGTTTATTACATTTAAGCAAGGTATAAATGGCATAATTCTGAGAGAAAAATGGAATAAACACTTAAATTAACTCTTTTTTAGTAAAAAGTGTATAATGAAAGTTGTATCAAACTGAAATATTACAAAGTAGATTGCCATTTTTGAGGAAGCAGAGGAAAAGATTGCAAAAACCCTTAAATTAAATTTATCCCTGATACTTAACCCACTACCTTGATCTTTTCTGTCTATGTTATTTCCTATGTTCATGAAAAGCTTTTTCAAAGATCCTGAAAAATACACAGAAATATATGACACTGGAATGCTGAGAACAAAATGCTAATGAAAAGAAGGCTTTGGCTATCCTCTGAGTAAAGTCACAAATACATTGGTTTTGGGTCCTGGGCCTTACATAGAGTTAGAATGTATGGAAATGTACAAAGTCCAGAAACTACTGAAAACGATCTTTAGCATTACTTACGAGAATTGACCGATCATTCTGTAAGGGAATATATTTGTTGATCTATAAACTTTCCACCTAGTAACTTCAAATTTAAACAGAAATGAGCAAGACAAAGAGTTACAGGTACCTCCTGTTGCCCCAGTAAGCAGAGATTACTGGAATCTCTCATTACTTTCCTCTAGAGTATCCCAGAAGACAGAAACAATGCTTCATAAAAGACAGGGTGAGGATGGTTAGAATAAAGATGAGACAATAGCACTATAATCTCCCCATATCTGGACCACTGGAAACTAAAAATGATGTTTACAAAACAGTATACACTGCTATCCAAGGATTTAGAACAGAACCCATAATAGCAGTGCTGTCCAATTCGACATCATTTGTCTTTGCATACTCAAATAATAATTCAATTTACAGCCAGAAACAACTTTATTTTTCTGACTGTTCTTGACATTCTTTTCCTCATTTCCCATTAGTGCTATCATACCTAATTTTATGTGCCACACTGTCGTATTTGTTTTCAATCACACACAATAAGTAACTTTACTTTCATTTCATTCCAAACGTATCTCCAATCAAATGTCTACTAATCCATTTTGAGGCTATCCATGTCCCTTTCCCTGAAACACTGCACTTAGCAAAGGAGAAAATAAGAAGAAGAAAACAAAAATCAACAAAATAAAATAGCTCAAGCGTAAATTCCACAAATGCTGTAGGTATGGTTTTGTGTCTCATTTGAATGTAAGTATCTGAAGGGACTGGTCTCTGTTAGCATGACCCTTATCGCATTATTGCCACATTATCTTTTGAATGCCAAACTGCCTGTGCATTAAATAAACATGAAATGGCAACATGCTAATAGAATTTAAATTCTTTTTCAGTTTCAATGCAAAACTATTGTCACTCTTGGCTTCATCCCAGGTTTTAATCCAGCAAGCAAAGTCTGCTTACACCTCAGACCCCAATAAAGGTGAAAAGAGGAGAATCATTAGCTTAGCTTTACTGTTTCAACTAATGATAGAAATAAACCCAGGGGATCCTTGAAGTAAGAAGAGAAAGAGGCTGTGTTTTTCAGAGTTCTATGAAAACCTTTAATATAGGGTTAAAACAGAAAATCTGCTTTGGGAATACAGTCGGCCTCTGCCTGTCCATGGCAGACAGGTATTCTCAAGGCAGATTTGCTCTCTTCTTACAGAAAAAATTATCTTTTACAGACAACTCCTCTCTACTTCCTTCCAAGGAAACATAATGGATCTAGTCTACTTGTAACCAGCTCTCTGCAGCTTTGCCTGAAAACAGTAGACACCTCTCTTTCCAAACAGGGCCATTTTGGTTTATTTTCTCCAGCTCCGAATTGCAATAATGTATGATGTGACTGGTTCTTTTTTTTCCCTTGACCATCTCAAAATTGCTTCTTTTTGTTTGTTCCAAATCTGTTTATAACATGTTGGATGTCTCTGAGCACTACTTCTGTTTCTTATATATATATATTTTTAACTACTTAGTTTCATTTATTTTGCTTAGAAATTGTCACGGGATAATAAAAAAGAAGAAAAAAATTGGAAGGGGGACCAAAAAAAAAAAAAAGATAAACATCTTTTTTCCAAACAAATTATCCAGAGGAAAGGACTAAATGTAAATCTAATACATGCTAAATTAAGGGTGAGTGGCCTGTCTTGGACCACAGGAGACTTTTCCATTTTTCTGTGGGGAAGAGGAATAAGGTTGAAATTGGAACCAAGAACTGTGATAGCCTGGTGTCCAGGTTTGCAGTTTTTCAATCTCTGTCAGCAGCTATGGAGGGACCTATTGAGCTAGGAAGAACTTGAAATGCTAATGAATATTTTCGAAGGGAGTGGCACAAGGTCAACCACAGCATAAGACACCTCACATACCTTATCTTGTATATTTACAGGTTAATTAGAAGGCAATTATCTTAAGACTTCATTTTATATATATGGAAACTGAAACTCCAAGAAAGAGAAGTGACTGGTGAAAATCTCACATAGCTAGTTTATGGCAAAGACATGATTCACTCTTAGGTATTTAGAACTCTGAATTTGTACTCTCACCATGCTCATGTAGCATTCATTTGGGATCATCCTGAAAAAAATGAATAGATGGGGGAAACAAACAAGGCAGATGCCAAACATCTGTTGCAAGGAAGGGTCCCTGATATCTGGTATTTGGTTTATGATTTTGGCATCATGGAACAATCCCAGATTATTAGTTCAATATGAAAAATATTTGAGAGAAGTTTATGTGTAAAAGTCAATTTGCAGCTGCTAGCTCTCAGAGCACGTAGTTTTTTTTTTTTTTTTTTTTTAGTAGCAATTAAGAGCCTGGGTTTTGGCAATAGGAGTCCAATCTCTTCTGCGAGAAAGGTAATTGCTCTTGAATAACTTACTTCTCAAGGACAATAAAGCTACAAAATGAGGACAATGATATTACCTACCTCAGAGGGTATTTGTAAAATTGTAATAATAAAATAGATAGAAGATAATTTTCATTGTGCCTAATACCATATAGGTAGACATTACTGAATGCTAATTGTTTTTATATTATAATTATTGTTACTTTCCACACACACCTCAAATGATTTTTATTTTATGAGGGTGGGAAGAGAATAGAAGGTGATTTCCATTTCTGCCCTGGATCGATCATGTGTTGATTCTGTCTAGTCCCTCTTTGGCAATTTTAGGAGTTGGGGAATTTTCTTTCATACCACCAAGAACTGCTTGGATATTCTACCTAGTTTATCTTTCATTTGGGAATTTTGAATGACTTGAGCTTTTGAAATTGGAGTCAGTAAGTTGACTAGGGTGTCAGTGGCTCTTTGTTGCTGATATTATTTCTATTCTGGGATCCCAGTGCTTTCTTGTTTCTTCCATTGCAAGATATGTAATCATTTTTAAATCTATGGATTGGGTGGAAAGAAGATAGAAGAACTGGATCATTATTCCTCCACACGTAACCTGTGTTGCTCCAGGTCTGAGCCTTTTAAATCTTTAAAAATGGGTTGGAAATAAGATTGAGAAAGAACAACCTAGTCAATCACTCTTATTTAGGTCATGTTTTAAAAGTTAGTTAGAAATCAACAACAAAAGGCATGTTATGATTTCATGCTGAAGGAGAGGAGAGCAGAGGAAGGAGAGAGAAGGGATATGGCAAGGAAATATATTTTACTTAATTTTCAATATGGGAAAGGGTAGTGAAATTATTTAAGAAAAGAGAAGTTAAAATATGACATTTTCATAAATTAAAAACCAACAGTCAAGATTATGTTACGTAATTTATTTTCTGCATTTAACATCACTTGAAATCTTTAGCATATTCTACAGGCTTAAAATAATCAAATAAAGCTATACTAGTTGAATGAGTATATCTATAAAACCTATATCAACGTTTTCCAATTTGTATGTTGTTTATTTCTAAAGTAGAGGTAATATTGAAATTAATGACATGTTGTAACTTTTAATAGGTGAGTCTAGAAGAATTCATTTCATATTAAAATGAAACCTTAAATAATAAATTCTAATAACTGGTATTTTTGGATGCTTAATGTCAATATATTTCATAAATGACCAGCTAATTCAGGAATTATAAGACTCTCTAACATATTCCTCATGTTTTCTGAAACATGGAGAAATGGGGAACACAGCTTGTATCAGAAAGCTTTCCTGCTGCGTTATTTTTCCTCAAAGATAGGGAGAGTGTGTGGCACTCACACACACACACACACACATGCATACACATTCACAGATAATAAGCCCATAAAACATCACCAAATCAAAAGAAGCAAAATGAAGTGACATTTAGGCTGTGAAGTCTTAATTTAGGCACCACAATGATTAGAGTGTTTTAATATCATAATAACTGATAAATAGACGACGTGTCAGACATTTCATTCCTTTTTAATCAAAACTCCTAGTCTGCTAAATTAATCACCCCCTTGGGGTACAGTAGCAGATTTACAATTTAGTCATAGAACATTAATAATGAAAAGTTCTGGGGGCGCATTCCCTTTTTATGTTCTTCTTTTTTTTTATTTAATTATCAAGGAGATTTAAAAAGACAAAGCAAGAAGGGAGATGTTCCCTCTATAGTTGCACGCAACACAGATTAATGCACAGTGGTTCAAATCATAGACTTTACACACTGAAAGGACACTGAGGAATGAGCCACTTCAATCATCTCCCAAATTAGAGACCCCTTCAGTAATGGCTTTGTTTGTATGCTCAGCCAAGGTCTGCCTGGACACTTCCAGTCAATTCCATGAACATCTACTATGCATGTTCTATGCATTAGGCACTGTAAAAGCACAGAAAAGGCACAAATAAATGAGAGAGATATCAGGGACAGGATCTTTGGCAAATATAAAGGGGTAAAATGAGGAGGTTATTTAGGGTAACCAGGTGGACTGCCCCCCGCAACATTCCCGCCCTTGAAGAACATTAAGTGGCAGAAGTATTCACCCAAAGGCTAAAGCAGGGACTGAGAAGCCATGGCTGAGATGAAGGGCAGACACTGCAGACACCAAGGGTAACAGCACAGCCATATGCCATACGAGACTCCTTCCCTCCTTCTCTTTTACCGTTTGAGATGGAAACAAGCATTCTCAATTAGGCATCCGGGAAATGTACATACGATTTCCAACACAAAACAAATCACCCAGTATTTAGGAAAAAACAATCAGAATGAGTAAACAATCACAATGCATACACAGTGCTAATTTTTCTATGAAAAAAATCCAACAAGGTGGAGGAAAGACACGATAGTATTAGAAGAAAGAAAATTTAAAACAGACTTAATAAGTCAACTCAGAAGAATAACCAAGAATGCTACATCCATGAATAAAGAACAGGCTTCTATTGGGAAAAAAAAAAAGCAATTTGAGTTTTTGGGAAAGAAATAGTCAAAATAAACAAATATTCTTAGTAGCACAACAGGAAGAGCCAAAGAGCAATTTTTTAAGATGATGCTGTAAATTTTTGGAATATAATACAGAAAAAGTAATAGGATATAAAAATAGGGTACAGGATATAAGAGAAACAGATCTAGAAGAGCTGTTTAAAAGTAATTATACTATCAATTGATCTTTGACAAAACAGATAATAATATACACTGGGGAAAAGAAGCCCTATTCAATAAATGGTGCTGGGAAAATTGGATAACCACATGCAGAAGACTTAAACGGGATCTGTATCTTTCACCACTCACAAAAATTAATTCAAGACAGATAAAAGACATAAATGTAAGGCATGAAATCATAAGAATTATTGAAGAAGATGTTGTAAAAACTCTTCTAGATATCAGCCTAGGCAAAGATTTTTGAAGAAGACCCCAATGGCAATCACAGCAATGACAAAAATAAATAAATTGGACTTGATTAAATTAAAAAGCTTCTGCACAGCTAAGGAAATAATCAACAGAGAAAAATAGACAACCTATAGAATGGGAGAAAATATTCACATGCCGTATATCTGATAAAGGGCTAATAACCAGAATCTACAAGCAAAGCAGAAAGGAAAAAAACAAGCAACCTCATTAAAAAGTGTGCAAAAGATATGAACAGAGGCTTTTTAAAAGAAGATAGACAAATGATTAATAAACATATCAAAAAATGCTCACTGTCACTAATTACTAGGGAAATGCAAATTAAAACCACAATGAGAGATCACCTTACTCCAATCAGAATGGCTTTTATTAAAAAGTCCAAAAACAATAGGTGCTGACGTGGATGCAGAGAGAAAGGAACACTTACACATTGCTGGTGTGACTGCAAATTAGTACAACCTCTATGGAAAATAGTATGGAGATTCCTCAAAGAACTACAAGTAGACCTACCATTTGATCCAGCAATCCCATTACTGGGTATTTATCCAAAGGAAAAGAAATCATTTTATCAAAAATACACCTGCATGCGAATGTTTTTTGGAGCACCATTCACAATTGCAAAAATGTGGAATCAACCCAAGTGCCCATCAATTCAAGAGTAGATTAGCAAAATGTGGTATATGTATACTATGGAATACTGTGCAGCCATGAAGAAGGATGAATTAGAGCCTTTTGCAACAATCTGGATGGAGCTGGAGACCACTTTCCTAAGTGAAGTATCTAAAGAATGGAAAACAAACACCATACGTACTAACTGCTAAATTGGAACTAACCAATGAGTACACATATGCACAGAAGGAAGTAAAACTTAGTGGTGGGAGTGGATGGGTGAAAACCTACCCAACGGGTACAATGAACAATATCTGGGGATGGGCATACTTATAACCCTGACTTGAGCACAACAAAATCAACACGTATAACCAAAACATTTGTACACTCGCAATATTTTGAAATTAAAAAAAATAAAATGTGCAAAAATCCTTTAAAAAAAACCCATTGAATTGTGCATTTTAACTGGAGTGTATTATATGGTATTTCAATTACATCTCAATAAAGCTGTTTAAATTTTTTGAGAAAAAATGTAAATATAGTTATATTTTGTCCTTACATAATTCTTAAACTTGTTTTTTCAGTGAAACTGTCTATGGGAATCTGCTTTTTTTGCCTGTGATGCCAGGGCTTACAGGAAGCAGAGGAGACAGTCAGGAAGGAATGGTAGAGACTAATTGGGGGAAGATCGATATCAATTGAAACCGAGAGAATGAGCTAGAACCTCTAAGGCTGGATTGAACCCATGTTGGTCTCTCATCGTCTTTGAGTATCCAATGTCTGTGATGTAAGTGACTTGAAGGGGACAAGGGCAGCCTTCACCATGGAGCCAAATAAACACCTGGCCCAGGAGGTGGAGAAGTGTTTAGAGGAGATCTGGCAGGAGCTGGAGGAGCCATAGGCCTGGCTGCTGCTCCCCGGATAAGCGACCATGTGTGTGACCTGCTTCTGTGTTTGTTGGTCTTCAATGACCTTGTAAGCTTATAAAAAATATAACTCCTGTCTCTCTTCTACCTCTCATACAAAAGATTTCATCTGGCCCCCACTTACCTGGGATTATTCAGGGAAGGGAAAAGGCCCACTAATTTGAGAATCAGGAGGGTATAATTGACTTATAAGAGCAATGTCACTTGGGTAGAAAACAGAGAAAACTTATGACGTTGATTCACTTTGATACTATATTTATTTTAAATCCTTTGGACTCTTTCATACAAATTGCATTAAATCACTGCCACCAATCCTGTATTTTTATATGACTTAAGTTTTATCTAAATTATATAACATTATTATTATTAGTGCTATTTTTGTTGTTATTACATACCACAATTCCAGAATAGCCATTTTTCCCCCAAATCTTAAATCTTTAAATCAATACAAACTTATATTAAACACTTTTAACTGTTGGACTCAGTTAATTCAACAGATTGGGCTATCTCTTCCTGTTAGAATTATATGAATGATTTATATTTTGAGACCATTGTATCTCAGATGATACCAGAAACTCTAAAGATAATTCATGGAGCCTTTAACCAGAACATTGTATGTATTCAATCCACTCTACCTCCCCGTACCTTGTATAGTATGATAAATTTGCAAAATTTTTTTGATAAAATCGTAAAATATTATACATACATCTTCATCTAATATAACAGCATAAATTCAGCAAATGTATTCAACTCATGCTAGCCCTAAAAATTTAGCTGTTTCTTTTCTTAAACAAATGTAATCTCAATAATAACCTGTTATTTTAAAAAATTTTATTAACATATCATCTATTGATTTATATTTTCTGAAACTCATCTTTGCTCCCTTTTTGAGATATTTGTTCTTATGTAAAGACAACCTGCAATCTTCTGACCTGTTCCCTTTGTTTCTTTCTCTACAGATGCCTGTAATTATTTTAGGCCTGGAGACAAAATCATTTAGCAGTATAAGTATCATCTGTCTGTTTCTTTCAAAGAATAACAACAAATTGTATCCCTAATAAACTGCTTTTATTATTGAATCACAGACATTAAGTTGAAAAGTAACTGAGACTCAGCAGAGTTCTGTAAACTTTCAGCAGACTTATTTAATAAATCAGCTCAAAGATACTGTTAAAGAAGACAGTCTTCAATTTGACAATTCTGCAGTGTAAGAGTTGAGGAAGACATTTTGTTTGGACTGCCCAGGTGCCAGAAAAAAAAATAATAATAACATAATGTAAATTTTTCTCAGCATGGTAAGTAAAAGTACAGACTTCGATGTTGTAGAGAACAGGTTCCTACTCTTTATTCCAGTGCTTGTTAGTTGTGTGATCTACGACAATTTACATGACCTCTGTAAGCTTGATTTTTCCCATCTATAGATGTTAATAATATCTATATTAGAAGTGGTTTAAGTATTAAATGAGAAAATAACTACTTAAAAACATAACCTAATATCTTGCTACAACAGTGCTAGGGTCAATAAAATATTTTTATTCTTCTATACCTCCTCTTCCTCATAAAAATATCAGGTATTCCCAATAGCTGTGAATGTATTAAGTTCCTGTGACATTTCCTAATATGGCTAAAGTAATTAATTAGACAGCATGTTATTTAATCTATCCACTGTATTAATACATCTGGATACTCGTATCCACATGTATTGACTTGGATCCTTCACACCAGGTACTTAATATTTTAAATCAAAGTGATATCTTCATTGAGTATACAGAAATCAAAAATTAAGCCAACTTTTTAGATAAAAGAAGACGCGTCAATTTCCTGACATTCTACTTCCACATATTTTTTTCTTCCCAGGGTCAGCCAAAGCCAAAGCTATTCTTATGGCCCCACTTTCTCCCACCGAGGGTGGATGTGGCTAGAGGCGGTTGCTTTATTAGTGGTACTAGTTGACTGTGATTTCACTGCTTTGAATCTCTGCTGCCTTTACTGTTAAAAGTATATAACAAGTATGAATTTTTTTTTTCATGTAGGGTCTTGCTCTGTGGCCCAGGCTGGAGTGCTGTGGCATAATTATAATTCTCTATAATCTTGAACTTTCGGGCTCAAATGATCAGGTAGATTGTACTCAGCTTCTAATAGGAAAAGATCTGGCTAACGATGGCTTAGCTACATCACTTCAGAATCGGCAGGTATTATACAGTAGTTCAAAGACATCTGGCTGTACTAAGTGGTCATTTGAATGATTCTTTTACCTTTCCATTCAGGGGCCCAAGATGTCCACAACAGTTTTTAACAAGATACCTTTAAAGATGAAAGAGTACTAAGCATTAAAGAAGGGTTTAGGTATTTTAAAGAGCTTTCTTTTTGCATGTTTTATCAGGGAGAAAAATCTTTTTAAGAAACATGTTTGTTACAGGGACAGTTTGGACTTCAGGGCTGTCATTTAAAAGAGAGGATGGGCCAAGTCCAGTCGTCTCATTCCTGCACCAAGTCTCAGCCCTTTCAGGGATCTTTCCCCCTGTTCCTTTCTCTCTGAACAAGAACTGTTGCTCCCTGGTCCATGGCTGTTTTGACACAAACATTGATTATATAACCATTGACTTATTTAGACCTAAGACCCATTCAAAGAAGCAGAGGACTTAATAAATATCAACTCAACGGCTTTATCTTGCATAAAATAATAAGAATAAGAATTTATGTTTATGAATTAAAAGTTTGCACGGTCAAGGAGTGCTGAAAATTAAGAAAGCTAACTCTAATTGATGTACATTCCATAACAAAATATGTTAAATATTAAAACTAGACTATTTAGCACGACTTTTATTTTTTCTTCTAAGAAGAAATTATATAATCAATTCTGTAAGCATTCCAATAAAATTCCAATTCTTTATTACCTATACCTTCCATTCTTAAAAATATAGATATTTATAGATATGCAATCATAATATAACACATTTTTGATTTTACATAATTTGAATCACCAGTAGAATGAATTTTTCCTATTCCTTCTGTGGTAGATTATTATGGATGTTCTACTACTGTATTAGAAAGTGAATTATATTCAGATAATATAATTATATACTCATAAAAATTATTACATGACAGACTATTAGAACTATTATGATATACTTTGGTTGAAATATAAGGAAAATAAATAAATACCAAAATTCAACTTTTGAAAAGAAAAAAATTTCATTTATAAAGCCAGCAACAGCTAAAACTTGTTCAAAAATAATTTTATAAGGTATGAACAAGATCTCTTTCTGCAAAATTATAAAACTTTTCTGAGTGACAAAGAAAGGTTTTTTTTTTAAAAGGAATAAAGGCAGTAAGTAGACTATTCCCACATTGGAAGATTCAATATTGCAAAGACATTTCTTCCAGAAATAATGAAATATGTCCAATAAAGTTTTTATTAAACTTTTATCTTGATTTAATTTCAAATTTTAAAAAATATGTAAGAATAGTGCACATTTTGTAAACCTTTTTTCACAGATTCAAACGTTTATTTCAACTTGCCTCATTCTTTCTCTTCAAGTGTTTATTTTTTATTAACCTTTAGCCATTTGAGAGTAAGTTACAGATAGTAAGCCCTTTATTCTAAATACTTCAGTGTGTATTTCCTAAGGACAATGAAATGGTTTGACATAATCACAGTAAAAGTCTTAAAAATCAGGAAATACAGCATTGCATTTCCTAGCCAGGTTACTTTAGTCTCCTACAATGCAGAACTTTCTTAGTGTTTCTTTGTATTTGATTGTCTTGACTTCAAGAATACAGGGTGGTCATTTTGTAGAATTTTTCCCAATATTTCCTCATTTAGATTCAAGTTATCTGTTTTGGGCACAAATTCCACACAAGTGAAGCTGCGGACCTACCAGTGCATAATATATGGAAATACATAACGTCAATTTGTCCCATTATTGGTGATGTTGATTTTGATCGTGGGTTTACCTGTCAGGTTTATCCACTGTAAAGTTATTATTTTCCCCATTGCAATTAGTGGGTAATTGGTGGGGAGATACTTTGAGATTATGTCAACATCCTGTTCCTCATCAAACTTTCAAATACTATTTTTAGCTTTTATTGATGATTCATGATTGAGTCAATTATAATTCTGATGATTGCCAAATGGTGATTAATTAACGACACCTGTCTTCTACATTTATTGCTTAATCAGTTGGAAGTCTACTGTAAAGAAATTTTTTTTTCTTTTCACCTATTAATTAATTAAAGTTTATATTTGTCATATTATGGTCTAATAGAGTCTTTATTTTATTCTATGGGTTATAATGCATTACTATCAGTATTTGTTCTGATGTTCAAATTGATTAGGTTAGTAAGAGCCCCTTCAAGTTGAGCCCTGCACCCTTTTGACATATACCTGTCAGTCTTTCCACATTTTCCTGGTATTACCCAGACCTGGAATCATTTCTGCACAAAAGCCTTCGTTTTAGTGGCAAGCAATATTTAAATAGCAACATCTGGGCACCGGGGTAGTCATTGCTACCGAGGTGTTATTATATATCTATGCTCTCTTCGAGGGGAAAATAAACAGGAAACACAAGTATATTTATATATGTATCCATTTCTATATCCAGTACAGTCATCCATCACTTAATGACGAGGATACCTTCTGAGAAATGCATCAGGTAATTTTGTCATTGTGCAAATATAGAATATCCACAAGCCTGGATGGTATAGCCTAATACATACCTAGACTATATGGTGTATTCTATTGCCCCTAGGCTACAAACTTGTATAGCAGGCCACTGTACTGAATACTGCAGGCAAAAATAACAATGATAACTATCTGTGTATCTAAGCATACATAAACATAGAAAAGGTACAGTAATAATACAGTATTATAATCTTATAAGACCATCATTATATACGTGGTCTGTCATTGACCTGAATGCTGAGCATGAATGTATTTGGATTTATGCTGATACATCACATTCCAATCTAATACCATAAGGTTTATTTTAAAATGCACTCCCCTTTCTGTAACACCCCACTTTGAAAAGGAGAAACCTGGCTCCTATTATATTATCTTTAATGTATTTACTTATTTCATCATTTCTAGAATACACAGAATGTGGACTCAGAATCTCCAGTTCAAACCACGGCAGAAGAAAATGCCGCTAAACTTAGCTACTAAAATTTCATAATTGTTTGAAGTTCTTTCAGTCATTAGTTTAAGGATATATTATAAAAATACTATGTTTAAAAGTTAGCCAGATTACTCTTTTTTTTCCGCTTCTTTTTCTCACTCAGTATGGTTATCTTATTCATGTGCAGGAGTTTTAGGTTTATTTTTCTTTCTTCAGATTAAAGTTTTCTAATCTCTTGACTTTTATTGCGACCATCCTAGTGCGAGCTATCATTCCACCTCCCCTGAGCTAATGCAGCATTTCCTGGTTGATCTTCATCTTTCCATAAATCAGAGTGAACCTCTTCAAATATACCTGACCGTGTCATCTCCTGGCTCTAAACCTCCAATGGCTTCCCGCTTCAGAATAAAGCAAACAGCTTGCAATAGCCTACACGTCTTTATATGACTTGCCTCCTCCCATCAACTCTCTGCCCACCTTCCAGTTTCTTTCTAACTCAACTTGCATTTCCACGCTGATATCATCAATGTTTCTCAAATATTCTAGCCACTCTTTTATCTATTTACCTTGATTTTCCTTGTGCTTGGAATACCCTCTTCCCACACAGTTGAAATGGCTCACTCCCTTGCTTCCTTCAACACTTTTCTCAATGGGCTTTTCAGTGAAAATTTCCTTGGCCAACTTGTTTATAACAGAAACTTTCACTCCATTCTTTCAAGTCCCCTCTGAGCTTTAATCTTCTCCATAACACTTACTGCAAACATATCACACATTTTCCTTATTTATTCTCCTTACCGTCTGTATTAGGTTGTAAATTCTAGAGAACTAGAGATGTTTGCTGTTTTTCTCAGTTGTATCCCCAGTGTTGAGTAACTGTGCAGGACACATGGTAGTTTTCAATAAATAATTGCCTAATGAATTAATTAATAAATGAATAATCCCTCTGATCCTAGCCTACTCTAAAGCATTAGAAAGGAAACAACATATTATTTCTTAAAAACAATTCATGGAATTGTGGCTTTAACATACATATCTTCAAAGTGTTTTTCCTAGGTATGTTGTTTTCCATGTTCTGTGTGTATGTGTGCATGTGCATCTGTGAGTGCATTTGCATGTGAGCATGTACCATGTGCCCACATACATGTTGTATTGGGTTAATATTGGAGATTATTTGTCTAAGTGTGGGTATATTTGTGGGTATATTTGTTAAAAAATAACTCTTGATTACAATAAGATGCCTAGTTCTTTATTTTCCTAAATCTCCCAAAGAATCTTACTTTTCACTTTCTCAGACAAATTGTAAGTTTTGGCTTTGCCATGGACTTTCCATTTGTCTGCAGTTGAATGATATTTTAGAGAAAATAGTACAGCAGTGATTGCAAAGGAGGGTTTGTATTCTCTTTGCGCTGGGTGGGCAGGGATTTTTCATTTCATACATCATTACGACTTTCTCCAATGATTGGGCACCAATTTCGTCTCACTCTATCACAACAAACTACCTGCTCACAAACTCAGCGTCAAGGCCAAGCTGAAACAATCTCCACAACACACTATCTGTGCAACCTTGTAATTTCAATTGCTCATGCTAAAAATGTTATGTTATGCATCTCAGTGCAATCTCGTCAAACCAGCACGTAGCAAGAGGCTAATGGACTGTAACAAAACTCAGTTTCAAAAATGTCAAGCATAATGAAAAAAGGAAAAAAAAATAACAGATATGCATAAGTCTTCAATTGGATTTATGTATTCTTTGTGTTTAGACTTACATAAGTTTCACAAACTTTACTTACTTGTTTATTTCAAAAGGTCTTACTATTTGAGTCTTATTCGGCTAGCCTACCTGAATCAATACTAAATACCAGCATTAAAAGGTACTGCCTCCATGGGGTATCCATTCTCAGATTTGCCAGTCTTAATTAGGCCAGATTTTCCCTTTATTATCAGTCACTCTATTTGCAAAGAATCCAAGATAATTAGTCTTTGCTCATCTTTCTTTTTTGGTTGCTTTTGTTTTATTTTTAGCATCTATTGTGTACAAGGTGCCAGGCACAAAGTGGTAAACATAGCAAAAAGGATTTCCATTCTCATTGGGCATATAACCAAGTGGAGGAAGCAGAATTAATAGAACAATTTCTCAGATACATCTTTACTAGCTGAGGAAATAGTTATGAATGAAAAGTTTAAAGAGCTGAATAGTATTATAAACCAAAGTTCCAGGGGTTGCAGAAAGTTTTTCTGAGAAAGTGAATTGTCCCCAAAGCGGAGAATTGATGAGAGTAAGTGAACATGAGCATATGATCTAGGAGTGGGTTTTTGACATGCAAAACTCCAGAGGAAGGAAAAAAAAAGCCTTGCATTTATAGTCAACTGAAAAATGGCAGTATGAACCTGAACCAAGAAAGAATATGAAATGGCAAAATATGAATCTGGCAATGTTGGCATAGCTACATTACACTGGATTTGGGACTTTATTTTAAAAAGCCTAGGACTCCATTGAGAAGTTTAACAATGGAAATTAGTTAATCAAATATGCATGTTAACACATTTCTCTTGGTTAAAGTAAAGAGAATGGGTTTGAAAAGGGTAAAAGTAGAGGCTGAAAACGGTAGGAATGAGTTATAGTAGTCAAGAAGAGAGAGTATGGTGTGTTCATACCAGAAGAAATGTAAGATATGTGTGCAGATTTAAAAGATATTTATTTAGGAAGAATAAACAAGATGTAATAATTTATTGGGTATAAAAAATGAAGGAAATGGATGTGTCAGAGATGATAATTTGATTAATTAAATGCATACATGATGAATATTTGTTGAGTGCCTATTTAGTTTGTGTGCCATTTGAGCAGTAGAGCCACAACAGTTGGGAAAAAGCAATTCTGCTTGCATGGAGCTTATATTCTAGTTGCGGAAGACAGGCTAGGAAGTAAAACATGTAGTTCAAGAGATGGTGAAAATGCAGAAAACAAATTCAAGAAAAGGTATGAGGAGGAAGGAGTTAAAAGTATAAGTGGAGAATTATAATTTTACATAAAGGGGTCTTGAAGATGGTAAAATTTGAGCAAAAAATGGAAGGAGGACAGAAATCTGAAAGAATACCAAGAAAGTGGCATTTGCACAAAAATACCTGAAGGCGATAAAGAAGGCAGCCTTGAGGAGAGCTGGAATAAGAGTATTTATGTCATATTTCTTTTGTAAAGTTTATAAAAATCTGTTTAAAGTTTTATTTAAATATCATCTTCAACATTGCACTCTCCCCACACATCTTTACCTATGTCTCTATTCCCCTTCTCCGTTTCCTTTTCTTCTTAAGTACTTATCTCCATCAATTGATATCAATTTATTATTAGTAATAAACTATATGACCTGTTACTCCTGATTAGAAAGTAAGCTCCACAATGTTAGAAATTTTTGTCTGTTTTGTCTTTTGGTTCATTGCCTGGCACAGAATTGCATTCAATACGTTTTTTCTTTTTTTGTTTGTTTGTTTTTGAGACAGAGTCTCGCTCTGTGGCCCTGGATAGAATGTAATAGCATCATCGTAGCTCCCTGCAACCTCTAACTCCTGGGCTCAAGGCATCCTCCTGCCTAAGCCTCCAGAGTAGCTGGGATTATAGGTAAATGCCACAATGCTCTGCTAATGTTTCTATTTTTAGTACAGACAGGATCTCATTCTTCCTCAGGCTGGTCTCGAACTACTGGCCTGAAGCAATCCTCTCACCTTGGCCTCCCAAAGTGCTAGGATCACAGGTGGGAGCCACTTCACCCAGCCTCAATACACATTTGTTAAATGAATAAATGAATGCCCATTTTCAGAAGTACCTCTTTTATATGCACAAAGCAGAATATGTTCAATTTTCTTGTTACAGTTTAGTGTCAGAGAGTTCATTATGCTAAATCAATTTACTATCCCTTGTTTCCCTCTCTACACAATTGAAAACTGCACCAATCTTAGATCTTTGATTGCCTACTGAATAATCTTGTTGCTTTACTCTATGAATATATGCATCAATTGTGTATAAATACATTTGGGACTTTTTCTCTTAATTTTTCTGTGCAATTTGAGTTTTAAGTAAAATTTTTACCTCATATACTACTCAGAAAATTTGAGTAGATAGCCTTATTAAAATTCTTTTGCTTTATCTCTTGATTTTATAACAAAGTAATAAAGAAAGCAGATATTGCTTTTGAGCTGAAATGTGCTAGGTAAATACATTAACTAAAATGCCAAAGAATGAAATATGTTGAAAAATACTTAGTCTGCCTTTCTAACAGGAAAAATAATAAATGGCTGTCTTTTACTTCTATGTTTGTGTAGCACTTCCTGTAAAACAAATAATGCATTACTGATATAGCCATTGCCAAAATGATATCAGAGTACTACCATTTTGCCAATTTTTCTTCCTAACAAATGAAATTTTATTTTCTACATGAACTCATTTGTAAAACCCATCTAATGATTTTACGATATTTCTTACTGAATAAAAAGTTTCTCTTTGGACTTGAATGTATACTCTCGATAAATCATTTGTGTTTAGACATAAAAAAAAAAAAAATCCCTGGACTAAGATTAGCAATAAGGTATCAAACATATATGTGCAGTAATGGTGTGTAGATAGTACAAATTGAGTATCTTCTTTCAATTTGAGCATATTATAGACCCATGTGCATTAAACTGCTTCATCATGCTTTATCATGAGTAAAAGCAACATGATGGTTGCTAAAATAAATGTGCTTGATGTCTTTAGGAGATCTATTAATTAATAGGCATCACAAGGACATAGAACATTTCTGATGAATCAAGGTACCTGGAGGATGTCAGGGAATATATATTGCATGTTGGAAATAAAAATGTGTTCATGTCATTTGCTGAGAGCAGAAACTTGACAGGTTTTTGTTCTTAAACATGGAAACCTCCCTCTACCCATGTATGCCCCTTCATACCTACCATCTACCTTGTTGACTAGGTCAATTATTAAATATTCCTCAGAAACACAAAATGAAAAAAGAACTTTAAAAACACCAGGACCTACCATGTTCTCCAAAAAGTGCACTTTCATTAACTCCAAATTGAAACAGTGAAAATTTCAATATATGAAATATATGATTTAGAACAAGATTTATTAAATAACACCATATACATATAAATCCAAATTTTAAAATTTGTATATGTTTAATGTATTTTGGTCATTATGATTTTCATTCAAAGAGAAATCTAACACGATGGGGATATTATGGTTCCCGACATTTAAAATATTTTGATCTCATGTTCTAGTCGCATTTTATGAAATTTTCTACAGATGTGTCAATATAATTTTTAAAGTAAGAAATTTGCGATTTAGGTCAATATTTCAAAATTAGAATATGCTATAGAAATTACAAATCAGGAGTTGCTGTGAAGTTTCTTTTTTCTTTTTTAATTGTAAATGGATAATTTATGTTCATATAAATGTATAGGATACAAAGAGATGTTATGATTTATGAATACAATGTGGAATGATGTCAGATAATGGTCCAATTTCATTCTTCTGCATGTCAATATTGGGTTCTATACCAATAAAATGCTGTTTTGGTTACTATAACTTTGTAGTAAATTTTGAAATCATGTAGTGTGATGCCTCCAGTGATGTTCTTTTTGCTTTGTACTGCTTTGGCTATTTTGTATTTCCATATAAATTTCAGGATTTTTAAAAATTTCTGTCATTGGTACTTTTATAGGAATTGCATTGAATCTGTAGATTCCTTTGGTTAGTTTGGCTATTTTATCAATATTAAATGTTCTGATCCATAAGCATGGATATTTTCCCATTTGTTTGTGCCTACTTCAGGTTTCTTTATCAGTGTTTTGTAGTTTTCATTGTAGAGGTCTTTACAGCCTGTGAAATTTATTCCTAGCTATTTTATTTTTGTTGTCTCTATTGCACATGAGATTGCCTTCTTGATTTATTTTTTCAGCTAGTTTGTTACTGGTGTATAGAAACACTACTGATTTTTGTATATTGGTCTTGTATCCTGCAACTTTTCTGAATTTGTTTATCAGTTATAAGATTTTATTTGTAGATTCTTTAGGTTTTTCTATATTATCTCATGTTCTCTACAAGGAGGGGAAATTTGACTTCTGCTTTTCCAATTTGTATGGCCTTTATTTCTTTCTCTTGCCTGATTGCTCTGGATAGGAATCCCAAAACTATGTTGAATAAGAGTGTTGGATATGGGCATCTTCGTCATTTTAGTTCTTAAAGAGAAGTATTTTAGCTTTTCGCCATTCAGTATGATGTTAAATTTGGGTTTGTCACATATGGCATTAATTATGTTGAAGTTTGTTTCTTCCATGTCTAGTTTGTTTATAGTTTTTATCATGAGGGGATGTTGAATTTTATCAAATGATTTCTCCTGTATTTATTGAGGTGATCATGTGGTTTTCATCCTTCGTTCTGTTGATGTAATGTATCCCATTTGTTGATTTGTGTATGTTGAGCCATCCTTCCATCCTTGGAATAAACTCTCTTACTCACGGTGTATTATATTTTTGTTGTGTTGTTGGATTTAGCTTGGTAATATTTTGTTCAGAACTTTTGCATCTATGTTCATCAAGGATATTGGCCTGTAATTTTCTTATTTTTGTTTTGTCCTTGTCCGGTTTTGGTATCTGGGTAATTCTGGTCTTGTAGAATGATTTAGGAAGAATTTTCTCCTCTTCAATATTTTGGAATAGTTTGGGAAGAATGGGTGTTAATTCTTTATAAGATTGGTGAATTCAGCAGTAAAGCCATCCAGTCCTGGGCTTTTCTTTGTCAGGACACTTCTTATTACTTACACAATCTTATTATTTACTACTGATCTGTTCAGGTTTTCTATTTCTTCCTGGTTCAATCTTGGTAGGTTGTGTATTTCCAAGCATTCATTCAATTCTAGGTTTTCCAATTTGTTGGCATGTACTTGTTCATAATAGTCTATAATGATCCTATTTATCTCTGTGGCATTATTTGTAATGTCTTCTTTTTGCATCTCTGATTTTATTTATTGTTTTTTTCTCTTTTTTTCTTGATTAGTCAGGTTGTTTTTTATGGATTTTGTTTATCTTTTCAAAAAACCAAGTTTTAAGTTCATTAATACTTTAATTTTTTAGACTTTATTTAGTGTAGCTTTGCTTTGATATTTATTATTTCCTTCCTTCTACTAATTTCAGGTTTTGTTTGTTCTTGCTTTTCTAGTTCCTTGAAGTGCATTAAGTTGTTTCTTTGAAATCTATCTGCTTTTTGGATGTAGGCATTCATTGCTATAACCTTTCCTCTTCATTTCGCTTTTGCTATATCCTGCTGTATTTGATGTGTTGTTTTGCCATTTTAATTTGTTTCAATTAATTTTTTTTAATTTCCTTAATTTGTTTCTTGACTCAATGGTTGTTTGGGAGCATGATGTTTAATCTCCATGTATTTGTACAATTTCCAAATTTTCTCTTGTTATTGATTTTTATTTTTACTCCATTGAGTTAAGAGAATACTTGATATAATTTCAATTTTTTAAACTTTATTGACACTTGTTTTGTGCCATAACATACGGTCTATCCTGAAGTATGTTTCATGTGTTGAAAAGAAGAATGTGTATTCTGCAGCTATTGAATAAAATGTTCTTTAAATGTCTATTAGGTCCATTTGGTCTTAAGTACGATTTCAATCCAACGTTTCTTTGTTGATTTTCTGTCTAGATGACCTGTCTAATGCTGAGATTGAGAAATTGAATTCTCCAACACTTAACGTATTGCCCTTTAGACCTAATAATATTTCCTTTATATATCTGGCGTTCCAGGATTGAATGCATGTATATTTAGAATTTTTATATCCTCTTGCTGAATTGATTTCCTTATCATTATATACTGAAATTCTTTGTTTCTTTTTACAGTTTTTATTTAAAGGCTGTTTTACTTGATATAAGTTTAGCTAGTCCTGCTTATTTTTGATTTCTGTTTGTGTGGAATATCTTTTTGCATCTGTTGAATTTCAGTAGATATGTTACTTTATAGTGAAGTGAGTTTCTCATATGCCACATATAGTTGGGTAATTTTTTTTTTAATCCATCCAGCCTGTCTGTATTTCTTAAGTGAGGAGTTTAATTTGTTTACATTGAAGGTAATTATTAATAGGTGAGGACTCATTTCTGTCATTTTGCTCATTGTTTTCTAGTTGTTTTGTATATTCCTTATTCTTTTCTTTCTCTCTTATTTTTTGGCATTCTAATTTGCTTTGTACTCCTTTGACTATTTGGCTCTTTTGTGTTTCCTGAAATATAAATTTCAGGAATTTAAAAAATTTCATTTTCTGTAGTGAGGTAACATTTTATTCATTTCTTACTGTCATTTGCATGTCTAGTCTACCAGTGAGTTTTATATTTTCATATATTTTCATGATGATAGATAGCATCCTTTTCCTTCCAGATATAGTACTCACTTAAGCATTTCTTTATGAGCCAGTCTAGTGGTGATGGTTATAGTTTGGTGGGGGCTGGGCTCTCAAAACAGCCCATGCTGCAGCTACCTGGGTGTTGAGGTATATATGGGACATAGCGCAAACTTCCTCTCTGGAAGAATGCTGCCTTATGGACTCCAGGCAGCTCTCTATACTAATTTCAGGGCCTGTAAAAACAGAGGGGATCTCCTGTGCAGGAGTCTATTTTGAAAATGTTGATCACTGGGATCTCTTGCTTACTTTTTCCCCAAAATTGGTAGTTTCCCCTGGTTCTTACCTGATCCCAGCCGGGCCAGCTGCTTTGTTTCCCTCTCTTTTCGTACCTCAGAGGTTTCCTTGTACTTCCTTGCTGAATTCCAGTGTTGGCTCTTAAGCATTCTATTCAACGTGCAAGTACTCACTATTTTGGTCCTTCTTTGTGCAGGAGGAGAGTGCTAGGTGCCTCTAGTCAGCCATTCTTGTTGTCTCCCTCGGCTCTTATATTTTCCATTTCTTTTTTTTTTTTTTTTTTTTTTTTTGAGACAGAGTCTCACTCTGTTGCCCTGGCTAGAGTGCCATGGTGTCAGCCTAGCTCATGGCAACCTCAAACTCCTGGGCTCAAGTGATCTTCTGCCTCAGCCTCCCAGGTAGCTGGGACTACAGGCATGCACCACCATGCCCAGCTAATTTTTTCTATATATTTTTAATTGTCCGGCTAATTTATTTCTATTTTTTTAGTAGAGACAGGGTCTTGCTCTTGCTCGGGCTGGTCTTGAACTCCTGAACTCAAGCAATCCTGCTGCCTTGGCCTCCCAGAGTGCTAGGATTACAGGCGTGAGCCACCGCGCCCGGCCCTATTTTCCATTTCTTATTTTTTTTACTCTTTGTTTTACTCCAGTCTTTTCGCAATGAAGTAAATGGTTTACTCCACATAGTTAGCTCTTTCCTGTGTAAAGGATTACTTTTATAATCTCATAAAAATATTTAAGCTAAATTTCTTTTTCATGGACAGTGTGATTCAGAAAAAGAATGTAGGCAATGAACTAGAATTAGCTAAATTCCTATCATGGCCCTACCTCTTCTAACTTTGTTGCCGTAAGCAACTTTGTTAGCCTCTTTGTACATCAGTTACTTAAATTATAAAATAGACATTCACCTGTACCTCCATTATTAGATTATTGTGAAGTTTGAATGAGTCAATACATGTTAGTCACTTAGAGTAGTTCTGGGTGCAAAGGAAGTAGGCGAGAATGTTTAACTACCATTAATATTTATCTTTCAAATCAGAGCTTCCTCTCTTCCATTTAAATCATAACTTTTATGAGGTAGCTTTTACTTAATAAGGCTTATTTATCATTTAATTCTATACAGTCGCAATTCTATTCAGTCTTGGCTAATAGTAGATATAAAAATCAGTAGAAAGCTAGATTAAAAAAGTGAATGGCAAACAGATTTCAATATTGTTTATTTTTTTAAAATCCTGTTCTCTATACTTTTTTAAGAAGTTATTGTTGTAAAATGACTAAATGATGTTTTTAAATAAATCTAGCACATTTCCACTCATTTCAAACTCATTGAAGAGATTACCATTTAATTTTAGGATACTTCAAACATATTTCAAAAAGTTGAACTCTTTCAGTCAAATATTTACTGAGAACTTCTTGCAATTATATAATACTTATGGGAGAGATAAAACTCTGATCAAAATGATTTTTAAAAATATAAGGCTTTGGTTGCAGCTTATATATGAATAATGAAGGATAGTGAAATGAAAATGATCACTAATGGTTTGCTTGGCATCAACTTCGATTTTGATTTGACAAAATGTTTCTTGAGCTTTTGAGAGAGCAACTTACTTTCATACTTTTTTTGAGTTTTAGGCTTAGCAGCTCATGTGTATAAAGGCACTTTCTTCTTCTGTTTAGTAAGTGTATGTTTCACAAAGGAAATACATGTGTTAAAAAGAGACCTATTTTTAAAACGCATTACAGAAGCAGAAGGCAAGCCAAGCCTTCAGCCATAATACAGACGTTAATATCGAGCATCCAATTTGACATTAATTATAATATGATATATACATATAGAAATATATAGAGAGATATAAAAAAAGAGAGAGAATTATCAGTTATTAAAGAAAGTAAAAATGCTTCTAGGAGTTAAATTATAAAATAAATGTAAGCTGTAAGTCTTTAAATAATTGGTATTTGTAGAAAACGTCTTTATAAAGTAAATGAAAAAATGGCCATCTTTGGTCACTTACCTGTATCAAATTTCTGTCAAAATAATGTAACTCTAAAATTTCTGAGCTCTATAGCCACAAAGTGTTAAAAAAAAAATCCTAGTGATTTTATAATACTATTTACTAGAATGAACTAAAAAATAGACAACTGCCCAAATTTCTTGGGAAATAAAGTATTACAGCAAATAAATGTTTCTTAAATTAGTACAAAGAGACTCAAAGTCAAAGTTAAAGGAAGATAAGAGTTTTATCTTTTCTAAACATGTTCTGTTTTCAAAATCCAAGGAGTTGAGCAACATAAGGGAAATTCTTAAAAATAAATATTTTGAAAAAAGAACTTCCAAATTAAAAAAGGATAATAAAAATCATCTGATACATTTACAGAAATGTAATAAGAGCAATTTTTATAAGCTCTGAATTACTTTATTTTACTTAATTATACACCTGATGAAGATCTTTACATAGAATGAACAATAGCAGAGAATGATACGATTTATGATAATGTAGATAGTGTCTGCCCTGAATTTCCTTATGCTATCAACTCTATTTTAATGATACAATTTGGTTAATCAAACATAACCCATTAAAAAGGATGGAATCATTATAAAATTGTAATTTTTAAATAGGCTTTTATCATTTTCTTATAAATGCAGACAAAAATATTATAGTGACCACTTGAGTATAATTTCTCAAACTTCACTCTAATACACTTAAGAGGAAAGAAATTAAGCTTGATATATTTGAAAAATGACCAAGCATTCCAAAGAATAGAAGTTATGTGGCACCAATATTCAAAGAGCTAGTTACCTTACATGTTAGAAGATGTGTGAAAAGAATTCGTTTTCTGTATAATCTATAATAAACAATAAGTGTTTCTTAAATAGGGAATTGTAAAAATAATATTATTGTGCAGTAGAAGAGAGCCTGTATGTGGAAATTAGAGTCCATTTAAACTAATTGCCCTGAAGTTAAGTTTTGAAGATTACTGGCACAATAGTGACTCAAAATAATGACACTCTAAAGCCACAGACATAATCCTACTTTTTGGGAAATTATAGATAGCTAATGTAGTTAAAGAAATTATACAAAGAAAAATTTTTATTGTGGTTATGTACAGATAAGCAATATAAAGCAAGTCGTTCACCTCTGCTATTTTAACAAACGGTTTTTTTGTCAGCATTTATTTGAGCAGGTGGTAGTTATCTTTATACATACTAATAGTCTAAATATTTTCTTTAATTAAAGTATGTAAATTCTGGTGTTAATTTCCAACTCAGTTGAAATAATGTAGACTTATTCTAGTAGTTTCATTTTGAGAGATCAATTCTTAGCAGTGGTATTATTTATAAATATTTTTATTTTACTTTTTCTACATATGTGAGTTTATGTTTATGTGTTTCAGTCCAGAATAAAGCAAACAGATACATTATTTGTTTAAAATTTGTGGCTTGATTATAATATGTTTTCAATACATGTTATAAGTCTTTTTGAAAAATGCATATGCAATATGAAAATTCTGATTTATTGAACATTTGGCTGGTTTCTAGAAGAAAAGTAGTTTCAGAAAAAAATTCAATTATATTCAATACGTTTAAAAACATTTTGAAATTGTGATTAGTTGGGTGACGTTTCTGGTTATTATGTGACCATCAAAGGGGAACATATTCTAGTGAGTTGTTATTCTAATGACTACTAGGATTTATTTGTTGGATAACTATCATAATATAATATTCTTTTAATCTTTCTAATTGGATGTAAAACAAAGCTATGAAAAATTGGCAAAACATGTATTGAAATACATTTCTTGTCACAGACATAGATATTCAAGACCTTGTACGTCTCCCTTAAATAAAATGGTATTATTTTCTATGGAAAATGTATGTGTAGGATTTTTACTTGCTGATTTGCCTGTGTTCTTTATAATTCTAGTTATCAGCCTTTTATTGGATGTATAGCATGCAAATATTTTCTCCCGTTCTGTAGGTTGTCTATTCACTTAAATGATTGTTTCCCCATTAACAAGTGGGCGAAGGACATGAACAGAAACTTTTCAAAAGAAGATAGACTAATGGACAACAGGAAAAAATGCTCAACATCTCTAATCATCAGGTAAATGCAAATCAAAACCATAATAAGATATCACTTAGCTCTAGTGAGAATGGCTTTTTTCAAAAAGTTCCAAAATAACAAATATTAGCATAGATGCAGAGAGATAGGAACACTCATACACTGCCGGTGGGACTGCAAACTAGTACAACCTCTATGGAAAGTAGTACAGAGATACTTCAAAGAACTAAAAGTAGAACTACCCTTTAATCCAGCGATCCCACTACTGGGTATTTACCCAAAGGAAAAAAAGACATTCTGTAAAAAAGACATCTGTACTCGAATGTTTATAGCAGCACAATTCACAATTACAAAGGTGTAGAAACAACCCAAATGCCCACCAATACATGAGTGGATTAATAAAACGTGGTTTATGTATACCATGGAGCCATACTCAGCCACAAAAAACAATTGTGAACTAGCACCTCTTGTATTATTCTGGGTAGAGCTGGAGTCCATTCTACTAAGTGAAGTATCACAAGAATGGAAAAACAAGCACCACATGTACTCATCATTAAATTGGTATTAATGGATCAACATTTATGAGCACATATGGAAGTAACATTCATCGGGATCAGGTAGGTGGGATGCGCAAATTCACAACTAATGAGTGTGGTGAGCACTGTCTGGGAGATGGGCATGCTTGTAGCTTTGACTCGGGTGGTGCAAAGGGAATTTATGTGACCAAAGCATTTGTACCCCTGTAATATTCAGAAATAAAAAAAAGAAATGTATATGTAAGACATGTACAGACATAAAACTTTTTCAGACTTCTTAGGTTCACTGTTAATTTTATTTTAGGTTATATACAGTCTTAATGGTGTCAGGATTAAGAACATGAGAAAATACATAGGTTATTATGGTATATTAATGACATGTTTATCATTAGATTATTATTTAGAAAGGTAAAACTTTGGAAATCAATGTGTTACATTTAGTAAATAATTATTCTCCCATTCACAAATTCTGATGTCATCTCCTAATGCCCCTGAGAGGCCTTCTAACTAAATAACATAATCAACAATATTAGAGTAAATCAATATGTGGTCACATTTCTGGGAACAGAACTCTCATTGACTTCAAGGGTAGAAAATTTGGTTGTAATACAACTGCCATATTAAGAGGTTATCTGTACAAACAGCATTTAAGAAGTGGCTATCATCTTGAATTGCAAAAAGCAAATTTTATCCTAGAGTGGGTATAGGCAACTTGTATTGATTTAATCTATCAACCGATTTTTTTTTTAAGAGGCTTTGATATTTCTGTCATTACCATCTGGAAAATAGGATGTTTGGAAGAAATAATACATTGAGCTTAATTTTCAATGTATGTAGAATAAGCATCCATTAATTTCATTTTCTTTATGTTTCCTTAATTTGTGTATTTGTCAATGTATTTTGTATTAATAATAAAAACCTCTATGTTCCTATTTAAGTTTGAAAATTATTACTCATTATACAGATATCAAGTGTTATTATATCTCTTTCAGGGCATTTTCAAATTTCCAAATTTTATTTGGTAACAGATAATTACTTTAGATTCGAATTTGCGGTAATTTACCTGGAAAGATAACACGTGTTGGAGAGGATGCAAAGAAAAGGGAACCCTTGTATGTTGTTGTTGGAAATGTAAATTAGTACAGTCACCATGGAAAACAGTATGGAGGTTCTCAAAAATTAAACATAGAACTACCATATGATCCAGCCATCCCACTGCTGTGACATATATCCCAATGAAATGAAGTCGCTGTCTTGAAAAGGTAGCTGCACTCTCATGTTCAATTGTAGCATTATTCACAATAGTTAAGATATGGCATCCACCTGGTTGATTCATTTTGAAAGAGAAAATCCAAGACACAGAATATCTGACTTTGGTTAACACTAATTGTTGCTAAATTCTATTTTTTTTCTTATTTGATTTGAATAAAATCAATTTTTTTTAATAATTTGAATCCTAAAGGGAGTCTCTTTGGTTAACACTAATTGTTGCTAAATTCTATTTTTTTTCTTATTTGATTTGAATAAAATCAATTTTTTTTAATAATTTGAATCCTAAAGGGAGTCAAGTGGTATTTTTAAAATTTTCATTTGAAATTTTTGGCCCAAACATATCTTCTTTGCCTCCTACATTCATGATATCAGTTACATTACAAATGACAAAAATCATGCATGACAAGCATGTCATAATGGAAGACATCACTCTACAGTCTGTGAAACCTCTAATGAGAAGAATACAATAGATAAAGTACTGTTGAGGTTATCACTTCTAATATTTAAGATGTGGACAGGATTGTAGTCTTAAACTCTCTCTCCTTCCTCTATGATGACAGTTATGAAAGTAAACAGTGGCTTTGAGAAAGCTATAAATATAATATAAAACTTGGTGACCTTAAAGTTTGTTCTCCTATATTTTTAACAGTAAAATTCTCTTATCTTTTTCAATTCTGATATTACTATATTCCATTTACATCAGTAAATTGTCAGATTTGGTTTTTTTTTGTTTGCTCATTTTTTGTTTGTTTCTGGTAATTTCAACTATACAAATAGTGTGATAGATTTCCAAGAATTCTATAACTGAACCTTGGAATTTAATCATCATAGAGAATTAGTGGGAAGTGCAAAGTCACTGACAAAATATTAAGCTCTTATTACATTGAATGAAAACATCCCATTCTATCTCCGTTGTAGTATACAATTCAAAGAGAGCCCTACAATTCACATCAGCAAGTAAGTAAACACTACAGCTAGGATAAGACATAACTGAACAAATAAAGACCATATCTACTGAAGTCAGCCGAGTTAAAAAATTAATTTAAAAATCTGAGAATTTAATGCTTTTGTTTTTAGCTACAAAAATTGATTCATGCAGAGTAAATACATGAACACTTAGTTAATTGCTAAATATTTTTGTGGATTACTATATCCAATTTAATAATAACTTCCAAGTATCACAACATTTGATTTCTTACTTGACTCAATCTCCTCTGAATATAGAAAGCTTTATTTTTGTCTTCAATAATAACGAAACAAAGACAACATGCAAAAGTACACAGATATACAAGAACAAGTTCATATATACACCTGTCTCAGATGTGTAGCTCTTTTCTCCGGTAAATGTTTAGCACTTCTCATAGGTTCATGCTATGGACAGCTAAGTGGTAGGAAAGTGTGGATGAGCAGGAGGCTTGAGACTCTATCTCTGAACACAATAAATCTTCTCTCACAAATTAATTTTGGTATCTATGGATAGTTTGCCATGAATTGAAAAGTTTTGCATGAATACACACAATTAGATTTATATGCAAATCCTGGGGTTCTTCTGGAATGCTAAGAAGGGTACTTTGCAATAAAGGAAAAAAATGAATAAGGAATGAAAATCTCAAAATATGAGTTATCATTTAACCAGGAAGTAGACTGTATTGTTTATTTTCTTTTTTATTTCTTCTATTTTTACCATGAATATATAAGAATTAGTATTCATTTTTTAAAAAACTTAACATGATAGATATTAAATGAAAAAATCCCTCTGAGGAAAACAAGAATGATAGGTCTCAGAGAATGCTCCACAAAGCTGGTTCAAGTTTGAACTAAGAGTCCTAAATACTGAAGATAACGTTGCATTCTGGATGAAGGGACGCACAGGTAAGCACACACACACAGGCGCACACACACAGATGCATGAGTGCAATTTTTCATTATTTGCTTAAGTAAGGTCTTCCTGTGTATTTTCTTCTTTTTCTTTGCTTTCTTTTAGTTCAGAATATTATGGGGGTACAAACCCTTTGGTCACATAAATTGCTTTTCAAATGCTTTCTTCACTGTTGGAGAAAAAAACTTGAGAAGATTTTTGCAAACTCATGACCGCCATCATCCTTAGGCTGTTCATCATTTTCTGAAGTGAGTATATATTTGAAAATAAAGACCATAATAAATTGCTCGAGTCCCCTTTTCTACTCCTTTTCTAGTGGCCCTACTTTTCTTGGTCACAGAAATAATCTTGGACTGTGATTGATTTTAGAAAGGCAGTATTTTCGGCAGCAACTGCACAAACTTAAGCCTCTGCAGTACCTTTGTGTATGTGTTTGTGTGTGTTGAGAAAACAAAAATGGGCAGCGGAAGCTGCATTTCTTTGAAGGCTTTGTGCTCTATGTTATGAGGGGCAACTATGGGCACCTAAGAAGAGAATTTCAAGGGCACTAGGGTTTTCTTTTACTTACTGAATAAGGCTTCCACTTCTGTATTCTGGTAAATGCTGTTATGTGATAACAAGAATCAAGACCTTCACATACATATCAATGCTGGACTTTTAAATAAATCCAATAACACTGTAAGGAGGGTAAAAAAAGCAAGCCTAGAACATGATAATTTGTTGCAAGATAAGAAAAAGAAAAAAAAAAACGTGCTACATTATCTTCCATCACAGCCAAGCAAAGATAAATTAGCCACAAAATACAAATCAATAGAATGTCCATGAACAGTATTGTTAAATCTTCTATAAATGACTAACTGGGGGATCTGAAATGAAATTAATTGCCTATTACAGATATTTCCTCATAGGGGTAGTAGATGCCGGATCATCTGAGATTGCATCTGCTTCATGCATACAAACTACGTGAGGCAACGACTTCGAGGAGGATCCACGGCATCCCCAACATTCAACACAGACATGAGCGGCAGCAGGAAACTCAATAGTGAACTCCTGGATTGTGATTTTCAAAAGATCCCTGAAATTATCACCTACATTAACAATAAATTGCTATAGAAATAAGAAAAACTCCTAAGATGATGTAAAAAGCTAAACATCTTAAATATTCATTTTTTCCATGGTTGAGTGAAACGTTTGATATCTTGTATATTTTATATATATCATCTCCCGCCTCTAATATCAATGTTTCTCCATGTATTTTATCTGATTACCTCTTTTTCCAGATGTAAAGAAAGTCTGGCTTTACCTGATGAAAATCAGCCTAAAATTTGATGATATGAAATTATTTTTTCTAATTTTATTCTTAGGACCTACCATAATACTGAGCTTATGCTTCTGAATTGGGGATTCCATAAAATTTGTTTTTTTCAATATGGACAGTGCTATAAATCTAAATAATTATGCATTTGTTTTTTATTCCATAAACATTTTTAGAACCCTAACATCAAGGCAGTTTTTTTTTTTTTTTTTTTATGTGCTTTGAAAATACAAAGACAACTTAGTCAAGGATTATGCCTTAAGGTACTCCTGGCTTACTAGGAAAGACAGGGCAATTCATAAAGTGTATTTAAAGTTTTTTTTCCTAATACATAAGCCTCAAGATTCAGAGGTATATTATCTTTATTATGACTGTTTTTACTCATTCTTGATAAAAATGGTGTGGGTCAAAAATAGTGGATGAAGACCAGCCAAGAGATCTAAACCAAAAATCCCATACCTATAAAATGAATTTATATAAAATCAGGCAATATCAGATTTTTAAAGAAACATAGCCCCTTCCAGTAGAAACCTGAGAAGATTATTAGAAGTAATTGAATTTGATTTTCTTGTTTTGAGGAGAAGCAGATTGATAACCATGGTAGGTAATCAAATATTAATGGCTAGGCCAGGACTACCAATTCAAGATCACAGGCTCTAGTGGTGTGTTCTGTACATTATAGAAATATAATCCTTACCATCCAAAAACTGTATTGTCTATTGGAAGAAATAAGGCAACTATGTGAAAAATGGGGAAGATTAAAGAACAATTCATTGATCTACAGTAGGTCCACAAACAACGTCATTTAGTTGTAACATTGATAAGAGAAAAAATCCACTCCTGGCTGGGGCCACTGTCTGTCTGGAGTTTGAAAGTCTTCTACATGTCTGCGCGAGTTTTCTCTGGGTCCTCTGGTTTCCTCCCAATACCAAAGATGTGCCCAGTAGGTGAATTGGTGGCTTTAAACTGTACCAGTCTGAGTGAGTGTGGGGGTGTGTGTGAGAGTGAGCCCTGTGATGATGTTCTGTCCAGGGTGGATTCCCACCAGGTGCCCTCAGATGCCAACAGAAGCTCCAGCCACCCTCTACCCTGAACTGGAATAGATGGATTGGAAAATAAATGTATAAATAAATAAAAATGATTGTCAAATAAAAATTTGTAAACTCTATGATAATTATACAAATGCATGATGGTTATAAACTATTCAGCAAGACTGCCATATTTGTTATTGTTTGCTTTAGAACTACATAGCAGGAGGAAGTACACATTATAATTTTAACTTTTCAAACATTTATTCCTTTGTTTTTTTTATTTTTTTTATTTCAGAATATTACTGGGGTACAAATGTTTTGGTTACATGGATCACTTTTACACTGCTTGAGACAAAATTGTAAGTGTACCCATCACCCAGACAGTGTACATTGTATCCATTAGGTATGATTTCACCATCACCTCCTCCCCACCTCCCACCTGTTTGATTTCTGTTGAGTTTTATTTCCTATTGTGCACATGAGTGCTGTTAGGTTAATTCCAATTTGATAGTGAGTACATGTTGTATTCATTTTTCCATTCTTGTGATACTTAGGAGAATAGTCTCCAGTTCCATCCAGATTGTTACAAAGGTATTAATTCATTTTTTATGGTGGAGTAGTACTCCATGGTATACATATACCAAATTTTATTAATCCACTCATGCCTGGGCACTTAGTTAATCCACCCATACCCAGTAGCGGGATTGCTGGATTGAATGGTAAGTCTGGATTTATTTCTTTGAGGAGTCTCCATACTATTTTCCATAGAGGTTATACTAATTTGCATTCTCAACAACATCGTATAAATGTTTCTTTTCCTCTGCATCCATGCCAGAATCAATTGATTTTTGACTTTTTATTAGTGGTCATTCTAATAGGGATAAAGTGGTATCTCACTGTAGTTTTAATTTTCATTTACCTGATGATTAGTGATGCTGAAAATTTTTTCATATGTTTTTTGGCCATTTGTCTGCTTTCTAAAAACTAATAACCAGAATCTATAAAGAACTCAAATCAGCAAGAAAAAAACAAACAACCACATCAAAATATGGGCAAAAGACATGTTTAATCATATTTGAAATCAGATGAGAAGATTTCAAACCCAGGGTCGAAAAGCACCAATCCACTAATTAAAATCAGTGTTTAAGAGTTGCAATTGAAATTCTTCTGTGCTAGTGATGTGGGTGTTGTAGAAATACATGTCTCCATGAGAAACTATGTCCATAGTCATATGTGATGTTCATAACATTCGTGTGTGTCTCACATTGCCCTTTGGCTGTCTAGTGAAGATTATGTAGTCCTTCTTCAAATAATGCTTTTAATGAAAACAACAGAATTCATGCAATTACAAAATAAATCAGTTATACTGAATTATCAAAATACTTAAAACCAAAATTGAAAGAGATAGAGTAATATATGTGCTTCTTTATCAGTGTGTTAAATAACAAGATCTAGACAAGGTTTCAAAACCTGAAATTTTATATTAATAGTAAATGCAAATATATTTTAAGGTTTTGCATCATCTGTAGTCTTATATGAACATAACTGTATTTCATGTTGGTTAAAAATTCACAGATGCTAATAATGCAGTAGTCTGTTGCTTATATTCATAATGTACAAAAATAATAATTTTCAGTTAAAGCTTATAAAACGTAGATGTAGCTAATATTTTCCCACTCTCATTCATAGACTGCCTGACTTATGTTCATAAATCCCAAGTTAAATCCCTCTAACAGAAAGTTGGTAAGGTGAAAATATCAAAGAAATCATATTCTTATGTCAGTGACAACTAGCCAAGCCACAAAAATTAGTTAGAAGAGAATAATGAGGGAAGATAGGCAAAGTATTTCATTTTCTTCCAAATAAGCAGACATTGTGCTGACTTCTCCTCCCTCAACTTTTATAGCTTTTTCATGTTTCAGTGGCTTGAATGATAGCTGGACATATGAATACACAGAACACAGTAAGATACTTTTTAAACATCAGCTATATTCCCTCTCTCTTGGTTCTTTCCCCTTTTTCTATCCCATGACATCCCACCTTTAATTCAAGTAGTAAGAATTTCTGCGTGAATTACCTTCAGAAAAAGAATGTAAGAGATTTATATAACCTAAGTATTTAGGGAATCAAAGGAGATTAAGGATAGAACCAAAATGCATGAGGGAAACGGCATTTTACACATGACAGACAATTCTAATCCAACTAACAAATGATCCCCTGGGCTTGAACAGGTGATGAGATGGAAGGAAAGTATGAAATCAGAGGTTGATTTGAGAGAAAGGCTCTGCATGTTGCTTCTTTGGCAGATGGTAAGATCCTGAAAAGGAACATCTGTTCAGGTGATTCAAAGCAGACGGAGCTTTAGAAAGCCACGGAGAGTTTCAAAGCCCAATATTTCATGAAAGTAACTCTTATGTGTAGAAAAGAAATACCTAGGAGACTTACCAGACAACGAAGACCTGCCCGAGACATTCCAGTAGTGATCTAGGTAGGAGAATAGGACTGTGGAAACCAATGGATAGCTAAGGACAAGTCGGTTCTCCTATCCTTCTCCCCAAAGTACCTTGTTGATATACAAAGCACTGAAATTCGTATACACGCTACGGACACAAAGAAACATTCATTGGCAAGAATTAAATTTTCTCAACTGCAGTATTAAGGGGAATTCTAAATTTTTTAAAGAGCTGGGTGTTTAATAACTTTGTTTTGCATACCTGAGTTTATACATTTAGTTGCATAAATATTTTTGAAGTCAACCTGCCAGAGTAGAAGCTAACCCAGGATGTAAGGGATGGTATTTTATGGTATTTGGATGATAGACACAGGCATATCTATATCCTGCTCCAGATCACTGCCAGTGTTTCCACACAGAATCATATAATTCAAAGAAATGTCCAAAGGCAGTAAAGCCAAATCTTCCAACGTAGGAAACTCTGGTTAGGAATGTTGGAACGTGGACAGTTCTTGGTTCTCTGACCAAGACAAAGTCTGAATCTTATCGGGGTCCACACAAACGTGAGGAGGGACGAGAATCTATAGAATGGGAATTGGTTGGGCCACAATATCTATACCTACCTGGGAGCATGGGCCTACCAGTGTCCAAGAAGCTGAACAACCAATTAATTATTCTTTCTCCTTGTCTAAATAGTATGAATAGAGAAGAATAATTCGGAAGAGATTTAAGGAGAGATGGAACACTTGAATGCCTTTTCTCAATCATATATATATATGATTATTATGTATATTAATCATATTAATATATATATTTAATAATCACATATTATATATCATATTAATCATATTAATATAATACACTATATATTAAGTTAATCATATATAATTATTTTTATATATATATGAAGGGAAAGAGGCCTAGAATTCACATTTCCATCTATACTTTTTAAGAATCTATGAACTAATACATTGACTTTATCTGTGTATAGCTCTGCAAAATATGGCAAGTTTGGGTTTCTGAGCCCCCAGTAACTTTTCTTAGTTGGATTATAACCATCTGTTTAAAAAAATGTTTAAAGTAATAAGCACTTGGAAAGTACTAAATTCAGGCAAAAATGAATAGTGAGTCTTTATTTGAAGGCTCCTATTGTGGTTACACATTTAGCAAAAATAGTTATTGGAATGGAGAGGGAGAAAGCAGTTCACACAGTATTTGATGACGTGATAAGAAAACAATATGAAAGGATAGGTGAAAAGCACTTGATCAAAGGCCTTAAAACAAGTTTCACTTCTATTTTATGCATATTTGTATTGTTTAGCTTTTTTCTTTTTAAGAGACTTTTCCTTGTTGAAAATACGTCGCACTATTCTTTGGATTCCTAACCCACTGCTGAAGTCAGGTGACGACGCATTTGCAGTTCCTGGCACCCAATCCCCTGCTGTCAGGGTTGTAAATGATGCCACTTTTCAACAAAGCAGCGATCCAGTGAGGGGATTAGAGGCATGCATTTTAGCCGACAAAAAATGAATTTGAAGGTAACATAATGCTTTTTCAGCGACTATGTTCTGAGAATACTGGTGCTAGCAAGATTAGAGGCGCAGCTGCTTGTCTTACTTGCCAGTGTAAGTGGAAATCACCAAATACCTCATTGGCTGTGCTTAAAGACCTAATGGAATAAATAGTAAAGTGTGAGTGAGTTTGTTCCTTCTCTATTGGCTTCTACCATATCACAGCTTGCTTCTACTCTGAGAAATAATTGAATTAATGTTGTGGGGGAGGTGGCAAGGAATACTGCTATGACTAGTTAATACAGAGACTTTGTATCATCTAAATTGGATCTGCTGTGGCATTACTCACTATACCACGGTATATGTTGAGTTTAGGCGTGAAGTTTGTGTGTGATTGTGAACAGTAAGCTTTCTGTTTCATATTTTACATTTGGCAGATGTTACATGCTTCTTTAAGATTTTGATGAAATTAAGTGTGTGTGTGTGTGTGTGTGTGTGTGTGTGTGTATTATATATTTCTGGACAAATAACCTAAAATTTTGGGAGTTGACATTTAACTTGATTCCTTTATGTAGTCTCTATTCCAAGGAGGGGAATCTGCTGTTGCCGAAGACCACATTGGGGTCCTCACTCTAGAAGCTGTGCAAGCCAAGATGCAAAGTGAGAGAGAAGACGTGAGCTTTATATCACTATGAGAGATGGTGCTATTTAGGCCTTGCCTGTAGCTTGGACATAATCAAGGAGAATCAGTGCGCCTCAGAATTGGGAGTTTTATTTAGAATTTAGGATTTATTTAACTCCCTTTATTTTAATCGAGTAGTCCTGTTTCATAATTTTAAGAATACATTATACATATCATCTTAATTCATGCATTCATTTAATGTTTATGAAATTATTTGTTGTCAGTGCATTAATTATTTTTGTAACTATTTGAATATGAGAAATAAGAATGCTCAGCGGAAAAAGCAGTATTGATTAATTTATATAGACCACTGAGTGAGAATCAGGTGGTTAATGATACTTCTGCATTATTTGATTATAAGATTTATATAATATCTTTAGTGTCGCAACTAAGAACAAAGAATCATAGCCTTCTATGTATTTTTTTCTGCCTGCAGCAAGAAATTTGACAAATAACTACATTGCAGCCATGAACACCTTTTATGATTACTTATTACGTATGTCTGATTAAATCCTAGTCATTAAGATCTCAGTTCAAATATCACTTCAGTTCCATAGTTCCCATCTTTCAGGAGTGAATTAGATTTTGCCATTATAATCTCTTGTCTTTCTTAGTTCATTCTGGCTGCTGTAACAAAAGACCATACACTGGGTATCTCACAAACAACAGAAATCTATTTTTCACAGTCCTGGAAACTGGAAATTCCAAAAACAAGGCAGCAACACATTCTGGTGTCTGTTGAGGGGCCGTTTCCTGGTTCATAGCTGGTGCCTTCGCCCCATGCCTCACATGGTAAAAGGAGGCTAGACAGCTCTCTGGGGTCTCTTTTAAAGAGCACTAATTTCATGCACAAGGACTCTGCCCTCATGATCTAGTCACCTTCCAAAGGTCCCATATCCCAATATCATCATTCTGATGATTAGATTTCAACTTACGAATTTTGAGGAAACACATTCAGACCATTGCAGCTGTCAACATTATGTACCTTGCTCATTTCCTTTATACTGCCTAGAACTTTGGTCCTTTGACTTTATCCATGCAAGCAGTTGACTGACTTCAGTCTATTGAATGAAGAGGTCATTTTTGTTTGCTTGTTTTACACCATCAAATCCCCACCTTTTAGTAAAGTGAATGATATTAGTACATGATAAAGGTTCAATAAATATAGGAATTTATGTAAATAAAATAATGAATAAATATATCAACATAAAATTGCCTTTTAAGGAAATTATGATGGAAGGGAAACATAAAACACTATTATAATATAACACAATTATGAATTAAATATAACCATCCATATGATAGAAATGAGCATATGATGCTATGAGAGAACAGTAGAGAAGTTTCTAATCCTAGTTTGATGGCTACCGGGAAGTTCCGTGCCTAGAAGAGTCTCTTGGTTGTATTCCATCCTCCACAGCTACCTGTGGCATCCTTGCTATAGCAATTACATTCTCTCTGGTGCATAAATATGTTTAGTTTAGTTTTGTTTATCCCAAGATCCTCTCCAGAAACTTATTAAGTTTGGATTTAAAATAATATATATTACACTGTGAAGGGAGGAAAGCTGAAAGAGATGATCTTAGAGATAAAAGTAAATTGTGCAGAAGAGAAACGAGTTGAGACAATTTCTACATTATTATCTTTTCTTCCCTGATAGGATGCAGTGAAGTTTATTCCTGAAGGTGATGACAAAGAGATATTAAGGAGAACACTAAATATTTGCAGGATCTCCTGAGCAGAATGTGACAAAAGATTATTAGGTTAAGGGAAAAGATTTCCAGGATGAATTGAAGACCAAACTGGGTGTGGCTATAACAGGTCTTTTACTAGCATTAATCCAAATGCTTATGTAATTTCTCTTTAGATGTGCTATTCAATGTTTTTCTTTTCTTATATTATTATATTGAATAAAACCTGTAAAAGAATTTAAATGGAAAATTTGTTTTGTTTTTAACTTTACTGACAATTGTGTGAAATTGTTTAATATGGTGTTAGCTGTTTGGGTATTAATTATATCTTTAATTTTGATATGGGTAGTGTATTCCAGGAATCATTTAACAAGTCCTTTCTTCAAAGCATAAAAGACTATCTTATATAACACAAACTACTTAATTTTTTATAGTTGTTACTGACATTATTATACTTTTTAGCATAATGCATTGATGGACTGAGTGATGTATATAAAACTCTTAATGCTGAATCATCTTTCTATTTCTAGGTTACAATTTAATTGATCATTGTCTATTTTCATCACTCCATTTGATTTGGATGACTATTATCTTTGGGATTTCTCCATTTATATTTGTAATATGAAACTTTTTTTCTCTTAGTTTGGAATCTTCATCAGTTTTGTTATTAATACTAGTTTAAGCCTATCCTTAACCCTACAAATTGTATGCTCACCTCATGAATTGGTTTTAGAATTATTCTGTATTTTTACAGAATAAAATATAAAATACTTCACCACCTTCTTACATTTTGCTAAAACTTATTTATTAGACCACTAGTTTCATGTGTATTTTTGATACTTCTTTTCATTCCTTTTTTTTTTATATTTTATTTTTTTTAATTCAGGATATCATGGGGATACAAACATTTTGGTTACATGAAATGCATTTGCATCACTCAAGCCAGGGCCACAACAGTGTTCTTCCCCCATACAGTGCGCCCCGTCTCCATTAGCTGTGGGTTTACCATTTACCCACCCTACGCACTCTACCACCCAAACCCCCCCACCAACTGACCGGCACCCAGTGAGTTTTACTACCATGTGAGCACCTTAGTGTTGATCAATTAGTACCAGTTTGATGGCGAGTACATGTGGTGCTTGTTTTTCCATCCTTGCGATACCTCACTTCGAAGGATGGGCTCAATCTCTATCCAAGATAATAGAGAGGGTGCTAGATCACCATTGTTTTTTGTAGTTGAGTAGTATTCCATGGTATACATATACCACATTTTATTAATCCACTCATGTATTGATGGGCATTTGGGTTGTTTCCACATCTCCGCAATTGTAAACTGTGCTGCTATAAACATTCGAGTGAAGATGTCTTTATTATACAATGTCTTTTTTCCTTTGGATAGATTCCTAGTAGTGGGATTGCTGGATCAAATGGTATTTCTATTTTTAGCTCTTTGAGGTATCTCCAAACTACTTTCCACAGCGATTATACTAATTTGCAGTCCCACCAGCAGTGTAAGAGTGTTCTAATCTCTCCACATCCACACCAGCATTTGTTGTTTTGAGACTTTTTCATAGAGGCTATTCTCACTGGAGTTAGGTGATATCTCATTGTAGTTTTGATTTGCATTTCCCTAATGATTAGAGATGTTGAGCACTTTTCTATATGCTTGCTGGCCATTATTCTGTCTTAAACTGGATATCCACATGCAGAAGAATGAAACTAGATCCCCACCTCTCACCTCTCACAAAAATCAACTCATGCTGCATAACAGACTTAAGCCTAAGGCGTGAAACCTTAAGAATTCTGGAAGAAAATGTGGGGAAGACACTTTTAGACATTGGCCTCGGTAAAGAATTTATGAAGAAGACCCCCAAAGCAATCACAGCAGCAATAAAAATAAACAAATGGGACCTGATCAAATTAAAAAGGTTCTGCACAGCCAAGGAAACTGTTCTTGGAGTGAATAGACAACGTACAGAATGGGAGAAAATATTTGCTTTCCACACATCTGATAAAGGACTGATAACAAGAATCTATATAGAACTTGAGAAAATCAACAAGAAAAAAATCAAACAACCTTATCAATAAATGGACAAAGGACAAGATAATCACTATTAAATATTCAATCAGAGAGGGAACTGTATGTATATGGTTGAGTCAAACAAACAATATTCATATGTTTCAGCTTCTGCTTCTTGTTAGCATGGGCCTAAGTAATAGGACTAAAAAAAAAAATTTCGTAACTCACCATTATTGGAAAGATGAAATCTGGAGGTCACTGGCAGTTGCAAGAAACCCATTTGGATATCAACATATTTCTGCAATAGATAAATGACTCAGTGGAAATTGTGTAAAAATTTTTGAAACTATGTTAGCTCTTTCAGGCCACTGTGATATGGTTTAAGGTTTTCAACTTCAGTGAGCTAAGTAGTATAGTAATGGTGCTTATTTCATAAAATACACCATGTTGCTAGGCATTCTTGGTACAAGCAAACACTTCCAATTACATGATATTACTTGCTCTAAAATATTCTTTTGCTTCTAAAAATAGTTTTTCTAAAGACCATGCAGACTCCTTTGAAACATGCAGGAAAAGGTGTTTTAGAGGTATTAAAGCAACAGAAGTAACATAGACAGTGAAGTCAAACACACATCATGATGGTACCAAATACCAGCTTTGTGAAATTTTGTAAGTTACTTAACATGTCTGGACTTCAGTTTCTCTATTTGTTTAACACGGACAATTACATTTTCTTTGCCAAGTTATTGTGAGGTTTAGCGTAAACCCATATACAGTGGCTGACATATGGTAGGCATTTCATAAATGGTAACTAGGTGAATAAAATGTTAAATATGTTTTAAAATACGTCTTTAAAATTAGCTATGGTCTAATTTTAAGCTATTTTATTTTTTAATAGTTTTCTAATGGATCGTTGATTTCTCAGCAATGAAGAAATATGCTAAAATGCAGAGGCAACTTGATTAGCTATTGCTTACTGATGAACTCCATTGAAGACTACAGTAGAAATTTGCACTTAGGGAAATAAAACACGGTGGAAATGTTACTTCTGAACTCTAATGATCCACTGCCATATCGAAAGGAAAAATTGAGTTTTATCATAAAGATTAGAAAACACTAAGCCTCAAGCTCTTCCAAGGCAGTCAGCAAGGCTTATCTACTCTAATATTCTCTAGTGTCTGTAACAGTGTCTAATGGACAATATTCAGTGCAAGAAAACTAAAGACAAGCTGATGTCTATTTTTCAAAAGCTATCTACCAGCGGGTGTCATAAGAATGCTGAATACACTTTTTGGACATATTACCAATAGTTGATTTGTAAACTTCAAGCGGAGCTAGATGCCATGACTAAAAGGCATTTCAACTTCAGTGAGAGTAGCACATTCCAAGCAGATTTTACTCTTTCTTGATGGACAGTTCCAGACTGGGATATCATAGAAATGCTGTATTGTATAATTACCATGTACGTTCCGCATGAGTGTTTTCTAGATCTTTTCTGACAGTCTTATAAACAAAGAAAACAGAAGAACAGGCTACATATACCTACAATTAAGGAAGTTTGTAATTTTATGAATAACTTTGCTTGAGAAGGTTCATTTACAGATCACCATCAATCTGAAGGAAATTTCAGGCATGCCTTCAACCAATAATACGCAACATCTGCTCTGATCACATTAATGAAGAAATACATGACATATTTATTCAGCTATTGAATAAAAAGCTGGGAGGAGTATAAAATTCATTGAATAAAAAAGGCTTTGATTCATCCTTTTTTTTTTTAGCCTAGGAAAATGATTCAATTCCAACAAAATAATTTAATAAGTGTTAAATTGCACCATCAGAAAATTTATCAGTGATATTAGACCAGATTAGGTCTTCTTTTTATATGCTTTCATAGTACACTGTATACATTTATTTAAAAATATATAACTTGTAATTCTTAACTATTAGTAACTATTTGTTAATGTCACTTTTGCCCATCAGACTTCTTGAAAACAGTCGTTATTTTCTTTTTTGTTCAAATCTGAATCTCCCTGACTAGTGTGATGATTAGCACATGATAGATATTCAATAAATTTTTGTTGATCAATTTATTACAATTTAAGATATAAACTCTTTGCATTTTATTAAGCCTACACTAACATTGACCACCTCTCTGTAATAAAACTTATCTTCAGATCTGTGGCATTAAAAATATTTGGGTTTTTGTTTATTTTTAAGGCATTACTTTATTTCATTATTATGCATAGGTTTGCCCTGAAGACCAAGTCCTAACTGAATAGAAATATATGATGTCCATACTCTGTACTTCATCTTCTGAATCTTCACACTTATTGACAGAAATACCATGAAGAAATTAGTCTCAGAGAAAGCAAGTGAAAACAAAATGTAATAGCTAGCTTCATTTTATAGTCATTGGCTATATGTTTGAGGACAACGATAACTTGGAGGCCTATTAATTAAATGATAAAGTAATTTATTATCTGTTTCAGTACATCCCCTAAATAAACAATATGTTTGAAACATTCTAAATTTTTCACTGTTGCTTTGACTTCTTAAAAACTACTTTCCATGGACCTTTTAATAAAAGCCATTCTAACAGGAGTAAGGTGATATCTCATTGTTGTCTTAATTTGCATTTCCCTGAAGATTAGTGACATTGAGCATTTTTTCATATGTTTATTGGCCATTTTTCTATCTTTTTTTGAAAAGCTCTGTTCATGTCTTTTGTCCATTTTTCAATGGGGTTGTTTGTTTTTTCCTTTCTGATTTGTTTGAGCTCTTTGTAGATTCTGGATATTAGCCCTTTATTGGACTCATAGTTAGTGAATATTTTCTCCCATTCTGTACGTTGTCTATTTGCTCTGTTGATTATTTCCTTTGCTGTGCAGAAGCTTTTTAATTTAATGAAGTCACATTTATTTATTTATGTTGTTGCTATATTTGCCTTCGGGGTCTTAGTCATAAATTCTTTGCCTAGGCTGATATCTAGAAGAATTTTTCCAACATTTTCTTCTAGAATTCTTATGGTTTCACGCCTTACATTTAAGTCTTTTATCCTTCTTGAATTAATTTTTGTAAGTGGTGAGAGATATGGATCCTGTTTCATTCTTCTGCATGTGGCTATCCAATTTTCCCAGTACTATTTATTGTATACAGCTTCTTTGCCCCAGTGTATATTGTTGCCTCCTTTGTGAAAGATCAGTTGGCTATATGTGGATGGTTTTATATCTGGTTCTCTGTTCTGTTCCGTTGGCCTATATCTGTATTTTTGTGCCAGTATCATACTGTTTTGGTATTACCACCTTGTATTATAGCTTAAAGTCTGGTAATGTGATGCCTCCAGATTTGTTCTTATTGCTTAAGATTGCTTTGGCTATTCAGGCTCTTTTCTGGTTCCAGATGAAGCATGGGATTATTTTTTCTAGATCTGTGAAATATTCCATTGCTATTTTGATGGGGAGTGCATTGAATCTGTAAATCAGTTTGTGCAGAACTGGTAGAATCAGTTGGTAAAACAAACTATGTTGGTTCTAGTGATCCATGAGCATGATGTGTTTTTCCATTTGTGTCATCTGCAATTTCTTTCCTCAATGTTTTGTAGTTCTCTTTGTAGAGATCTTTCACCTCCTTGATTAAGTATATTCCTAGGTATTTTATTTTCTTTGTAGCTATTTTGAATGGCATTAAGTCTTTGATTTGACTCTCATCTTGACTGTTGTTGATGTACAGAAATGCTACTGATTTGTGTACATCCATGCTGACATGGATGCAGAGAAAGGAACACTTATACATTGTTGGTGGGACTGCAAATTAGTACAACCTCCATGGAAAACAGTATGTAGATAAACAAACAAATAAAAGTAGAACTACCATTTGATCCAGCAATCCCACTAATAGGTATCTACCCAAAAGAAAAAAAGTCATTTTATTGAAAAGACATCTGTACTCAAATGTTTATTACAGCCTAATTCACAATTGCAAAGATGTGGAATCAAGCCAAGTGCCCATCAGTTAATGAGTGAATTAACAAAATGTCATACATGTATACCATGGAATAGTACTCAGCCACAAAAAACGGATGAATTAATGCCTTTTCCAACAATTTGGGTGAACTGGAGACCATTCTCCTAAGTGGAGTATCTCAAGAATGGAAAAACAAATGCACCATGTACTAGCTGTTAAACTGGAACTCATCAATGAGCACACATGTGCACAGAGGGAAGTACAACTCAGTGGAAATTGAGCAGAGGGGAAAGGAAACAAGGGGATGGATGAAAACCTACCAAATGGATAGAGTGAGCACTATTTGTGTGACGGGCATACTTACAGTCATAACTCAAGCATTACAAAAGTGATCCATGTTACCAAAAACATTTGTACCCCCATAATATTTTGAAATAAATTATATAGGAAACATCCAGGATATGGAACATACAATACAAGAAAAAAAAAAAAAACTACTTTCCATGGTGGGATTATGATAATTTATAAAATAACAGCACTAAAAAGTTTCCAAAGTTATCTAACATTACTTTCTGCCTTAAATAAGAAAATGACAATAAAGACCCTCATTCCATTTTTTGATGTTGTTGACATCTTTTAAGCCTTGCCCATATACTTCCTTTTTCTGCCCCACATTTGGTAGACCTGATAAAGGAGCCAGAGAGTCTTCCCATTTACCATTGATGAAAGATTCAAACCATGAAAGTCTCCGCTTGTGCACAGAAATCTTAGCCCTGGCCACAGCCCCTGAGCATGATAAAAAACCCATACCCAGTCTCTATTCCCTACTCTCCAGAGCCTTTTTCAGACCAGCTTAAGAGGCTTGCTGTACTGTCCCCAAAAAAGCCCCATATGTACATGACATTCTTTTCACATCTTGTTGGTGTTTATGTGTGTGTGTGTGTGTGTGTGTGTGTGTGGCATCTTTGGTCTCATCATCTGGACCAAATTTTGGGAGGGTATCTATTCTACCCCTTCAGAGTCCTAAAAAACATGTATAAACTAGAAAATATTATCACTATTCTATAAAAATATGGAAATAAACATTACCCAAGAACTTTTAATGTGTGTGCAGAGTGGTAAATCTCTATTATAATCAAGAATATTATCTTTATTATTAGCAGATTTTGTTTAGAATTAATTTCTCTACATGTTTTTGATTTAGGTTTCTCTCACTAGCATTCTCTTAAAAATTAAACTTTCTGAACAACATTTATTTTATTTTTTTAACCATGCCTTTACACCTCTTCAGTGCTATTCCTTGAAATACAGCAGTTTTACGTATCTTCTCAAGAAATTATAGAAATAGTACCCTCCATAGAGCTGAGTATTAGAGGAACACTTATCCTTGCTTTCTCTTATACATTTGCACTAATAAATTTCTATAAAAATCAGTATTTTAAATAACAAATTCTATACTTTTCAATCATGATCAATTTATGACCTAATTATTTCTGATTAAATAGGTTCTAGTTAGACATTCACATATTATCTGCCATTTTAATACATTTTTTTTGTCAGTTCCTATTTACTTTGTTTTGTACCATAAAATTTCACTTAGAAATTTGATTCTGTCTGACATGGAATGGATTAGAAAACTGAATGTTTAAGTCATTGCCAGTAAGATAGATGTTAACATGAATTTGGATGTAGTTTTAGAGATATGTTTTATAGAAGATACATCTACATAATTATGACAGTCAGAATTTTATATGACAAACATATTCATTTGTTGTGACCTCCTAGGGAAGACATGCAAAAACCGATACAGCCATGGACCATTGCAATTAGTTTTCTCTAAAATTCGGTCCATGGTCCAACACATGTTGTACATATGTTAAAAACTATTTAAAGAATTTCTGTTTTACTTTTTAATCAAATTCCTAAGAAACCTGAGTTCACAATAAAAATTAACAAAAAACAAAACCTAGTTCCCAACTCATAGGTTCTTATGAAAATTAAATTATTTACCATAGGTAAAGTGCTGAGAACAGTGTTTGACACAGAGTAGTTATTGTATAATTATTCACCATTAATTTGAATATTTATTTTGTCTTCAATCTTTAAGGTAAGACTATAACATTAAATGATCTAGCAACTCCAGTATAAAGTTGATTGAATGAGAGTTTGGGTGGGACAAATTGAAATTACATACACACACACACACACACACACACACATATATATATAGAAAGTGGAAGCATTGGCCCATGTTGAGTCTAAAGATGATGTAGGCATATTAATATGTATATCAGGTCGAATATAATAAGCAATTTTGTCATATATGTGCTATAGCAAATCAAAATCTTGCCAACATCAGTCCAAGTTTGTAGATACTGGGACCAACAACCAATAGTCTGTTACTCTAATATGGTATATTCAAACCACACTGTTTTTGATACATGACACTTTTTTCTGCATTAAGCTGTGTGAGAGCAAAGATCTTATATGATTTATTCAATGCTGTCTTCTTCATTGTTTCTATCATACCCATAATAAGTTGAGTCTTGAAAAAAATTAAGTAGGTGGAATTAAAAAAAAAATAATAGGTTGGAGAAATTAACAGACCTAACATGAGTCTATAAAATTATGTTAACAATGTATTTGTTGATTTACGAAAGGAAATCATACCAAGGAAGGTTGCTGGGAAATAAAAAAAAAAAAAGAAAGAAATATAGCAGGAGATTGAACAGTCAGGAAAGGCTTAAAGAATCCAGCAAAGACTATGTGTGCAACAACGTGTCGAAAGACTGGCGAGATAGGAAGCAGTAATCAAAAATTAAAGCAAGAAGATTAGACAATATAAGCTCAGAAATGAAAGCACATATTTTAGCTAGGGCAACAACCCAAAGATCAGCAAATTACGACTCACAAGCCAAAAGTGGACCGCTGTTCATCTCTTTAATGCCTGTAAGTTAGAGTGGTTTTTATAGTTTTATATGTTTGAAAAAATAAAAATATTCAATTATCACATGTAAACATTATGAGATTCAAATTTCAAAGTCTATAAGTAATATTGTATTGAGAAACAGTCATGCACTTTTATTTACATATCGTCTGTGTCTGCTTTTGCGCCATTAAGAGAAGAATTGAGTAATTTCTGCAGGGAATGTATGGCTCACAAAGCCCAAAGTATTTACTCGCTGGTCCTTTAAGGAAAAGTTTGCTGTCGTTTGTCTTAAGCTACTGATGCCAGAGTGAAGGTCTTTATGTTCAGTTCTACCAATAAAAGGTGCTAGACTTAGCAAGGTATTACAGTTTTCTTAGCTACAGTGTGATTTCTGACTAACGTGAAAGAGTAGAGAGCAAGGCAATTTCAGACTTATGAATTTGTTCACAAGACATTAAAATTCTACATCATATTTTTTTCTAAGGAGCTTTTTCCTAAAAGAGTGCCAGATATGAAAAAGAGACTATTATATCCATTCCATTATGTAAAACCATAGCTATAAAATCATAATTTGGAAAACAAATGTCTTCATCAGAAAAGTTATAACCTATTGAAATAATATTTTCTTTGTCCATTAAGGCATGCTTTAAAAATAACAGAGCTCACATATATTTCTAGAGAAGTCAAAGTAAACATACTTGAGAAAAATCTTCTTTCAGGAATTCAATTGATGTATGAGTGGATGACAGCTCAAATGTCATCTTCTCTAAGATGTATAAGACATCCAGTTTCTAAAAAATGGTTACTTTTTAAAAGTACTTTAAATTTCATAGAACAATAAAGAATAAAAAGTCATAGAAGTTCCAAAAAGTTTCTTTGTTTAGCAGACTTCCATGCTATGCAGTTTAGCTTTGCATGATTTCCCCACAGCCTTTGCAGAAATGTTATTAACTTCAGAAAATTGTTTCTCCTCCTGCATGTTGAGAGAAAAAGCAATTGGAAATGTTTATTTTATGCTTAAAGTTTCTATTCATAAAAGAAGAGGTGAAAATATTATTGTTTGCTTCAATTTGTGGCTCAAACCATAAAAGTGCACATTTGTGCGATGATTTACTACAGTTTGGGTCTGATAACATAAAAGTAATCTCACTCATTTTCTTCACTCATTAATACAAATAATGAATACTTTGCATCTCCATGAAAAGGAAGGAAGCTGCTGCCATTTTTATTCTCCCCTGGTGGTGAATAAATAACTTGTTCCTAGGTGGAGGTCAAGAGAGCTATTACACCCTAATAGAATGTTGTAGAGTTGACATCTTGCCCATTCACATTAAATGAACTGAGACCTATTGCTAATTACTAAATTTAGCATACTGATATATAAACAAGGAAACTCTACCATAAAGAAGTGGATACATTATCCTGCAAATGTCCTTTTATGTACAGCTCAAAGGATGGCAGGCTTGAATGGGTAACCATATCTAGTTAATGCCTTATTATGCACTGTAGTATGGTTTACAGGCTAAACAGGTTACACACAACTTATAAAAGCCATTGGCTATGTACACTTTAGTAAATTGCAAATCCAAACATTCTCAAGCAGGTAATAAGTGTACTTTTCTACATAAGACTCTTACTGCCTCAGGACCTATGCTTCCTGTGTAATGGTTCACACTCTACTCGCTTGATTAAACTTTTAATTATACTGTATTGAATGTGTCCTCGTAATGCTTATGCAAAAGCAAAATCACACCTTTCTATAACTGCAGTTATTAAGAATTGAAAAAGAAACGTGAAAAACACATTTTTTTCAGAATTCATATGACATTTTACTCACATTAACACAACTCTAAGTGTTGTGTTATAAAATCAATAAAAATAGAATTCAACTACAATATAAGCTTTTTAAAATATATAAACCAAGGCAATGGAAATTTTTCTTCAATGATTAATATACAACCTTCAAGAAAACATGGAAATGATTTCAGTGTTTCTTAATACATGACTATTACCTAAACAGATAAAATGAATGATTGAAAGAAATATCTATTTTAGGCCGGGCGCGGTGGCTCAAGCCTGTAATCCTAGCACTCTGGGAGGCCGAGGTGGGCGGATCGTTCTGAGCTCAGGAGTTCGAGACCAGCCTGAGCAAGAGCGAGACCCCATCTCTACCAAAAATAGAAAGAAAATTAATTGGACAGCTAAAAATACATAGAGAAAAAATTAGCCGGGCATGGTGGCACATGCCTGTAGTCCCAGCCAATCGGGAGGCTGAGACAGTAGGATTGCTCGAGCCCAGGAGTTCGAGGTTGCTGTGAGCTAGGCTGACGCCACGGCACTCGCCCCAGGCAAGAGAGTGAGACTCTGTCTCAAAAAAAAAAAAAAGAAATATCTATTTTAGTCATATTTTTTCTTTGGTTCTGCTTGGATTCCTTATTTTCTTAGTTATTTTGTTAGTATTCTTTATATCTAAAAATAAATGCCAAATATTACAAAAACCAAACATTTGACTGAAATAAACTTAAAACTACATCTAAATTCTGATGTCTAAAATTATCTGGGTAATTGTCATAATATTACTAAAACATTGATTTTTTTTTTTTACTACTTTTATAGTTAATACTACATAGTCACTCAATATTTGTTGACCCATTTCTGGATCACACAATTCCAGATTTTATTGTTCAAACACACACACACACACACACACACACACACACACACACACACACACACACACAATTAGCAAACAATCCCTGCTGTCATAGGTTCTGTCATACAATTAGAAGGGTCATTTTCTAGAACTAATGTGAAAGTAACACATTAAAATTTGACTATGTTAAATTCTTTATAAAAGTTTGAATACCATGTCTATAGACAAGTAGAAATATATCAATATACAGATATATAGATATAAAGATATGCATAAATTCTTATAAGGTAGGATATATTCTGTATATACATATAAGTATGTATTTAAGTGCTTATTAATTTTTTGTGATATAATTTTATAATCTGGACTTCATTATTTCTCCTATGTTCTGGAATAGATTGCCTATTTCTAATACATACAATTGCAGTGGATAGCCAACAAATCTGGTAGTGTGATAATAAATTTAAAACAGTTGGGTTTAAAACTCAGCTAGTACTCATTTTCTCACCTGACTTTATAGAACAGAATTTAATTATTGAGTAACCATTATATTTTCAATGAATCAAAATTAATTTTTGTCAAATATGAAAGAATGGTATTTAGTGATTCATTCTTATATTTGCTCATTTTTAAATAATTTAGAAAATTTGTATTGCTTTAATTTTGTGTTTGCTTTTATGACTTTCATAGTTGTTCAATATGGCTTGTTGGTAGGTAAAAGATACTCCTGTGATAATATCTATTTTTATTTTACCTATTTACTACAATCACAAATATAACTATGAGGATTATTGCCTGTATAAAAATAGTTTATAAAATATAATTTCACCATTATGGTTAATGTTTATATCGCCTATTATAAAATAAGTCAATTCTAAACTTTTTAAATTTAAATTTAAAAATAAATTTAAAAATATATTAAAAGGTCTTGAAGTATACCTAAATCAACGACATTAAGCTAAATTAATTTTCTAAACTTTTTTTTTTGGCTTCTTTACTTTTTCCCATGCATCTAATTTATTAAGTTGAGAATATGATATTTTGATACTAAATAATGTGTCAAGCAGCAGGAACAAAATGATTTAGTTACCTACTAAATCCTACATTAGAGCCAGTGGCAATTTAATATTTTAAACAAAACACTCCCTGGAAGTAGCCTGAGTTTTCAGTCCTCAGACTACCCTTTTCTTAGTCTGGTCTTGAAGTTATTCACATGAGTCCTGTTCATGTTAAATAAGAGCTTATCTATTCTTTCCATTCTGAACAAGTATTTTCAAATATTTCATGAAACAGACTATAGCAATGTGAACGAGATTATTGTAACTCTGTATTAGAAACAAGTGTCAGATTTTGTAACATTACAGGAAATACGTTACATATAAACAGTGGCCAGATGCAAACCACAATTATTTCAAAGATGAAAAGCAGGGCTACTTTAGGAAGCATAATTCAAACCAATTCCTCTTCTGGGATTAGAAGAGTAAACCCAGACAGGAAAACCAAACATTTAGAAAATGCTATTCCGTTCACAAGCTTACAAAGCAGTTACCATTACCATTTACTATTGTTTGGTCCGGGGTAGGAGGCAATCTATGTTAATTCCTCCAAATTTTTGTTAGGCTATCAATGTCTTTTGAATTAGATGTTTCATTTAGTAAATCTTCTGAATCTGACTTTATGGATAATGGGGAAACTCCAGCTTTTCAGCATTCCTAATTGTCTGTGTATGTTGTGTAAAAGTGTGTATCTTGAGACTTTTTCATTAGGATATTTTCACAGACCTTTTTGATAAAATGCACTATCTTAATGTCACTAATCTAAGTATTGTGAAATAAAACCTCAATTTTCCCTAGTATCATTTATACCAATTGTCCTGGTGTGATAAGTGAAAGCATCTCATTTCACTTTTGAAAGTATCCCCATTTAAAAATAAATTGCATGGCATCTGGTTCTAGGAAATTGCTAATTGGCTAAGGTCCTCTGGAAGTTTCTCATTTGTTAAGAAATGGAGGTAATCTTGGAATCCCCGGGTTAGCAGATATTCTAAGCCACATATAAGATAACTATATATATCTGATATTTAAATCTCCTTTTCAGCTTGATGGCATGCCATTTCATAAAGAAAGAAAAAAGGAATCATATTACTCAAACACTTATAATATGCAAAATTTAAACAGATATTTTTTGACCATCAGATAAAACTTTGAACTAAAATCCCTCAATTCTTATATATTTTTATTATAGCTTGAACATTTAAACAAACTTGGAGAGTTTCCTTTCTTTTTCCAATATGAACATCGAGCTCGTTGAGCTTGTCGGTTCTGCACAATACTCACGTAATATCATTTTAAGAAAAGTAATAGTAGCATATATACTAAAAATTTACCGAGCTCAATATTTGTGTCAGGTATAGCTCTAGAGTAACATTGGCAATAGAATAAACAGAACAAAACAGACAAGTCTTGGTTCTCGTGGAGCTCAAATTCCATAGAAGGAAGGAGCATAAAATGAGCAGGTAAATAGATGAGAGGTAAGGTTTTTTAAAACTAGAAATAAACTAGGAAAAGAGTCTCCAGGCTTAAATTTTATAGCGTATACAATATATTCTTTTTAGGAATGAGAACAAAAGTAGTCAGAAAATGAATATATAGGGAGAAAGGGAGAAAGATGGTTATGTTAACATTTTACTTTTGTGATTTTTTTTGGTATATCAAGGCAAGTAAACAAAAGAAATTTCTCTTATAAGTTAAGTGTCTTATGTGATACTACAATCAGAGAAGCCGTCAGACTGAGATCCAAGAGTACAATTTTTTACTATTAATATTTTTGTACTTTCAAAATTTGTTTCTCTTATAAAAATCCTTAAAAGCAAGTCTTACATAAAGAAAAATATATAAACATGAGGATGATGGATAGAAATGATTTTCTCTTTCTCAAACCTTTTTTACTCTCCTTTTCTAATTTATACTGAATTTTTCATTCTTAGAGAAGTATATTCTAAGCTAGCTGTTTCTAGGCGTAAGGTAAGTGTCTCCACCCACATGGCCAAAATCATCCCAGGGGTTTCATACTCAACTGCACATTGGGGTCAATTTATTTCACAGTTTCTACTGTCATATGTGTTTGAGAGAAAGTGAAAATGTTTATTGAATTGCTTAATGGTTATGTTTAGCAAATTTGTTTGCCAGTATGCTATTTTATTCCATACTTTCAGGAAATCCCTTTGCAATTTGAAATGCATGTCCAGGAGTTCCCTTTAGCCTAAATTGAGTTTGCTGCCAGGAAAGACCATTCTGAACCCTAAGTCATAATTTACTGGGCATGGGACTTAAGAGTTAGTTCAGGTGGCACCCTTCCTAGCCCCTCCCATGGTGCCAATATGGCAGCAGTGGCAGGCATTCCTTCCCCCTTGCTGCACACAGCTTGCAGTGGGTCACGTCTGCCAGTCCTCCCTTCTGCTGGGTCCATCCCCGGGCTGTGGCCCTTCCCAACACCTTGCCCTGGCTGGCTACAGGAATTCCAGCAGAGGTGGGAGGACCTCATTTATGAAAAGTCATATAAACACAGATCATTTTGTATATCATAAACAATAAGATTATCTCATGCAGAAAGCTTGAGACTCAACATTTTAACTCTATAGTGGTAGGCTGACCATGTGAGCTCTGAATTTTCCTTGATGTAATTTGCCCTTCAATAAAAACTTGTGCACAAGAATTGGCCATCCTAGAAAATCTAGCTTGCCTTTGAACCTTCCCATCTACACAAACACTTGCAGGTAGAGGTGTCATAAACCAGCCAGGGTGCCCGAAGGGGGTCATTGTCCTTGTCTTTCCTTATTTCTAAGGATTTATTTCCCATTCTTCTATGGTCTAGGGTTTGGTGTAGTAAATAACTCAGGCTCTCATTTATCTATAAATGAGACAATTTGGTTTCCCTTTTTGCAAAAGCTCAGACAGGCCAAATTGAGATTAATTTTGGGAGGAAGAGGCAATGGAGAAGACACTTTAGAATGTACCTCCAAATCAAAATTAGGACACAAACATCAAATTCCTGGGAATAAACCAAGGACCATCAACCACCATTTTTCCTCACACTCCATACCAGTGGTACCAACCACCACAAAAGAACAAACGGCTCAGAATCAACCAAGGATCATCAATCACTACCTTTCCTCACATTTCATACAAGTGGTACCCACCACCACTTTTCCTCATGCTCCAGACAATAATCTTTAGCAAACACAAACAATATAAGGAATTCCCAACAAAACAATCTCAAATGTCACAGCCTATCAATCGAATGGGCCAATTTTTTTCCCAAGGAACTTTGAGGTGGAGCTTCCTTGTGTTGCAACAAAACTCACAAATAACAAACAGACGATACAGGGGATCCTCAACACAAAAATGCCAGAGCCTATCAAACAAATGGGAATCAAAATGGGACAAACACCACCCCAAATGGCACCTCAACGTGTGCCTCGAATGCCCTGCCACAGGGCTGGAAGGGATCAAAACCCTCCCCAAATGAGTGGCCTAATCCCTCTGTGCCCTGGGAACAGCAAATGAGCTCCAAATCCAAATCAGGTTCCCTAGTTACATTCAACCTTATGACTTTCACCCCAAATGGTAACTCCAAACAAATGTCCTTCTTTAGGGCTCTGCACAAATGCCCTGACACAGGGCTGGAGTGTTCAGAACCCTCCCCAAATGGGTGGAATCAAGGGTCTCAGGGTGCACGCCAGGGAACTTACCCAACAAACAGCCTGGCATTGGGACACTTCCCAAATCTATTTCCTTCTCCTCAACTCAGTTCAGGTTGTGGGGAGCTGCATCTACTTCGGGGAGACAGAGACAAGAGTTCTCCAGAGCTAAAACAGGCTCTGGCAACTGCTGGGGCCATCCCTTGCTTTCTCACTTCAAAAAGAAGTTTCTCCTACCCACAAAGACCCATGGCTTTGACCCAAGGTTGCTCCCCACCTCTTCCAGAAATTTCAGGGTGCATTCCACCAGAGAGCCAATGGGCCCACCCAGGGATGTCAAATTCTGTTACCGAAAGTTTGGCACTTGAGGCTGCATCAGAATAGCAAGAACAAGTGATTTGAGGAGAAGGAGAGAAGTTTATTAATTTACTGGCAAATAATGAAGGCTGCCAGACTCCTGTCTTAAAGTATCAATGTCCTCTGCTCTGTGATATTTGATATTAATATCATATTGACTGGTGATTCATCAGGAAGATTTCCAAAAGATGGGGATTTTTTTTTTTTTTCAGTGACGCAGCATGTCAGATGCTTTCCATAGGATCTTAAAATTCAAATACATGCTTAACTCTATTTTAAAAGCGAAATGGAAAGCTTGCCAAATGCAGCTAGATAGCTACCTCTCTATAGTTGGTAATGGGCACTCTTTCATGCTCCTATTTTTTAAAGGAGTGAAAGTGACTTAACTGTCTCTTCTATTTTTTCAGGCCCCCTTAGTAATTAGCAAACTCGTAAAAACAGTACATGTTTTCTAAGATTTGGTTGGGCACAAGAAAAGAAGATGTAGTGAGGAGGATATATCCTTGGGTGAATAAAAAAGGCAGGTAGGGATGAGAAGATGAAGTTTGTGGAAGAGAGAACTAAAATTTTAAGAGAAACGATCACCCCACAAAGCATGTACAATGCAAACAATAGGCATGAATGCTATTCATAAAGGAAAACCTGTCATGAAAACAGGTCAAAATAACACAGTTAGCTCTAATCTCAATAACCATTTCATCCCAATTTTTTTTCTTATGAATGTAATACAGTCCTCAGAAGTAAAAAGAACAAAAAGAGAGAGGCACAAAAGCACTGGTAATATTGTATAATCATAATTTAAAGACAATGGAAGTTCATGAGATAAATTTTTGTTCTTAATCAAGTGCAAACCTTATATATCATAGATGGGAGTGTTTTTCATATACATTTTTCTAACTGCTCAAGTAAGTGTTCTAATTTAGAAACTACTTGGCTAGCTGTTGGTTTTTAAAAAGATGATATTATACTTTTTATGAATAAATACAAATATCTTATTTGAAACATATATACCTCATACATACTTTAGGTGAAAACATACATACAGAATGAAGGTAAAATAATGAAAAAAAAAAGATTCATGATGCAAACAATAACAGAAAGAGAAATGGAGTTGCTATAAATAAGGAAAAGTTTGACAGAAGGGAAAAATAGATAATTCAACAACATTAGTTGGAAACTTTAATATCCTGTTAAAAATAGATAGAACAACTAGGCAGAATACCAGCAAAGAAATGGAAGACTTTAATGACACCATAAGCCTATTAATTTTAACTAAACAACATATAACACTCAAAACAACAACAACATATTGCACGTTCTCCTCAAGTGTACAGGGAATAGTCTCCACAGTAAACTTTATGCTAGGCCATAAAACAAGATTGAATATAATTTTAAAAATTGGAATATTATAAAATATGTTGTTGATGACAACAAAATTAATTTAGAAATCAATAAGAGAGAAATTTGGAGAATTCACAGATATGTGTATATTAAATAACACATTTCTAGATAACAATTGGGACAAGGAAGAAATCAAAGGGAAATGAGAAAAGACTTTAAGATGAGTAAAAACAAAATGTGTCATACCAAAATGAATGTGATGCTTGCAAAGCAGTGCTTAAAGGGAAATATATAACTATAGTTACCTGTATTAAATAAGGAAAGAACTCAAATCAACTAGCTAACTTTCCACCTTATGGGACTAAAAGAGAAGATCAAACTAAACACTAAACAAGGAGTAAAAAAATGAAATAATTAAAATTAGAGCACACATAAATGAAAGAGGAAATAGAAAAATGTCGGAGAAAATCAATACAACAAAAATTTGTTTTTTAGAAGTGAGCAACAAAATTGAAAACCCTATGGCTAGACAGATCAAGAAAATAAGATAGCTCAAATTACTATAATAAGGAATAAAAGAAATAACAAAAACATGACTTTACCAAAAAAGATTATAAGAGAATGCTATTAACATTTATATGCCAAAAAATTAGATAACTTATACTAAATTAACAAATTCCTGGAAAGACACCAACTATGGAAACTCACTCACAAAGAAATGGAAGATCTGAATAGACCTGTAATAAGACATTCAATTCATAATAATAAAATAAAAATTCCACAAATGAAGTCCAGGCCCAAATGGATTCAGTGGTGAATTCTAATAAAAACTTAAAGAATTAATACTATTTCTCCATAAATTCTTTCTAAAAATTGGAGAGGAGAGAACATTTAACATACCTATGAGAATTGTATTACACTGACACCAAAATAAGATGAAGACATTACAAGAAAAAATATTATAGGCTAATATTCCTTTTAGTACAAATGCAAAATCCCTCAACAAAATACTAGCAAACTAAATTACAGGACCAAAATAAATAAAGGTTTATATGTGCTTACCAAGTAAGATTTATTACAGTAATATTAGTTTGGTTTGACATCTAAAAGTCAGTCTATATAATATACCACATTAATAGAATAACAGACAAAATTATGATAATCTCAATAGACGTGGGAAAATATTTGACAAATTCTAACACAATTTTATGAGAAAAACACCCAAGAAATTAAGAACAGATGGAAACTTCCTCATTCCTCCTAAAGGTTATCTATTTAAAACCCGCAGCTAATATTATAAGCATGATGAAATGGTGAAATGCCGAATGCTAAATCAGGAACAAGACAAAGATTTTAATTTTGCCATGTCTGCATGTCTATTGAACATTGTACTGGAAATTCCAGGCAGAGCAAGTAGGCAAGGAGAACATATTCAAGGAATGTAAGTAAAACTATTTCTAATTGTAGATGACATGATCTTGTATATCTGAAGAGATCCACCATTCAATAATTAGGAGTATTAAATAATTTCAGCAAGTTTGCCATATACAAGATAATATAAAATTTCAGTTGTATTTCTATATTTCAGCAATGAACAATTCAAAAATGAGAAATTACCTAATGGTTACTGCCTACACTAATCCTGTGAGTGTTACACAAAAAGCCCAGACTTCACCATTATGCAATATAGCCATGTAACAAATCTTCCCCCATGTAGCCCCTAAATCTGTATAAAAAAAAAAAAAAGATAATAGAACGACTTTATTTACAATTGCATGAGAACAGAAAAAAATACCAAGAATAAATTTTAAAAAAGTGCAAGACCTGGGAAGTGTTTAAAACCTGAAGGCAGAGCCCTCGTGAATAAAACAAGTGCTCTTAGAAGAGAGACACAAAAGAGCCAGCTAGCCCCTTACACGTGTGAGCACATGGGGAGAAAATGCAGTCTCTAAACCAATATACAGGCCCTCAACAGACACTGAGTGTGTTGGTGCCTTGATCTTGGACTTCCCAGCTCAGCCTCCAGAGTGTGAGAAATAAATTTTTGTTGTTTATAAGCTACCCAGTTCAAGGTATTTTGTAGGCCTATCCTGAACAGAATAAGACCGACAGCTACCTCACAACATAGGAAACAATTAACTCAAAATTACTCACAAACCTGCATATAAGAGTGAAAACTGTAACACTCTAAGAAGAAAATGTAGGGGTAAATCTTTTTTTTTTTTTTTTTTTTTTTGAGACAGAGTCTTACTCTCTTGCCTGGGGCGAGTGCTGTGGCGTCAGCCTAGCTCACAGCAACCTCAAACTCCTGCGCTCAAGTGACCCTACTGTCTCAGCCTCCCGAGTAGCTGGGACTACAGGCATGCGCCACCATGCCCAGCTAATTTTTTTCATATATTTTTAGTTGTCCAGCTAATTTCTTTCTACTTTTTAGTAGAGACGGGGTCTCCCTCTTGCTCAGGCTGGTCTCGAACTCCTGAGCTCAGGACGATCTGCCCACCTCGGCCTCCCAGAGTGCTAGGATTACAGGCATGAGCCACCACACCCGGGCCTGTAGAGGTAAATCTTTGTGACTTTGGATTCAGCAATGATTTGTTAGATATGACATCAAAAGAACTAGCAACCAAAGAAACAAATAGGTGCAAACTGGATTTCATTAAAATAAAAAACTTTTGTGTTGCAAAGGACCCCATTATGAAAGGAAAAAAAAGACAATCAGCAATTTGGAGAAACTATTTGCAAATCATGTGTCTGATCAGGGTCAATTCTTCAGAGTACTTAAAGAAGTCTTACAATACAAAAGTAGAATGACATATGGCTCAATTTTAAAAATTTTTAAAATTCAAAGTATTTGAATAGATATTGTTTCCAATGAAGGCAATTTCCAAATGGTCAGTAAACATATGAAAAAATGATCAACATCATTACGCATCAGTAAAATGCAAATCAAACAGTATAACATATGACTTCATATCCAGCTGGATGACTATAATAAAAGAAGATAGAGAAGAACAAATATTAGTGAGGATGTGGAGAAATTTTGACCTTCCTACATTGCTGATGCAAACGTAAAATGGTGCAGCTACTTCGGAAAGCAGCAATTTCTCAAAATGTTAAATACATGGTTATCACATGTCCAAGCAATTGCATTGCTGAGTATATACTCAACAGAAGTGGAAACATACATACACATAAAAATATTTTTGTAACTGTGAAAAGTGCAAATGATCCAAGTGTCCATCAATAGATGAATTTGAAAAAAAAATATGTATTTTTTGCAATGGGATATGGCTCACCAAGAAAAAAGTGAAATACTAATACATGCTATACCATGGATGAACCACAAACATGCTAAGTGAAATAAGTCATTCACAAAAGACCTAAAATAACATGATTTCATATACATGAAATGCACATAATGGGCAAATCCACAGAGGCAGAAGTATATTGGCCATTGCCCAGGACTGGGTAAGGGAGGGTTTGGGGGAAAATGAGTGACAACTAATGGTTATGGGGGTTTCTTTTGGGGTGGTGAAGAAGATATTCTAAAATTAGATTATGGAAATGGCTGAACCACTCTGTGAATATACTAAAAACCAATGGATCATAAATATATATCAACATTTGCACATTTTGATACATGTAAATGTTATTTAAAACCCCTTTAACATGCAAAAATATTAAGAGCAGGATGTGGAGTGGATCAAAGTACACATGAAATATCACAATGTTAAACATCATTACTATATTTTAATAGCTTTGATGTGGCGTCAAATTTATTACCTTCCTCAAAAAATGAGCTTTGGGAGTTGTCATGATAATGAGGTAAAGGACTGCCTTGGAATGGCTAGGCAGGTTTGCCTTGTAAATATATAGAGCAGGTACATAAATGTTTGCCTTCAGGATAATAAAGCCCCAAGAATTTCAAAGTTTAACACTTTCCTAGGAGAAGTTTTAGACCGGGGGATTAGGACAAACACTGAAGCAAAGATTTAATCAATATCATTCAAATGACCTCATTGGATATAAAGAATGTGTGTGTGTGTGTGTGTGTGTGTGTGTGTCTGTATGTGTGTGTGTGTGTGTGTGTGTGTGTGTGTGTGTGTGTGTGTAGAACTCATTCCAGTAGATAAGTAGATATAACCACTTTACCTCCAGAGTACAGCCCTTCACAGTGAGGATCTGGTTGGCAATTCCCATCCGTTTGCCTGATTTCTACCCATCATAACCCTGTAGGACAGCAAGGCAGTTGGCATTTTCTGATGAAGAAATAGATAAAAAACAATTGCAGGAAAAATTTGTAAAGTGGTTAGGATGAATGTCTAAGCCAGGTGTGTGGAATCAAATCTGTTTTGCTTCTTAATAGTCTTGTGACCTTGGGTAGATTCTGAACTGCTCTGTATAAATTTCCTCATGTAAAAAACAGTGATGATAAGGTACTAACTTTTACTGCTATTGATAGGATTAATACGCTAACATTTGTGAAATGCCTGGTGTTTAGTGAGGGCAATATAAGAATTAGCTATTATTATTATTAATAATAGTTTTATTACCTACCTTTGAAAAATCACACAAGCTTCCCATTGGTAAATATGAAGTGCCAATCAAGAATCACCAAACAAGTATGGTAAACAAAGAACATTAAAAAAAGCACCAAGGTAAACTAAAATAACTAAGCTAAGATAGAATGCATGTAAATAGTAGAAAACAGAAGAGACTTTAAAAACATTTTATTCACTATCCTCAGAAATATTTCGTTAAGAAAAGAAAAAAGCAATATAAATAAAAAGGCAGTTAGAAATAAGAGGAATCAGAGAATAAGAAAGATTATAACTATGATATGATTTCCGATGTTTTCATCAATAAAGTGGAACATAATATAATATAATGAAACATACATGAAGGTTGAATATCAATCAAAGATATGATTAAGGAAATAATGCAGATTATAAAGCCCCCAAATGAGAAGAAAACATAATGATAAATCATAAAGAGAATAAAAATATGATTAAAAAAACAAAATTGAGGAGAGGTTCAGAAAATCTAACACTTGACTACCTGGAATTTCAGAAGGTGAGAACAATTCTAGAAAGTAATAAAATCAATAATAAAGAAGTAAAATATTTTAAATATAATATTTGAATTAAAACGCACAGGAATATCCAAAAATATTTTGAAAAATAATTGTTTTCATTTAGAGAAAGTAAACATGCTATACCAGATGCCTGAATATGGTAAAGACACAGTAATTAAAAATGTGTGCTTTAGGTGTAAGGATAGCAAAATGCAATAATGGAACAGATTATTAGGCCTAGATAGAAAAGAATGTATAAATGGTAAAATGCTTATGGTAAAGATGATTTTAAATTAATGATTGTGTGACAGTTGCTGCACATTTATACAACTAAAAGTGTAGAGCTTGACTTTAGAACAAACATATGCTCAACCTCATGAAAATTCCTAGTGGATTTAAAATATACACACTTTTAAAACTATATACAATTGGAAGAAAGTTTGGACAATTTTTTTAAATGTATGGCTGCAAACTTACTAAGCATGTTGTAACCCAGAAGCTATAAGGCAAATATCGCTATATTTAAAATATTGCATAGGAAAAGAGAGTGGAAACAAAATTTAAGAAAACAGAAAGAAAGAAAAGGAAAGAAAAAGAAAGAAAAGAGAGAAGGGAAGGAAGGAAGGGAAGGTCGGAGTGAGGGAGGGAGAAAGAGCATGCATACACACACACACACACACACACACACACACACACACCAGCTTGGATTTAATTAAATCTTCTCCTTCCACCCTCACATCCGCTGACTCTTAAGTTATGCAGAAATTGGTGATCTGATAGGAATCTATTAAATTGAACAGTGAGCTTCCTCAGTAGCAAAGTATGGAGTTATTTCTGAAGTATAATTTAATAGGATGCCAGGCAGAAATTTTTTTTCTCTCTCTTTTTTTTTTTATTCCAGGGTATTGTGAGGGTACAAACACTACAGTTACACTTTATGCCTTTGCCTCACCCAAGTGCGGGTTTAAGGCGTGCCCTTCCCACCCCCCCCCTTAGTGCTCCCCGTGTCCTTTAGTTGTTGATTTGCCCCCCCATCCCCCTAATCCCTAGAGAGTATTTCTGCCATGTGATCAACCTAGTGTTGATCAGTTAGAACCAATTTGATGGCGAGTACAAGTGGAGCCCGTTCTTCTGCTCTTGTGGTGCTTCACTTTGGATAATGGGCTTAATTTTAATCCAGGAAAGTGTAAGAGGTGCTAGATCACTGTCGTTTCTTATGATTGAGTAATATTCCATTGTAAATATATACCAAATTTTATTAATCCACTCATGGATTGACAGGCACTTGGGTTGTTTCCACATCCTTGCGACAGTGAATTGTGCTGCCAGGCAGAAATTTTAATGGACAAAATATTAACACCATTGTCTAATATTCTGTCAATTCGGAACCAAGAAGACCTAAAATCTGAATTTCACTGGGTGGAGTCATGAATAAAGACCAACACAGTGAAACTAATCTATTTGGAAGTATTACCTGGTATGTGATGTGAGACAAACAACCAGCCTGAGACAGAAGATGACTATCTTTGGTATTAAAGAGCAATAATAAAAGGACAACACGTAAAATCTTTTTACTTCCAAATTACGTGTAGTTTTAATATGATGTGTCCGTGCCGTTTATTTGATTATCACTTTTGAAGTTATCTGGATACGGTATTTAATGAACACAAATACAGGTACCGCAAATGCTATAAGGGCATTCATTCAATGAACGAATATGTATTTGTTACTGGGACTGCACTTCATTTTAGACACTAGAAATTTAAAAGAAAGAGGAGGAGACGCAGAAGGAGAAAAAGAAGAAGCATCGGGAGGAGGAGAAGGGGGAGGAAGGGGAAGAGCAGTGGCCTCTGCTTCTTTTGTCTAAAGGTACTCACAGAACAATGGGGGAGGGTAGCCAGGATTTACTGAGTGCCTACTACATGCCAAGCACTATGAGAGATTCTTGATGTACATCGTCTCTAATTCTAAAAATAGCAAAAAAAAAAAAAAAAAAAAAAAAAAGTGCTGTCTTGGGTATTATTATCTGCATTTCGAAAAGGAGGAACTCCAACCTTTGTTTAAAAAAACATATGTTGCAAATGAAGGAGTTACACAAAATTGAATCCACTAAAGAAAGATGTACATGACTAACCACAGGAACAGTTTTCAAAAATATATATGCATTATTTTGTACTCTATCCAGATAGTTAAAAGATTCAATGCAATAGCTAACATCCATTGCCTTACAAACGCTTGCCACCAAATATCCATCGGTAGGTAGCAAATTAGCAGACTGATGGCGTAGGCATGTTTCAACTTCCGTGTACCTGTTTTCTGAATAAATTTCTACTTTTCACAGGTTGATTACACTTATTACTTGGTTTGCCAGAAACTTTCAGACCACTGTTTATCCACATTTAATTAAGTTTTCAATTTTATTAAAGATCATTGTTTCAATAAGTTTCCATTTTCAGCAATACTCCTTCCTGTAAACACTCACGCATGGGAACATATGCGTGTGGACACACACATACACAGAGGTTCTCTATTCTAACGACATGTATGTGATCAGTCTATGTTTTGAAAAATTTCTTAGCTGAAGTTAATATAATAAAAAAGTGAATTTAAAATCTCAAAGGATTTTCAGATACATAGATGTGAATAATTGTTTCTCCAAAAGCCTCCAATAAATCACAACCTCCCAGTGTCCAAACTCTTGAGTAGTCCCTTCTCACACTGAGTTGGTGTTAACCATGTGTCCTGATTTGGTCAATGTGACATCAGTAAAGGTGAGATAAGCAGGGGTGTTACAATGTCTTTGCGTGCTGGTGGCGTGCTTCGTAACCCTCAGAAAAACATGCTATGGAGCAGCCATGGGCAAAAATGTTGAGAAGAAAGGCCTTCCCATCTCAGCTGTTCTGTCCAAGGCCCACCCCCAGTTGACCCTGCAGGGAAATGCATTGCAAGGTGAGCCCAAGTGAGATCAGCAGAACCACCTATTCAACCAATAGAATGATGAAAAATAATAAATTATTGTTGTTTTAAGTCACTATATTTTAGGGTGATTTGTTACGCAGCATCACACGATGAAGGCATTTGTTATTTGCCTTTTACTCTATTACTTACTAGCTGGATAATGTCAAGCGAATCTCTTAAACTCTCTGAGATTTTTCCTCATCAACACTATCAGGATAATAATAATAGCCAACAACATATAGAGTTTACTATGTAATCTTCACTTCACTTACTCCTCATTGCAAACCTATGGGCAGTACTGCTATTGTTTAATTTTTTTGGAAGAGGAAATGGAAGAGAGATAGACAGATGTGTTCAAAGTGTCACACATTTACCAGAAGTGGATTTAGAGTTTATTTTTTCAATTATTATATTCAATATATTATTCAATAGAGCCTAGTTTGTGTCAGTCTTTAAACAAGAGAAGTTTCTCTCTCTCTCCCTTTCTCTCTCTCTCTCTCTCTCTCTCTCTCTCTCTCTCTCTCTCTCTTCCCATAAGTATCTTGCTTGTCAGGTTTAATATATGTCAAGTAGATTTCAAATGTGACCGACAGTTCTTTCTGGTCAATTGTGGGATTTGGCTCTCCAGCTGCCTGTATTTCTGTGGTTTTGCTAGAGGAAAATTTCTCCCCTATAAAATCCTGCATTGTTCTATTATACTCAGGAGGGCAGTCCATCTGCTTCTGCTGGTTTACTACATAACAAGCTCTGCTTAGGAGCCTAAAATGACATAAATCTGGAACTACAGATCCATGCTTGTCAGTGCCATATAATACAGCTCCCGTTCAGTAATTATGTATGATAAACATCCTGATTATAATACATCTCATCCACAGTGGTGGTCGCTAACACACACATAATACTGGTTTACTGGCATAACTAGGCTATACACAGCTTTTTAATGTGCTATTTCCTGAACAGAGAGACTTCTTTTTTTTACCTCTTTCAAGATTGTTCAAGTGATAGTGCCTTGCATACTGAATGCCCCATTTACACTAAATTAAAATTTGAGACCTAAACCTCTCCAAACTAATTTACTTCAAATAAGTTTTCTTTCTTTTCAGTGGCCCATTAAGAACCAATATGTTTAGGCTCTATAGATTTATTATCGACAAATTATGAAAATTATACTTCCAAATAATTTTAATTATAGCTTTTCTTTAAGAAGTCTTTTTTCACATGTTATAGTAAGCAATACTTGTTCACCAGCATATGCTAAATCAGACATCACAAAAGCAAACAAAATTAATTTACTTCCAATGAAGTTAAATATAACATTGGCTATTTTTACCATGAAGACAAGATTAGGGTGGTCAAGCACATAACCTAACCACTGTGGATATTTGATAAATTAGAAAACATTTTTTAAAAATATTTCAAAGAAAATTAATGTCATAATGCTACATGGTTACATGGTTATATGAAATTTATGAACTAGGAATAAAATCCTTCTGGCTAAATATAACCCCTTGTGGCTATATTTAAGAATATGTTAAATTCAAGAGAATGATCAATATGTATACATTTAAGAATATTTGGCAACCCAGATATATATGGCCTTTAAGATATTGCAGTGTCTGGGTACGATAATTAGCACACTTTGATTTTTAATAAAAAGTGCCAGAAAATCTTATAATTTTGAGCAATATATTTGAATTTAAAGGAAATGGATAATAGCTTCTTCTGAGAAAACTGAAAGCTTGAACAAAGTCTATGCAATGAGATTTTTAGCAAATACTACGGGAAAGATCTTGTTCTTCTTCTTTGTGTTTTCTTTACTCTCTAGGAGGTAGTTACATTTGCATGCATGAAAAAACTGACTTATTCCTTAGAGTCTTCTGGAGAATTTACATTCTAACTTTCTGTTCCTTTGCCAAGAAAGACTCGCCACATCCACTTTTGGTCTACATGAGTTCTCTAATACCAAAGAAAGAGAAGAAAAACATTAGAACATAACCATGGGTTCTTGAATAATATTTACATGACCTTGTCTTCCTATTCTATGCTTAAAATGTTTCCTTACAAATATGCCTTATTTAAGATATGTCTGTCACTTATTTAAGATACATGTATTTATCTAACTACCTAAGTAGCTTTCAACATCTCCAAACTAATATTGTCCATATCACTTTACTTCTTTTTCATTTTTTTCACATGCTTGAAGATCTAACAATTATTCTATAGGCAATATGCATTGATTATCAACACATTATAAAATTTACACTTCTAAGTATGGATTTTAATTTTTTCAGAACAAATTGGTTTCCCATAACAAATTAATCAGATTTTTTTCCTAAGCAAAATTTTTTTCATTAGTATACACCAAGAAAAATTTAAGGGAATAAACTTATAAATATATATGTACATACATAAATATATATGTACAAATATATATGTACATGTGTGTGTGTATTTTTGTTTCGTTGCCTCTAACTGAGATTCACAGAGATAAAGAATCCATTGTTGGCTAATGTTTAAACAAAAGAAAGGAAATAATGACTTACAGTTATTAAGTTATTTCACATTACCTATGAAAAGTAGTAGAAAAATGTACACATACATTCATATATAATTTTTCAATTGAGTATTCTCTATTTTTTTTTTTTTACCATTCTTTAGTGGATTTAACAATTTAGGTCAGTTTTTCCTCTGCAGTTCCTATTTCAAGACAATCCTTACCATGCATTTCTTCTTACCCATTTTTTTATTCTCTCACCTTTTGAACAGACATGGAGCATATATCATGCACACTTATGTCCAGCTGTTCCACATAGAGATACTATACAGTTTATAATTGTCAAATACTGGGGAGATTGTAGGTTGAATGAAATTCATTGTTGTCAGGATGAAGAGACTGGCAGTGAGATTATCTCCAGGTATCTTCAGGCCAAGGATCAAAGTTAAACACCTTTTGAATCCCTGGCACCTTATACCTGGCCTCTTGCCACAAATCTATAAATGTGCTCCGCCTATATACATAAGACATTTATATCTATCAGACAACCAGGAAAAAATAATACTGGAATATTTTATCTGACTGATTTATGTATTTATCAAAAATTATGTTTCAAGTATTCTACTTAATATGTATAGCTAATGTTAAGCTGCATTACTGACATTCATTATTTAAAATAATGATTGAGGTAGAGTCTGAAGATGGCTGACCAGAGACACCAAATACCAGATCATCTCAGAAAGAAAGAATAGTTTTAGATTAAAAAGAAAAACACAAGCAAAGAATCATTGATCAGGTGTAATTCTGAGGCAAAAGTGCCAGAACATACAAGAGATTCCGTGGGAAGAAGTTGCAGAGCAGAATAAGAATAAACAAAATATTGGCAGAGGTCAACCCCTAAGAGGCTTGTTGTCCAGCGAAAAGGGTAGGTGGGGTGGTTTAATTCTCCCCTCCTCACATCTCTGGCAGTCAGGAGGCTCGTGAGCTGCTGAAGAGCCTTTCTACCCTCATGAGCCCCAAAGTCGCTGCCGCCAGTGAACTGGGAGCTTCTTGAGGACAAAGCTCTAGGCTGCCAACCCCCTTGGGGTCACCTCCCATCACTATAAACCTGAGCCAAAACAGCAAGTGCCCATATTGTTTTGCCACCCACCATGTGCCTTTGTCCTCTTCAGGGGGCTTCAGCCCCTCAGTTTTCATCTCTCTTGCTCCTACAGAAGCATTTCCCAACTCTGGCTCAGACCAAAGGAGCCACAGGGGCCGGTGTGTCCTGGGAGATCTGTGTGACCACAGAGTCAGAACATTCCAGGTGGGTTGCCTTTTGGAGAGAGGGACAGAAGACCAGAGTGCCAGCTCTCTGCCATTCAGACTCTTTTCCTCCCTTTCCCCTCCCTCACCCATGGCTGCCAAGAGAGACAATTGAGCCTGAGCTGGGGCTCTCAGGAGTGGCTGCTTCCCCTCTGTTGGTATGGGCTAGAGCCAGTCACAGGTGCCAAAAACAACACTGCAGCTTGCTCCTTCCAGCAAGTGCCGCTTACTGACAGGGAGGTAAATTTGCACAGCCCATTACAACATTTACTAACTCAATCATACAGGGTATGGCTGCTTCTTATGCACAAGCACCACCTACTGTCTCAGAGATTAAACTGGGCATGCCAACATGATCTAGACTGTTAAGGAAACCACAGGGCTAGGGAAAGGGAAAAGATTTCAAAGACCTCTATCCTCTCTCATCAGTGAGAGACAGGGAATCTGCCCTCGCACATAGCTCATGACTTCTACAGCCTACAAATTAACTAGCAACTGAGAAAACCACCACAATAAGGAGCTCTATAACCAAGGCATCCATCCAGAACCTAGACTGCCCTTCAAGCACCCACAAGCAAAGCCAAAAGTTCTTACCCTACATATGTTATAGACACACCCTTATGAGTATAGGGGAAAAAATAGGTCTATCTAAATAAAAGAAAGCCCCCAAATAAGAAGTGACAACTGTTCCATATGAGAAGGAATTAGTGAAAGAACTCCAGAATTATAAAAAAATCAGAGGAAAATGACACCCCCAGACAGAAAGAAACACCAGCTCTTTGTCAATGGAGCCCAACCAAAATGAAAATACTGAAATGACATATAAAGAAGTCCAAATATGGATTGTAAGGAAGCTCAATAAAACCTGAGAAAATGGAAAATGAACACAAAGAAACCAGAAAGAGAATTCAAGAAATGAATGAAAAGTCCACTAAAGAGATCAACATATTAAAACAAACAAATAGAACTTCTGGAAATGAACAATTCATTTCATGATATATAAATATGAAACAGAGTGGACAATTTTAAGAATAGACTAGATGTGGCAGAAAAAAGAATCTCAGAGCATGAAGACAACTCTTTCAAATTAACACAGTTATTTACAAATAAAGAACAAAGAATTAAGAGGAATGAACAAAGCCTACAAGAAATATGGAAATACGTAAAATGGCCAAATATGAAAAGCATAGGCATCCCTGAGGGTGAAGAAGAAAATGTACAAGGGCTGCAAAACCTATTTGAGAGAATAATTGAAAAAAACTTCCCTGGGCTTGCCACAGATTTAGACATCCACTTACAAGAAGTTCAAGGAATACCTGGGAGATTCATTGCAAAGAGGCAATCACTGAGACACACAGTCATAAGAATGGCCAGAGACAACATGAAGAAGGAACTCCTGCGAGTTGTGGGGTAAAAATATCAGACTTACAAAGAAAAACCCATCAAGCTAACTGCAGACTTCTCAATGAAGACCAGAAGGGATCAGTCGTTTTTTTTAAATTATTTCAGCATGTTATGGGGGTACAAATATTTAGGTTACATATATTGACTTTATGCTGCCCGAGTCAGAGCTTCAAGCATGTCCATCCCCCAGATGGTACACACAGCATCCATTAGGTGTGAATATACCCATCACCTCCTCCCTACTCCCACCTGCCTGACACCAATGAAAGTTACTACTATATATGCACATAAGTGTTGATCAGTTAATACGAATTTGATGGTGAGTACGTGTGGTGCTTGTTTTTCCATTCTTGGGCTACTTCGCTTAGTAGAATGTGCTCCACCTCTATCCAGGATAATACAAGAGGTGCTAGATCACCATTGTTTTTTGTGGCTGAGTAGAACTCTATGGTATACATATACCACATTTTATTAATCCACTCGTGTTGGTGGGCACTTGGGTTGTTTCCATCTTTGCAATTGTGAATTGTGCTGCTAGAAACATTTGAGTGAAGATGTCTTTTTTATATAATGTCTTTTTTTCCTTTGGGTAAATGCCCAGTAATGGGATTGCTGGATCAAATGGTAGTTCCACTTTTTTTCTTCTTCTTTTTTTTTTTTTTTTTTTTGGTAGTTTCACTTTTAGCTCTTTGATGAAAGCAAATTGGATTTATCTAATATGTTAAAAGGTAAGCAATACAATTTGGGTGTTAAAATAAGATGCTATGTAAGTTTATTAACTTATTCAGTAAAGAAGCTCAAGGAACTAAGACATTTTTTTTTTTTACCCATGGTAATGCTATTGGAACATATCAACGTGCTTTAAAATAACTCGTTTGACCTCAGATTCTGCTCATATTCCCCTCATCCTTATTATTTCTCCTCATTCTCATTATTTCTCCTCAAATTCTTGCCATATTCTCCAGAGAAAATATTCAAACTTTGCCAGAGAAGCAGGCATAGAAAGCACAATTTCTGAAAGTGGGTCATTGAAAATGATAGCAAGTGGGGCCATTCCTATTTTCACACCTTTGTTCCCTGCCCCAACACACATAATGGAAATTGATTTAGAGATGTGTCTACATCTTCAAGGATAGCACCTCATTCTTACAGGTTAATATCCCGAACAGCTACCACACCACACCTTCAAAAAGCCATTTTCCTCATTCTATCAGGCTTGTAGTTTTCTCTGTGGGATAGTGTGTTATAAAACCAGTTGATCCAATGGTCATTTGTCAATTGTCACACTTATTTTGCTATGAAATGAGGCTTTGAGTCTGACACAATGTTTGGTAGGATTAAACACAAACTAAAGGCCTTAGATTAATAGTCCTGTGGAAGTCCTGAGGGCAGGAAATGCAAACCCATGCTTGGAAATTTGTGTTAATTGAAGTTGAGATGCCGCCCCATTCAGGATGAGGGGTCCTCAATTTAACAGTAGTGGGAGTAGCTGGATCAGCCATGATAAACATAAGCCTATGTATACCTTCTGTCAGCCCTGGTCTATAAAAAATTTTTTAACAGCTTCTCAGTGATGCTGGTGACTCCTCACCAAGACATTCTTATGACTTTGCTATGTGGCATGTTCTTGAAGCCCTCTTGATGAACATATTTATCAGACTTTCCAGCATTATACCATATAACCACTTCGCATGTCTTTTCTTATGTGTTTGATGACTGTCCATTATCAGTGAAGGTATTTCTATTATTTATACCTGAATTTTTGTTTGCCATCTCTTTCTTCAAGCTTCCAAGAATGATCCTAGCACCAGATGCTTTACCAGAAAGATGTTCCCATGTCGATAACTTTTCTTTTTCCCTATCCAGCCTATCCATAGTGTGGCATGGATGAAATGCTATACCACCTTAGAAAAAATTTGTGTTATATTCCAGCTCCCTTGATGTAGAAGCTTAAGGTTAAGTTTCATGAGTATATCCTGATTCTAAAGGGTAAATATTGTCTAAGTCTCACAGGTCTTTTAGTAGATCTAGGACTTCTCTTATGTTGAGACTTAATCTTAGTTATTGTTCTGATGGTCAAGAGAGTCAGGGAGAAAGATCTGTAAGATTAAAATGTGTTGTCTCTTAAGGCAAAGGCCTTGTAATGTTTTCAATTCAGTGGAAAGCATTAGCCTTAACAAGGAGATGTGTGCAATTTCTGCAGGCTCAGAGAGTTCAGAGAAATCTGGATATTCAAAATTATTTTAGTCCCTGGTCCAGGTATTGCTATGCCATGTTTATTGTAAGATCCAACTTTCTTCTAATCTGGATCTTGACCTTGCTGGGCATACCTGCTAGGATTTAGAATTCAGCCCACTCCAGAGCATTGAAGAGCTCCAGAAAACAGATTCTGAAACAGATATACACATGTTAAGAAGTTTCTTGAAGAGTGTTCTGCTTTTAGTATCAGCACAGTACTTGTAGTAGACTAAAAAATGTGAAATTGGGCTTCAAATTAAAATATTTCAATAGATCACATGAGGAGCTCCAATCTGGGACAGTCTCACAGCATTGCTTGTATTGGAACTGAAAAGCCAGGGTTTAATGGCCTAATTAAACAGCCATTCCATGTGAACTGTGCCCAGGAAGGGAGATCTGGATGAGATAGCTCTCTTCCACTCAAGGGCAATTCCTCCAGAGAGACTCAGCTGAGAACATCAGCTATCAACCTCAATAGCAACCGAGAGAATACTTCCATTCTGAGGGAAGTCGGGGCAGAATATTGGCAGCACAGTACATCATCTACAACGGCTTTTATTAGTCTTGATAATTTCCTTTAGGGTATAAGTCCTATAATTAAGCTTTACCATAAAGCATATAACAGGAAATAAAATGCTAAAAATGTTTTGAATCTTTAATAAAACTATCTATTACAAAATCCAAAATACTGGAAAATTGCTTATTTTTTCCTCACTGATCAAACTAACTTCAACAACTAAGTAGAGCAAAATTTATATAATCATCTCATGAGGAAAAAAGAAAAAAAAACTACTCGAAGAAAAACAAGACTTTGCCCTAATACTTTAATGGTTTCAATATTTTTATTCCAGTAAACAATATTATTCAACTTGTAATCGCTTTCTCATGGTCTGTCTTTAAAGATTTAGGGTGGCATGGATGACATGCCATCCCAACTCAGAATAGTTCCAGCTATTCTCAAGGCACATACACGTTTATTTTCATTTGAAAACATTTTTCCTTGATCTTGTTGGCATACTCTAGCTATGGCATTTTGGTTGTTTGCAGAAAAACAAACAAATTTCTAGATAAAGACATCTGCTGACTATTTTCCTGAGGACTTTCTCATTATTGATAGAAAACAAAATTTAGAAAAAGAAGCTGTCATGACTAATTTCATTTTGGTTGACACATGCACTATGACTTTCCATTCATTGTCATTGTACTAATTCCAGGCACAATCAAACATGGACTCTTAGAGGCAGAGTTTGAACTGCTTAGAATTTGAAGGAGCATGGTAAGGCAAAAGGTAGGCCAGGAATTTCTCTGGGCTAATATCAATTCTGTGATATTCCTTACTTATTCTCATCAACAAATTGTTTACTTCATATTCTTAAACTGCCATTTTATTTGAACTCCAGAAAATGTATCCCATTCCTTACTGCCATGAATTTTTAAAAAACTAAATTACATTGTCTTTTAAGTATTTATGTGGTTATGTAAGTGTGAAGATTATTCCTATCTTTTAAACAATTTAAATGTACCATTAAATATCAGGAGAGATAAATTACATATGTTATCATTTTAGAACTCTATTATTTTATTACCATAATACATGCAAAGTCCTATGCAAGAAAGTATGGTCAATAATAAAATACATCTTTTCCTGATATAATTAAAAAGTAGTAGGTGTTTTTTTTTCTGGATAACAAAGAGCTATAAATAAATAACCACCTAGAACACACAGATGTTATGAAAGAAAACTAAGATTTTATGTCTTCCAAGTTTTATGATTTATGTCTGAAAAACAGCTATAGGATCTATAAAATAATAATGAAAATGGATATTTGTTATTCAAAGGACTAAAATAATTTGAATATAACTGGATATTATATCTCTCTCTTCATTATTTTTAGAGATAAAAAGAATGGGGGTTGGGCTCTGTAAAGTTGATGTAGTCCCATTCTTCTCAGGTTCTTGTTGTTACAATTAAAATATTCTAGGCATAATACAACAGACAAGCATACGGATACTCTTAAAGGTGGAGATAAGAAGGCAGACTACCTAGGAACCTCAGACATGAGGAAAAGAGAGTGGATCAGTTTATGAGTTTTCTATTATCTTCCATATATTATGGATAAGGAATTCCAGAAGCCTCAACTGAGAACCACAAGGTGTCTAAAAGGTTACATACTGTATGATCCCATGTATGTAAGATTTTTGAAAAGACAAAATTATAGAAATGAAGAATGGATTAGTGACTGCAAAGGATTCAGAATGTTGGCAGCTGGGAAGGAGGGTGTGGCATAAATGAGCAAGATGAGGGAAACTTGTGATAGAATTGTACTTTATCTTGATTGTACTGTTGGGTACACCTGAACAGACACCTCATCTAAGAAGATATACACATGGTAAATTAGCAACTGAGAAGACATTCAACATGTAAGTCATTAGGAAATTGCAAATTACAACAATAATGAGAAACAACTACCTGTTAAGAGAATAATTTATTATTATAATATAATATAATATACTGTCTATTAGAATTGCCAAAATCCAGACACTGACAATACCAAATGGTGGCAAGGATGTGGAAGAATAGGAACACTTATTCATTATTGAAGGGAATGCAAATTGATACAGCTATTTTGGAAGACAATTTGGCAGTTTCTTTTTTTAAAAGTCAGAATGTTAAGGGGGTACAAATATTTTGCTTACATGAATCACTTTTGTAATGCTTGAGTCACAGCTGTAAGTGTGCCTGTTACCCAAATAGTGTTCATGGTGCCCATTAGGTAGGTATTTGCCCCTCCCCTGCCCCTCTCCCCTACTTGATATCTCATGAGTTTTACTTCCCTCTGTGCACCTGTGTGCCCACTGGTTACTTCCATTTTGATAGAGAGTATATGTGGTGTTGGTTTTTCCATTCTTTAGATATTTCACTTAAGATAATGGTCTCCAGTTCCATACAAATTATTGCAAAAGGCCTTAATTCATCCTTGTTTTATGGCTGAGTATATGTATACGGTATATGGTATATGTATACCACGTTTTGTTAATCCATTGATGAATCGATGGGCACTTGGATTGATTACACATCTTGCAATTGTGAATTGTGCTGCAATAAACATTCAAGTGTAGGCATATTTTTGATAAACTAACTTCTTTTCCTTTGGGTAGATACCCAGCAGTGGGATTGCTGGATCAAATGGTAGGTCTACTTTTAGTTCTTTGAAGAATTTCCATACTGTTTTCCATAGAGATTGTACTAATTTGCAGTCCCACCAACAGTGTATAAGCATTCCTTTCTCTGTACCCATGCCAGCATCTATTGATATTGGACTTTTTAATAAAAGTAATTCTAATAGGAATAAGGTGATATCTCATTGTGATTTAAATTTGCATTTCCCTGAAGCTTAGTGATGTTGAGCATTTTAAATATGTTTCTTGGCCACTTGTCTATCTTCTTTTGAAAAGCTTCTGTTCCTGTCTTTTGCCCAGTTTTTAATGGATTTTTATTTTTTTAATTTTTTTTTGCTGATTTGAGTTCTTCATGGATTCTGGATATTAGCCTTTTATTGGATATACACTTTGTGAATTTTTTCTCATATTCTGTAGGTTATGTATTTGTTATGTTGAATAGCCAAAGCAATCTTAAGCAAAAAGAACAAATCTGTAGGCATCACATTACCAGACTTCATACTATATTATAAGGTTATAATAACCAAGACAGCATGGTAGTGGTTCCAAAACAGAGATCTAGACCAACGGAATAGAATAGAGAACCCAGATATAAAACCATCTACCTACAGCTGACTTATCTTTGACAAAGCAGACAACAATATACACTGGGGAAAAGAAGTCATATTCAATAAATGATGCTGGGAACATTGGATAGCCACATGTGGAAGAATGAAACAGGACCCCTGTCTCTAACCACTCACAAAAATTAATTCATCATGGATAAAAAGACTTAAATGTAAGGCATGAGACCATAATGATTCTAGAAGAAAATGTAGGAAAAACTCTTCTAGATACCGGCCTGCCAAAAACTTTATGACTAAGACCCCAATGGCAGTTTCTTACAAAAGTAAAAATACTGTCATTGTGCAATCCAACAATTGTGTTTCTTGGTGTTTACTTGAATGAGTTAAATAGTTATATACATCCAAAAACCTTCACACAGATGTTTATAGAAGCTTTATGCATAATTGTCAAAACTTAGAAAGAGCCAAGATGTTCTTTAGTCGGTAAAAGGATAAACTGTGGTATAACCAGAAAGAGGAACATTATTCAGCACTAAATGCAAATGAACTGTCAAGCCTGAAAATATATGGAGGAACCTTAAATGCATATTATTAGGTGAAGTAAGCCAGTTGGAAAAGGCTATATCCTACATAATTCCAACTATATGGCATTCTGGGACAGGCAAATCTATGGAGATAGTAAAAAGATCCATCGTTGTCAGGGGTTAGGAGGTGGGTAGGAATGAATAGGCAGAGCACAGAAGATTATTAAGGCAGTGAAATTATCTGTATGATACCACAATGGTGGATACAAATTGTCAAAACCCATGGAATGTGCAATACAAGTGAATCCTAATGTGAGCTATGAGCCTTGGGTGATAATGATGAGTTAATGTAGGTTCATCAGTTTAATAAATGTAACACTGAGATGTAGGATGCTAATAGTGGGAAACACTGTGATTGTGTGGGGACAGAGAGTCTAAATTTTCCTGTGAAATAAAAACTACCCAAAAGATGAAATGTTTTTTAAAAAATTAAAATCCCCCCAAAATTTAACTTACACAAAAACTTTATTAAGAAAGACTATAAAATTACAAAACATTATATTAATGGATTAGAAAAGATATTATTAATATGACAATTTTCCCAATGCAACCCATCACTCCCACTCGAGCTAAATAATTATCACTTGAAGGCACCAGCCATGTGGGCTCTAGACAAACCGATGTCAAGAAGCCATAAAATACCATAGACTGGGCACCATAACTCACACCCTATAGTTCAACAATGTATAGCCAATCGCTATACATTGTCAGACAAAAATTGTCTGACAAAATTGTCAGACAACTTTGTATCAGCCCACTCCCTTGTTTCTTTTTTCCTTTAAAAAACTGCTTATAAAGGAGGGCAACTGAGCTCATATCCAAAGTTACTGGGGTCTCAGTCTTCTGGGTAGTGGTCCTCACTTTGGCTCAGCAAATTCTTTAAATTATATTGTGGGCCTCAGACTCCTCCTTTTAGGTCAACGCTGGGATGTTAGTAATTTTATGTTTCTTGAAATTGGTTACTGGTCAAAAGAAGTTGCCCATTATGAAATAGTTATCTAAATAGATTATTGTGATTTATGTACTTTCCAGTTGGAACATTATATTTGAAATAAAAATTTATTAAATAAACAAAAACATTTGTAATCACTATCTCCAAAGATAACTGTTTTAAAACATTTTACAGTCTATCCTTATATTTCTTGTAATAAAATATTTTTCAGAAAATAAAAATGGGATCACAACATTTCATGAAAAACATATCTCATGAAATCTGATGTCACCAAGCAAAATATTGTGCAAAATTCTCCAGACAAGTAACTGTTATCTCCAAAATTATTGTATATTCCTAAAATCAAATACAATTTGCATGTAAATATATAGTCTGCTAGGCATAGTAAAATAGAATGTGTAGAGTTCTACAGGGTGTCCCAAAAGTCACCATACATAGGGAAAATGGCAAATTGTAGCTAAATGAACGTTGATTTACAAAATATTCACTACAAAATTTTACAAAATTTTTCCTTTGTATGGAGAATTTGTGGACACTCTGTACTTTAGAAATATGCCATATTGTGGCTTTCATTTTTTAAAATGATTGCAGTCGGCTGAAAATTATCTCAGTCAAACCTTTGCATATATGTTTATCTTTTAATTTATTAAATTTTTAGGATGAATTTCCAAAAGTGGAATTGCTTAGTGACCATATCAGTATCAGCAAATTCTGATACTCGAGTATCAGCTGGTACCAATTTTCCAATGGCCAGAAATGCATGAAAATGGCTATTTCCCTATAACAATGAACATTACACATTACCTTCATACCAGCTTTGCAAACATGAAATGTAAAAATAGCATAACGATTCTGTTGAATTCTCACCTTGTTGTGGAAAACAAATTTTATTTTGTTCATGGTAATTTTTACATACAGAGGTTTTTATTATTTGCAGTCACATCTATAATTGGTCTCTTTTAAGATTTGTGCCATTGCTGCCTAATTCAGAGAGTTCTATCTACTTAAATGCATATAAACATTCAATGATAGAATTACCATTTATAAGAAATTGTTGTAGTTATTCTTCTTTATATTTTTTCAAATAAACATCAAATTTATTTTGTCTGCTCAACAACAACAAAACATTTTTAGTACAATTACATTAAATATGCACAATTATTTTGGCAGTATTAATTTATTTTTATTTCAAATCTTTCCATTTGAGACACAGTAAATTACTCCGTTTATTCAAGACTTCTATTATGTTATTCAATAAAGATTTATAGTTTGAGCAATGTGACATTTTACAGTTTTAGTAATAAAAGCATGAAAAGTACCTGCTCACATTTATTTTAGATATTTTATATATCTGTGTAAACCATAAAATATATATATATAATTTTGTCATTTCTTAAGTAGCAGTAATTACATTATATATATAAAAAATATTTTGTTATTTAGGTATTTTGTAACTGACAAGCATTAGTGTAGAAACTTACTATTTACAAGGGTATTTTAGTTGATCGTTTGGGGTTGTCTAGATTTAAAAAGTCAAACTTTTAGATGTCTATGTTAGTATTTTCTGAAAATCCATGAGTAATTTAACTATAAAATTGGAAGAAGTGGAAATAAAAATCTGTTACCCAGGTGCCATTTTAAATAGACACAAGAGTGAATTTTGATAACCAATGATATTTCATAATTATTTATTCAAATCTTTTAGTAGGTTTTATGATGGTTTTATTCTTCAGGTTACACTGAAATAAACTTCATAACCTTAAAATTTATATGTCTATTTACAAACATATTTTTATGCATTTATTGTATCATTTTTACATGGAACTTTAAAAATATATGTGGAATATATTTTGTGACATAAATGGGCTAAGATTCAGGGGTCCTAATTTAATTTTTTTTTTTTTTTTTTTTTTTTTTTTTTAGACAGAGTCTCACTCTCTTGCCTGGGGCGAGTGCCGTGGCGTCAGCCTAGCTCACAGCAACCTCAAACTCCTGGGCTCGAGCAATCCTACTGTCTCAGCCTCCCGACTGGCTGGGACTACAGGCATGTGCCACCATGCCCAGCTAATTTTTTCTATATATATTTTTAGCTGTCCAATTAATTTTCTTTCTATTTTTGGTAGAGATGGGGTCTCGCTCTTGCTCAGGCTGGTCTCGAACTCCTGAGCTCAGAACGATCCGCCCAC
>RJWJ010000074.1:0-74102 GCA_004363605.1 Indri indri
AAAAAAAAAAAAAAAAAAAAAAAAAAAAAAAAAAAAAAAAAAAAAAAAAAAAAAAAAAAAAAAAAAAAAAAAAAAAAAAAAAAAAAAAAAAAAAAAAAGCACTTGGTAACAACCTCTATGGAAAGTAGTATGGAGATACCTCAAAGAACTAAAAGTAGAACTATCATTTGATCCAGCAATCCCATTACTGGGTATCTACCCAAAGGAACAAAAGACATTCTATAAAAAAGACAATGCACTCAAATGTTTATAGCAGCACAATTCACAATTGCAAAGATATGGAAACAACCCAAGTGCCATCAATATATGAATGGATTAATGAAATGTGGTATATGTATATACCACATGGGGTATTAGCCATTAAAAAAGTGAACTACCTCCTGTATTATCCTGGATGGAGCTGGAGCCCATTTTTCTAAGTGAAGTATCACAAGAATGGAAGAACAAACATGACATGTACTCACCATTAAATTGGTATTAATTGATCAACACTTGTGTGCACATACAGTAGTAATATTCATCGGGTGTTGGGCAGGTTGGGGAGGAGGGGATGAGTAAATTCACACCTAAGGGGTGTGGTGCACCCTTTCTGGGGATGGGCATGCTTGTAGCTCTGATTCGGGCAGTGTAAAGGTAATATATGTAACCTAAACATTTTTATCCCTGTAATATTCTGAGGAAAAAAAAAAGGCATTTCTACCCCCGTAATGCTCTGAAATAAAAAAAAAAAAAAGCACTTGGCATTTGTTAGGGCGCAGAGAGACGGGATGGCCATGTGCTGTGTACTAACTAGCCAACTGTGAGGCTGCTTGGCTGACTGTTGCTTGTTCTGAGTTCTGAGAGCCACAAACATGGGCTCAATTCCCATGAAAGGAGCCACTTAGCTCCTCCGTCCTCCATCCCATGGCTAGTGGCTCATGCCTGTAATCTCAGCACGTGGGGAGGCCGAGGTGGGAGGATTGCTTGAGGCCAGAAGTTTGAGACCAGCCTGGGCAACATAGATCCTATTTCTACAAAAATAAAAAAAAAACTTAGCTGGGTACACTGGCACGTGCCTGTAGTCTCAGTTACTTGGGAGGCTGAGGCAGGAGGATTGCTTGACCCCGGGAGTTGGATGTTGCATTGAGCTCTGATGAAGCCACTGCACTCCAGCCTGGGCAGCACAGTGAGACCCTGTCTCAAAAAAAAAAAAAATCCAAGTACAATCTTGCTAATGCATCCCAATTGAGAGGATGGGGTGGTGGGTTGGAGAAGAGTGAAAAATTCTAAAACTATTTCAAAGAACAATTCAGTTATTTCCAAATACATAAAACAAAACTGCTGGCTGGGCCTCTGGAGACCGTAAGGCATATATTAGAGTTGTAGAGGGAACCAGTCCTCACTGCACCCAGAAGCAGACACGAACCGCTCATGAGGAGCACATGCACAGTAGAAAGAGACTGGCTGCTGTTCACCTGGGCTGGACAGTGCGTGAACGCTTCCCCCATGCAGGACGCAACGGCCGGTGAGGTGTATTCTGTTTCAAACCATGACTGTCATTCCTGCCACAAAAGCAAATGTCAGGGTTGAAGGTGCAAATGACATTGGTTCTAAATTACCAGGTTTTCCTATAGAAAATTTTAAGATTTTGACTCACCTGTTTTTTCCAGAATGGATTGAATAACTTCATGTCTTCAGGTAAAGGTAATCTACCTCTTGCACCAAAAATGTTATGACTGTGATGTTTTCAGAACACATTTGCAAAACCCATTAAATGCCCCCTGGGAAGCTCTCCTTGACTCAGTAGGTGCCCATGGAGACTCGCCCGAGGGAGAATTCAGCAGCTTTTAATTTCAGTTTTCCCATCTGGTGGATGGGATAAGGCCTGATCCCTTGCACTTCTTGAAACTTGGATCTCGGCAGCACAGCTCTGCCCTGCACATTCATTACTCACAGGCTCGCCGACGGCTCAGCCAGACTGCTCCTGCTCTACTCGAGGGGTCTCTCTCACCTCAGGGCTCCAATCCAGCGCTACTCATGGCCGTTGGTTCGCCCACCATTCAATATCCCATTTTCCCTTTACATTGAAATCTGACACAAACTATCAAATACACTTTTTTAACTGTGCATTTTGGTCAATGATGGATTGCATGTATGACAGTAGTCCCAACAGATTATAACACCGTATTTTTACTGTACCTTTTGTATGTTTCAATACACCAATACTTACCATTGTATTACAATTTCTTACAGTATTCAGTACAGTAACATGTGGTACATGTTTGTAGCCGGGGAGCAATAGGCTGTACCATATAGCCTCGGTGTGTTGTAGGTAATACCATCTGGGTTTGTGTAAGTACTTTATGATGTTTGCACAAGAACAAAATTGCCTAAAATGCATTTCTCAGAATGTATCCCTATCATTAAGTGACACATGACTGTACTTACTCCCCAACCATAATTCTAAACTCCTTTCCCTGCAGCTCATTGCATCTTGGTGTTGGTTTAATGCCTTTTTCTCCATTTACTTTCATTTAGTTTTTTAAACATTAAATCTTTTATTTTGATATAATTGTAGACCACAGGCAGTTGCAAGAAACAATATGCTTCAGTCAGTTTCCCCAATGGTAACATTTTGCATAGTAATAGTATGGTGTCAAAACCAAGATATTAGGTTTAATGCATTTTGTCTACTCTCAAAGGCACTAGGGATTATTAAATTCAGAATTTAGGAAGCACATTAGCATTATCGAGTTTTTAAGATTTCTAATCAGATTAATCAGGTAGCAGGTAAGTGTACAAACTAGAGGAAGAGAAATGGCCCCTTCGGGAAAAAAGATTTCCTGAGGCTTCCTGCTCTGTAATCTGGAACACAAAGATCAGAGGCAGAGAAAATCAGTTTACAATGCATAATGATATGTCTTTATTTCGTCAACAGAAATGGTGTCTCGACAAAATTCATTTCACACTAGCAATTCGAGTGAAAATTTTTTTTTTGCACAATAGTGTATTTACAATGAGTAAATGAAGTTTAAATTCATTAGTTCATAGCAATGTTTTTTTCCCCAAAAGGTAAAAATTCTTAGTTACAGAGAATAAGCATCAACAGCCTTTCATTTTTACAATAAAAACCACAAGAAAAACCACAATCACTTAGAAAAAAAAATAAGGACAAGCCTAAGAACTAGTACAATAAAATGATGCATTGAATTAAGTTACATTAATCGCATAGAATCTGTGTAAAAAGTATGTAGAAAAACACCTGATGTAACCTGTTACAGTCGTTGACCAGTTATGAGAGGTACAGAGGGTTATACAGGTAGATATGTGTGAAAACTGTCCGTATTGTTCGACCTGGGGAGGAAGAGAAGAGGGGATGCAGCCCCTTGCATACACTGAGAAGACCCTGTTTTGAATATGGCCTCTGGAGTTTGTAAGGCATATATTAGAGGTGCACTTGCATCAGACTGGTTCTGGAACAAATTCTCTCAGGCCCTGTTGGCCTCACAAGCAAAGGTGGTGCTTGCCTTGAATAGCTCCCTGTGTCTAACAAGCACCTGAAACTCCCAAATGCACATGGAATCTTCCTGATTACTCACCAGAAGTGCCACGTCTTTGATGTCAGAGCGTGAACGGGCATCCCAGCATTCGCACATGCAAAACGCACTGTCAGGACTCAAGCGGAGGTCCCCCTCTGTTTCCAGACATGTTTTGGTAGAAGACTTAGCATCAGTCTGCAGGCAAACCCCTCTTTGTCCAGGTCCCTTCACTCTTTCCCAATGTACATGTCTGATTATCCCCATGGGAGCATTTGGCACTGAATTCAAGTCTACCTGAAATGAATGGTCTTTGTGCACTTCTGCTTCTAAGAAGGGCCAGTGTTTTTATCTGAGGTCAATAAACTGGAATGAAAATGAAAGTCAGAGTTGTTTATCCATTGCTTGATAGCAAAATGCATACACCATGTCACAACATAAATCAAAGCTATGAAAGTTGGCCTCTGCAACCAAGTGGGAATTCTTCACAAAATGGCAGCATCATTTTCATCTTACAATTAAAATGCACTGATAATCATTTGATATAAATACTATCATCTCCCAGGATGGAGTGTAGGAAAATACTATAAACTTACTTTTCTTTGCAAGTAATGTTTTTGCACCGTCTGTTGAATAACTTATCCTTAATCTGCCACAATAAGTCTTTTCTATGTACAAATACTATTTGCACACACTATTTGTGTACAAATAAATTCTATTCTACAGCATCAGTCTTTGATGCTTGGGTCATGAGATGGCTCGGGCAGTATTATAAACATACTCTTTGAACACAGAATGCCTCCATGCACACAGACTTCCTGTATGGATACCGACCCCACACAGGGCGTTGTACTGTGGACTGACTCGCCAGAAATTGAACTTGCAACAAAATCCTCAATTTTGGGAAGAGACACTAACTCATGATACAGTGAATAGCTTTATTCTTAAAAAAAAAAAAAAAAAAAAAAAATCTTGTTCTTTAGTCTATTTACAGTGATTTGAAGACCAACCTGGATTCTTGCTCCCTTGTAGATCTGACGACTCCTGCACTGTAAGCAACAGCAGAGCAGTTTGGAGTCAGCTCCTAGTCTAAATAGGGCATAATGTATAGAAATACGCAGCCAAAGGGGGATTTGAGAAACTTTGCAGGTGGCTTTTACTCATTTTAAGAGGATTATGCTGCTCCGTAAGATCTAGAGCAGCTTCCTGGGACAGGATTTTTCAGTTTCTTAAAAGGCTTATCATATTCAAACGTTTGTTTGTTTCTTCTTTTTCTTCTTTAATAGTAACCACAAAATATTAAAAGCGAAAGTGTGGGTTTAGGCCTCTTGACATCGGCATTCAGCTTCACATTGTGCACACTTAACTTTAGCCAGTCTTCTCACGCAGTCCTGTGGCTGGTCCCGGGCTCCTTTTGAAGGAGCAGTGGCAGTTGGCATACTGATCACTAGCCTTTTTTTATTTCCTTGGAAAAGCAATACAAGGATTACATCCAAAATGATAGTGCATCTTAAAAGCAGCATACCTTTAGAAAGACAGTTAATAAATTACTTGTACAACATACAAAATAACGTTTTTCTACTGCAGCATCACCTCTGACGCCTGAGTCATCATTAGGGAACTCAGAAGAGAAGTAGCAGTTCCATCAAGCCTAGTAATTTTGCCAGCTTTTTTTTTTTTTTTTGAGTTTTTGTAACTGTTTTGTTCCAGAATCAGTATGTAATGAAGTTCAATTTTATTCAAGGCACCCCCAGATAACGCAGAGAAACAAACACATATAGCAAAGCACTCACCTGCCCAAAGCCTGACCAATTTGGATGAAGGGAGGTTGTGTGGAGAAACAAGTAAGATCAAGGCAGATCCCAGGGGAGGACTAGACTTAGGTGGGATGCTAATTAGTCTCAGGTCACCTCCAGTGGCTCTGCCCCAGCAACTGTCCCTACCCCAGCCATTTGGAGATCCCAGGAGGCTGTCACCGGGATCCTCCTAAACAGCCCATGGTGGGAGGGTCCTTAAAGACACAATTAAATGTCACCAAATTGGGCGAACACTATTCCTTCGTGTTCACTTGCTTTTGATGTTCATAAAAGGCATGGGGTTGACTAAGGGATCTCAGGGAAAGGAAACAGGCTGGGTTTTAAATTCCACTTGAGGCAATTTGGATTCTGGTCCCCAGCGAGTCCTCCTTTCGAATCAACCCAGAAATAATTTTGACAAGCACATAGTTCAGAACAGTAAAAGACACACACACGTCACATGAACACCTGCGCAAAGCTAGTCACTGTTCATGGTGGATAATGAATGAAACAACTTGTTAAAAATCCCTAAGAAAGAGAAAGACAGTTTTTAGAGCATTGTGTTTAACCAGTTCCTACGGCAGGGGCTGGTGGGAGGAGGAGAGAGTTAGGGGAGAAATAAAGAGACTCCGCCCCTCCCAGAAATGGCTGCCACACAGGTCTGGGCTGTGGAACCACAGAAGCCTTGGGGAATCGGGTGGAATGTGGTCAAGACTACCAGTTGCACGTGAGTTGTCACCAGGGTAAATGGTGCCAGGAAGCTGGTTTGGACCTGGTTATGATATGAGCAGAAAACATTCCTTTTTTAAAAGAAGAGAAGAGGTCACTTAAAAAGGCAACAAGGAGTTAAAAAACAAAATACTGTCCGCTGACTCCTCCACCATAACACATTCCTGTGAAGTATCACGTGGTTCACATTGAGTTTAAATTCTAGCTGTCACCAGTTTTCTACAAAGGCAAACTCATGGTGAAGCACAGAACTGTTCTACTAGGCCAAGAAATTCCAACAACCGTAACAAAAACAGTAGCTCCAACACAGAGCTTTATCAAAATCTGTCTCACACACACGTACATACACACATGAGAAAAAACAAAAACCCAGAGGCAGGTTTTAAAAATGGAACCATTTTAAAAGAAAAGCCTTTTTTTTTTTTATCCTACTGCATGAACCAACAAATTTCTGGCATTCATACATATTTAAACATTTAGCGCTAATATTTGTACAGAAAAAAGTTAATAATACTAAAACATATGATACTATGATTTCACTTCTTGCCTACATCATATACTAATTTCCCCTTTTACATGCAGCTTTAATATTGTCCAAACAATGGCACAAATAAAGAAACAAAGTCAACCATCTATTCCCCACTGCCCACCACCCCATCCCCACATCAAACCGCTCAGGACTCTCTTCCCCAGCCATGCTGGAGTGGCCCTCAGCACTGAGACCGAGGGAGGCTGAGGACCACTGGAGGAAGGGAGCTGATTCCTCCTCCTTTGGGGCACACCTGTAAACGTGCCCAGGGACCAACACGCCCCCAAGGCCAAGGGAAGCTGCTCTCTCTGGGTTGCAAGCCAACCAGTTTTGCAGCAAGAGAAGAAAATTATCATCGGGTGAGGGGAGGGTATGTGTGTGACTGGGGAAGGAAACAGGGAGGGCTCCTGGTGATGTCTCGTCCAAAGCCTCAGAATGAAGTCTGCCTTCAGACAAGAGACTGGCAGAAGAACCTCAGAATACAACTCAAAGCATTTGGAGAAGGAAAGGAGAAAGAAATGTGTCAGCCTGTAGAAGGGATGGATCTCAGGCTCGAGTCTGCCCTGCTCTCTCCTACACTGGGTGAGCTGCATTAACCCCGGCACTGCCACTTAAGGGCAGGACCCTTGGGGCTGCGATTCAAATCCCCTCAGGCAAGATGTCCTGGGAGGCCGATCCTGGGTAGGAAGGCAGGGTGGGTGGCCAGCCGTGTCCTTCAGAGGAGAAGGTTCTACTGCACAACACTTCCAAGAGCAGGCTGAGGCCTGATGAAGTGTTGAAATGAATGGGACTTACTCCCTGGGTGAGAAAACAGTTCTAACTGGATTGCTAGGAGCCAATGCCTGCTGAGTTCTGATCTAAAAGCATGAATTCCTGCTGTTTTGATGTACTTTTGAGTGAGATGTCCAAACTCTCCCCACTTATCTGAACATCCAGCATCAACTCTGAACTCTCTATCTGCATTTAAACTTTGCTTAGGGAAAGGTGGGGAGGAGGTGAAATATAAAAATATTCAAGCAGATTATTGTCTACACATCCTAGGATGAATTCATTATTTGGCAAGATTGTTTTTCCTACATAATTATCACCTGAGTGCTTTTTAATTAGCTAAAATGTTTTACTTTTTAACTAAAAGCAAAGAATGTACAGTATACTTGAGTTATACTGAAGTTACAACTTCATTTAAGAAAATAGGTCTGACCCAAAACTCAGTGCAAGTGGCAAAGTTGACCATTACTGTACAGTATCTGCAAGGAAAAAAAAAGAAAAAACCAAAAACCAAAAACAAACCCACAGTGCTCAAATGACACCATTTGGTGGGGCCAAAACCAAACCAAACCAACAACAACAAAAAAAGGTCCGAAATAAAACCTTAAAAAAAAATCTTCCAACATTGAATTTTGTCCATAAATAAGTACAATTGAATTGAACTGCGAAGCAAGAAAAATGACCATGTTAACAGTTACCAAACTAGTTCTAGCATCAGAGACAAAATAAGAGGAATGTTGGAACCTGTTTATAAATGAGAAATGAAGTTTCCAGTTTTAGGATGAGAAAATTGAGGCATGCAGGACTTTTGCATATGGAGATATATATATTTTATATATATTATATATAATATGTACAGTCTAGCTATAAAACTTTGATGTGTATAGAAGCTGTCTTCAATGAAAAAAATTGAACATTCAGAAGAAATTCCTGAGATAGGGTTTGTGACATGGGCCACTGAGAAAAAAAATCCGTGGTTGGGTCCTAGAGGTGTTGTAGTCTATCCCTGTGAAGACTGAATTAAGCCACAGACAGACAGTGTCGTCACTGTCGTCTTTCCTCGCCTGAGCAAGGGGTAGCACCATTGTGAAGGTAACTCTCTAGCACTCCTGCTCGAATGAGGAGGGAATACTTCGGAACAGTATTGCTGCTAAGACCGCTGTAGTGTGCACCAATTTCGTTCTTGGTTCTTCGAGACAACAGAGGAACAGTGCCACAGGCTGGCTGAAGAACACCTGGATGGGAGAGGTGTGAGGATTGGGAGGCAGATCCGAGTCATTAGGTGAAATCTTTCCTGGGCTGTTCGTCAGTTGTACACTTATCAGTCATTTCCTGGCAGAAGTCCACGGTCACCGTTTGGCTTCTGGGTTCAAGAGGAGGTCCTCTCTCTGAGAAGGTTCCCGGGTTGGCGCCGTCCAGCCTCCTCCCAGAGGTGCAGTTCTCAGAGGCATTGCTGGGTGCCCAAGGGGGGCCGGGGGGAGCCGCACCAGGCTCCAAGCAGCAGGGCACATTTTCCCCTGCTGCACACTGGGAGGCTGCAAGGTTCTGCTCGACACCCAAGGGTGCGGGGTTAATACTGGAGGCTGTGGGGAGATCCATGGGTCTGAGGACAGGGCAGTACCGGTGCAGGGCCTGGATCTGCTCTGGGCTCTGGATATCTCGGCAGACTTCCTGGGAGAGGCAGGAGAAGTTGTCCAACAGTTCCCCCATGCATGCTTTCAGCTGATTCCTCTCTGACAACAGTTTCTCTTTCTCACACACCTGGACAACAGAGGAGAAAAAACAAGGTTCCATCAAGCCCGAAGTGGAGGATGCAAGGCCTTGTTTCTCGGGGTTTTCCAGCCCCTGTTTCTGCATTCTACATTTTAATGTAACTCATGGATCGTCCGTGAGTTACATTATAATGTAGAATCTAGAAACGTGAAAGACACACATCCGTGGCGCCTGGACACACGCTCCTGCCCCATCTCCTATCTGAGCTGCCCATTCGGAGGTGCCGCTGATGTTTCTTCCTCCTTCTCTGAGGCCCAGGCAAGCGTCCAGCAAACTATCACCAACCAGAAAACTTCCGGGAGTCAATGTTCTGGTTTCCCGGAATTTGGGGCTTGTAGAGAATTAACTGGAATTCTGACTCCCAAATCTTATGGTTGAAAATCTCCCCCAAATGTATTAGGTTGCCATTTTTGAAGGAAACAAATGGACTAATTCCAATGACATGACATTCTGAAAAGCCAAAACTGCAGTAAGACGACCAGCGGTTGCCGGGGTTCAGCAAAGGGCGGGAGGGACAAGCAGGCAGAGCACAGAGGATTTCTGGGGCAGTGAAACCAGTCTGGGCGATACTGTGACGGTAGACAGAGGTCATCACACACTTGTCCAACGCCGTAGAATGTACAGCACCAAGAGTGAACCCTGATGTAAACTACGGGCTCTGAGTGATAACAATGCGTCCCTGCAGGCTCATCAGTCATAGCAAGTGTGCCACTCTGGTGGGGGGCGTTGCTAGTCGGGGAGGCTGTGCGTGTGGGAACTCCTGTATATTCTGTTCAACTTTGCTGTGAACCTAAAACTGCTCCTAAAAAAGTGAGTCTATATTTAAAAAAACTAAACAAAAATAGTCAACCATCAGCAATTTCATATGGGTCAACCTAACACCAGCAGGCTCTCTGGCCTTGGCAGCAGCACAGATGGACCATGACGGATGCCCCTGGGGACAGCTGGGAAGTGCGCAGAGAACCTTGAGCAGTGACTCTCCCTGGACGTGGAAGCGGGGACAGACGTGCGGAGCCTGAGCCCTCACGTACCAGCCCAAGTTCTGAGATGTTTTCCCCCTTAAACAAAATCCTACATGTGCTCTGTGTTACTAAAATCCACCCCCCCATCGGAGAGAGGAGAATACCTCAGGTTTACCATCCGTATTTGTGGAGGGGAGAGGAGGAGGCTGAAGGGATGAAGAAAGTGGCCTGGGCAGCGTGAAGGCGAGTCCTCGCCAGCCCTGGGCGCGGGCGGGGAGGCGGGCGAGGCGAGGATGGGAGAGAAAATGGGGGAGGCGGGTAGAGAGAGAGGAACGAGCACACGAGGTGCCCAAGGGACGGGTCCCCTACACGGAGCTGCACGTGCGTAACACAAACCACAAACGCAATCTGGCAGGCGGCGTGGGCGTGTGTGTCGGAGAGAGATTTACTGGGGAAAGGGCACCTGCTAAAATATTTATAAATTTATCAAGAAAACATGTTTTAAACATGAAAAATAAACAGATGTACAAGTACAACTCGAGAGAAATACATTATGCAAAGATGCAACAGCGGACTGGCGGGGGTGTGGGAGGCGGGAGTGGGAGGGAGCGCGGCGCTGGGGACCCGTTGGAGGCGGCAGCTGCCCGCCCGCCAGCGCCATCCCGGCACTCAGACCAGGCGAGTGGGCGCAGCAGCCCCCCTACAGGGTGGCGGATAAGAAACAAAGCACATCTGGGAGGTCTCCTTGGGGAAAGAAATGTTATATGCGTGGCCCTGCACCCTGGACCTGTCTCCTTCTAACCTGGAAATCTGCAACATTGGGGGCAACACCGTTGGGCGCCAGGACAGGAATCCCGGCTCAATTCAGCCACATCGTCTTGGCCAGGGCACTGAGCTCTCCAGGCCTGCTCTTCGTTGAATGCGCCGGGCCACTGTTTAGTGGGAAGGAAATGAGGTGCCGCGTGTGACTGTGCTTTGGCTTTCTGCGGGAAAGGCAGTAAAAATCATGCCTTGGTCAAGAGCATGAAGCTCTAAGTCACCGATGAACACTGATGGGCATGTGGAACTCTCCTCGGCACTGACACGCAGCATATTATTTAAGGAGCTGCCCGAAAGTGGGTGGAGAACTAGGAGATGCCCTCTTGGTTTATCAGCTAGCAAAGTGCTTGAGATACCTGCCTGGTGTGTGGCTTAGATTTTATTTGTTCAGTATTACAAAATCACACCAAGCACATGCTAATTACTAAAACCAGGCATTTCTCAAATATGGGTGATTGCGATTACTCTACTACTTAAAGAGGCACGCAGGGCAAGAATTACTACAGACATGTGCCTAAGACCCGTATACTCACAGCCGGTGGGCTCAGCTACCTATGCCCAGTGGGCTTTCTGAAGGCCCACACTCACCAGCAGGAATGTCTGTTCCCTTAGGTGGTTTAAGATAAATTTTCTTGTTGTTAGACAACATTACAGAAAAATTTTAAAGAAAGAGGAAATTCATCATGTCCATATCTGAATAGTCACAATTTCCAGCAAACTTTAGGGGCAATCGACATTTCCTGAGAGCCAACAATGGGCCCAACACTGGATGTTCAGAGATGATCTGAACATGATCTGACTCTATCTCATCTGAAGATGATCTGACTCTAGGTCCTTGAGGGACCTAGAGTTGAGGGCCTGGGGCTGGGGACACAGGCACATACACAGATAATTCAAGACTAAGTGACAGGCACCAAGCCAGAGGTCAGGTCAGGCTTCCCAGGGCAGGTGCCCGGCCTAACTGGGAACTCGGGACAGTCGCTCTGCTTGCTGGAGAGGTGATTCATGACATGACTCTTAAAGAACAATGGAGAGGGTCAGAGAAAGCAGAGGAACGTCCAAGGCAGAGGGGGAGGGGCACGGCACAAGCGCAGAGGTGTGAGACAGCAGGAGAGGTGGAGGTGTGAGACAGCAGGAGAGGTGGAGGTGTGAGACAGCAGGAGAGGTGGGGCACTGCAGACAGCTCGATCTAACCGTGGGTCAAGTCCTAGGAAGGCTGTGGGAGGTGGCGCTGGAGGAGCAGCTACAGACTGAGCCAGAGGGCAGGGATGTCTTGCTAAGGAGCTTGCGCTTGACTTTGCTGGGGATGGGAGCTACTGCACACAGGCAGATTTCCCCTGCTTGCTGGGTGTTAACTAGAAAAAAAAAAAAAGACCCTGAAGTCCAGGGCTATCTTGATAACATAGGCCATTTCCGGTGCTTTCCAAACATCTCATCCTCACTCTGAGGTTCTCATCAGGACGGTGGCTTTCCATGAGGCAAAAGACTGCTGCAAGTAGTCTGAGGACCCAAACTGGGATCAGGATCACATCGTGCAGCCTCCCTCTTCTTCAGCTTGACACAGACATGGCACCTGAGACGAGTTTCCAGTATTTGGCTGACCGAAAAGTCGAGATGAAGGAGGTCGACCTCTCGATCGCCTTCAAAGCTACAGTCAGGAGCAAGAGGCCACCTGCATTTACTGCCTGTAGCTTAAGGTTGCTTATCGAGGAGAAGGAGTGGGGGACGTAGCTCTGAGTACGGGGAAGTCCGTTCCCTGAGACAAAACACTCAGGCACAGGAAAGATCGGGCAGTCGCTTGGAGGCAGAATTGCAAATGGAAGGACTCTGGGGCTGCAAAGGGCACATGAGATCATATGGCTGAGCAATGGGGTGTTCTCTCTCCAACCCACACTCTTCTGCCGGGAGGCAGGAGAAAGCGGTGGTAAGAAACATACAATCTGCAGTCACACACCTGGGTTTGTGTTCAAGCCCTGCTGTGCACTGGGAAGGTACCTAATTTTTCTGTGTCCTAGTTTCCTCCTCTGCAAACAGGATAAAACAGTACCTAAGTCGCAGGGTTAGTGTGAGGATCAAATGTCATTCCACAAAAACAGTTTAGAACACTACCTGGCCCACAGACACAGGCAATAAACACCAGCTATTATTCTGTGTCAAATGGAAAATGAAAAAGAACTACCTTTATAGAATGGCTGAAGGATGTAAAATATTGGCAGACTATTACACACCTGCTCATACACACACCCTGCAGATGTAATGCTATTACTGCTGTTGAGAAATCTGTTTAAAAATAAACCCAAACTTCCCGGAAGGGTGACCCTTCTCTCTACTTTGTCAACCTTCACTACTGTAACTTTTCATTAGTTCTGGCCACTTCAGGTTGCTGATCACAACTCACCAATTTGCGGATTTCACATTCTAAATTCTGAATACAGTCCAGTTTCCTCTTGCGGCAGCGCTGGGCTGCGATGCGGTTCTTGCTGCGCCGCCGGACATCGTGAATGAACTCGAGCTGTTCTGAGGTTAGCTTGTGCATCTTAATCATCATCTGGAAATCGTTCCTTGGAAGATCTGTGATTTGATCTACAGGAAAAGGAAGTTTGACCTGAAACCAAGAATAATAGAATATGAGCATGGCAGCTGGATTTTAGTTTTAATTATGGCAGGTTAAACATCAAAAAAACGGTAAAACCTCCTTTTTAAGATGACCAAGTAATATGGACACTACTGAAAGCAAGCAGTGATGACTTCTTCCCTGTTGAAGCACAAATTAGATGTAATATTTGGACAATCAGACAGAATTAAGAACACATAAATGTTATAATGTTATCATTCCTGAGAGTTTGGAAGCAGAAGGCATGGAAATATTGAAAAATGTGTCATCTTCCACTGCTATAGCACTCTTGTAAGGACTCTACAGTTAGCTGAAATCTACTTCCATAAGACACTTTAGCCTAACTCAATGAAATGACAAATTATAGGGAGATAACAAAAGACTTATCTAAAGTACTTGAATGAAGAGAGCCCCACACATCTTGAAGATGCTGGAAAAACACAACCATCAGTGTGAGTTTTAGTTACAACAGCAACGGGGCGGGATAAGGAGGTAACTTGGATAGGCTCCATGAGTGTGGACCGGGAGTCGGAAGGAGTGGACTTTAATCCTCCTCACCAGTCATGAGACAGCAGGCAAATCATTCTCTTTCTGAGCCTTAATTTCCTCATCTGAAAAATGGAGCATTTTTTTTTTCTTTTTTGCCGTATAGTGCTATGTAAGTGTTTGGCACTTCGGCTGATTGTGTTTTCCAAAAATGGCCATCCCATCTCACGTTTCCTTTTGCAATGTGAAGTTGACATTCCTTTACTGAGAGGTAGGGTGCCTTTTCCTGCCTTTTGACCAACAGAATGCAACGGAAGTGATGACGTGTCATTTCTGAGGCTAGGTCACAAAAGGCACTGCATCTTCCCCTTAGGCCTCTTACACTGCTTGCTCTGGAGGGAACCAGCTGCTGGACTTGAGGACATGCAAGCAGCTCTGTGGAGAGGCCCAGGTGGAGAGAGCTGATGCCTGCAGCCAACAACCAGCATCACCTTGCCAGTCATGTGAACGAGCCCCCTTGGAAATGGATCCTCCAGCCCCAGTCAAACCTTCAGATCAGGCAGCCCCAGCCAACATCTGACTTCAGCCTCATGAGAGATCTTGAACCGGAGCTGCTCAGACGGGCCACTCCTGGATTCCTGACTCACACTGACTTGTCTCACAGCAACTGTGAGACAGGTTAAATGATTATTGTCTTAAGCAGGAAGTTTTGGGGTGATTTACTGTGCAACAATAGAGAACCGATGCAGGGACCTTATTGGCACAATTTCTACTTTCAAACTCTTGACAAATCAAGGCAAATTAAGCATTACCTAAAGAGAGGAGAGGATACCAGTCTTTTGAGGCTGGATCTGTGTCCTCCCTGTACTGTTAAATGCTTGGCTATAACCCTATGGCTGTTCAAAACAGTTCTTAAGAAAAGAATCACAACCCACGAAAAAGAGTGCATGTAAAAGCCCCTAGTGCAAAAGGTGAGGGGTGAACCCAGGCTGTGTCTATCTCCATCCAGGGCCTCCTTGGCACCCATGAGGTGAAGAACACGGGTCTGCACCTTCGAGCAGTTTGATACCACCCTTCCCAAGGCTCTTGATGATTCAGGGGCTTTAGGTGCCCTTCTGGTCCTGCTTCTGAAACTCCTGGAAAAGGAAGGTTGCATGTTGCCAGGCCAAGAGACAAGGTGTTTCCCAGCTCAGTCTGCTTAATCCTCGCTTACATGCGAGTCTGCCTTAGACAGCCAGCAGGTGGCGCTACAAACTCAAACTTCCTTCAAGCGCGGGCACAGCGCTAACATTACGAACACCAGGAGCCACACGTGATGTTAAAATTTTCCAGTAGCCACATTAAAAGAAGTAAAAAGAAACAGGTGAACTGATTTTAATAATGTATGTTAGTTAACACAATAGATCCAAAAATTCCAACCTGTAGTTTAATATAACACAATTATTTGAGATAGTTTCCATTTCCCTGTGCTAAATTTTCAAAATCCAGAAAGTATTTTATCCTCACAGCACATCACAATTTAGACTAGCCACACTGCAGGGGCCTGACAGCCTTGTGCAGAATGCGGCTGCTGCATGGGACAACACAGCGCTAGAAGACAGAACAAACGGACTCAGTCTACCCGAGGAGCCTGAAAACCACGCAGGCCTGGGTTTAACAGATCAAAATATTTTTGGAAGAAGAAACCAACTCTCGTTAGTATTCAGCTCTGCACTGTTAAATCTATGTTCTTCCAGGGAGTGAGAATGAAGATATTTTATCCTAAGCTCGGGCTTTTTCTTTGGTTGCGTCAGATACAGGCAGACCTGAGTCCTGATCCTGGCATTCGTGGCTAATGCCCATGCACAAAGGCAAACACACTAAATGAGCGTTTGACTTTCCTGTGGTTGGGTGCAATTTCTTTGTCGGGTTACTTCACGGCCCTGAGCCTGACGTGGCATTTGCTGAAGGTTCCCAATGGGTGCTCTGATTCGCCTTCCGCCTGGTGAACTCTGTCCCATGATACCGTAAAATTTCGGTCCAAGAAAGCAAAGTCGCAGCAGAGCACAGGACACCACTCGGAGCTCAGCCCCACTCCGACTGCTAGACACAGGCAGCTGGGACAAACAGCTCCTTGTTACGGGCTCGGGAAGGGCCTTTGTCTGTGAGGCTGTATTTGCACAGGGCTTAGAACGATATGAAAGAATGTTTGATTTCCCTTTTATACCCTTTGGATAACAAACAGACACTCTGGTCCTGGACGGTGCCTCGATAACACAGAGACCTGTCTGTTGGAGACACGGACGTTTCCGCACAGCAGAGGTTGTGGCATCTCAGCGGCTTGTGGAGTTTCCCCCTCTGCTGACAACAAAGCCATCCCGCTTCTGCTCTAAATGTGTTTACGTATTTTCAGAAAGAAAATATACCTATAGTTCAGGCTCTGAGGAAAGTCAAAAGGGCTTCTGTACCAAGAGCTACCGTATTTAAAATCATCTAGACAGTGAATATAAAATACTAGGGAAACAGGACAGAGGGCTGCCAGGAAAAAGGAAAAATCAACAATGCTAGTTTCAAAGTCCCTGAAGCAAAAGGCCATATAAAATTTCAGATCTGTTGCAACTCGAGCTGCTTTTTAAAGAGGGTCAGAGGCAAAGAAGAGTCAGCTATAGACTTTCTTCCGTGTGCAATAAACCCCACTCGTGTTTCTTTTTAAAAGTTTCTGTTACCCTCTAGCAATGGAGGGCTTATGTTGACGAACAAGTGGGGAACTCCCCGAGGTGTTGTTGGTAAGGCACAGTGGCGACTTTACCGCATCCATTCGTTGTTTTCAGAGCAGTAAGTTCCAAGCCAAGGGGCATCTTCTCCAGAAATAAGGAGCAGCCACCAATCCTTTGGTCCCTTGGAGGACATTCTTCTCACAGGTTCTTGGCACCCAAACAATGCCAAATGGGGCTGAAAAGTCAGATACTGCCTCTTGGCCTTGGGAAGCTGACTGAGAAGTGTCAAGGGCGTCCTCTCTCTCTCTTCCAGAGAATAATCACATATAGGCGCAGTAGGACTTAACACCTTGTTTACGGTCCCTCCGCACACTCACTCTCCCAGGATTTCACTGCTCAGCAGTGGTTTGGTTTTCATTCACTAGCCCCTCATAAATAGTGCAGAATACCCAACCTGCCAGGATGAAAGAGTCCTGCCAACCACCTGTGTGAATGGCCTCATTATACTCGGCCAGCCACACGTGGCTCAGGGTGAGCAGGCTGTATGTAAAGGGAAGAGCATGTGGGATTTGTGGGTGCTGATTTGGTTCTCAGAAGAGGCTCAGAGAGGCAGGAGCAGCCGCTGAGTCAGCAAGCCAAGGGCCAAACAGGGCACCACGGGGCGGTGCCACAGCTTGCACGATAAGCTACTGTTGATTTTACCCAGCTCCAGCAAAGTGCTGACTCGTCGCTTCCCTCTGGAACACAACAGGAGGAGCAGGACTAGAGGCTGGTTTACAGCATGGGACCTTGCACTGCCCTGCTAAGCAATGGCCAGAGGAGGGTTAGACCTTTTGGGGGTTCCCGCTCTTTAGCAGTCAGTGAAACTGATGGTTTCTGCCGTGTGCCCAGGGACCTCTGGCCTCAGGAGGCGGCAAAAGGTAGGAGGAAGATGTGACAGCTGGATGGTGCATGAAACCTAAACATGCCTCCTCACGTGCTGTCTGCACCGGCGAGGCCTGAACCGGGGAAGCCGCAGGCTGGACCCTGAGATGCCAGCGCCGCCTCACCAAACAGAAATCACCCGCTCCACTTCTCCCCGCTGCCAACCACTACCCCCATTCTGCAGCCTAAACCATCAGCCCCTTCCTCCCTAGTAAACAAAAATCACTAAAAATTATATAATATGTACAGTTTCTTTCAGAAAATTCAAATATGTATACAAAAAGGGCAAAACCCCAATTTCTACCCCCCAAATGATGACTCTCTTGCTCTGGTGGATTTCCCTGTGATCTTTGTTGTCATATTTTTCATGGAGCTGTGATCAGACGGTACTATAGCTATCTCACCTCATCATGCCTCCTAACACTCATTTCACTTGCCTGGTGTTTGTGGTTTGCCGGGGGAAGGTTATTAGAGAAGCAGGACGTAGCTGCACAATTCTCAGAAAAAGCCAGAAACAAGCATCTACTTCCTCCAGAAATCCCAGTGGAAGACTGGGTTGCGAATTATTTTTTCCTATCTCGTTTCTTGGTTTTACTACCAGATGTTGTGTGGAACCTGCAGGAACAGGGTCATATTAACAGGATACCCTGAGGCAATGACGGTGTGGCCAGCTCCTCAAAGCCTTTGACACCTGTGCTCTTACAGGACCCTCAGATCCCCATGAGTTGTCTGGCGGAGCAAGACGCCCATTGGATGGATAATTCCAGAGCTGCTGGAACCGTGACAGCCAGCTCAGTGCTGGGCAGAAGCCAATGACAAAAGCTCCCCTCCCAGACCAAGAAATGTTTCCTGCACAATTGTATTTCTACATTCTATTCTCATGGCCTAGTTTCTGGCGCAAATGCAGGACACCTGGGATTTAGTCGCGATACTGCAATTAATTAGCTGTGTGAGCTCAGGCAAGTCTTTATTCTCTCTGTCCTGAAGTTCTTTGAGGATCTGTGAGTCAGAGGGAGATAATACCTGCCCTACTTAGCTTATAGGGTTGCTATGAAGAATAAAATTGGATAATAGGTGGAGAAGGTGCTTTGAAAAGTTTGAACTGCCTTATAAATATGAGGTGCTATTATTTGTCAGCCCTATCTTTCTTCATCACATGGTTTCTTCTTCCAGACATATAGTGCGCTTTGGAATTCCAGACGCTAAGAATGTTCTTCTAGACAACATGAAAACACTGTTTTAATTAGAAGTATGGCTGACTTCTACGCTGCCCGGCAAGGCTTCGTTTTATTAAGCAGACCAACTACAGACACTTCTAAAAACATGGCTGATCCACTAACCCACAAAAATGATTGTAAAAATTTTACATACAACATGTGTCTCAAAGTCAGTGTCTGGGTGGGAAGAGTTAGAGTCAGACATGGCTCTTCTACACCATTTGTGTGTTTGCTCCGGATCTATTTCTCATTTTTTCTCTCTCTCGTGCACACACACACTCAGTCTAATATACTTTATTCCTCTTGACATAAAACATCTTAATAAAGCAAGCCCAACTAAATTGATACTTCTGTCTGTGCAAATAAACTGTCTAGTGCTTCTTTATGAAAATCCACAATTAATTAGAAATGCTTCAGCTACAAAACTGCCTTACTAAGAAGCTTACTACTTGGGAAATGATTGTGATGTTTCTATAATTTTCAAAATTTGAAAACAAACCTGTAAACCCCACTGAGATACTTCACATCCCCTAGATGACTATAATAAAAAAAGATGGACAATAACAAGTGTTGTTGAGGATGTACAGAAACTGGATCCCTCACACACTGCTGGTAGGAATGTAAAATGCGACAGTGACCTTGGAAACAGTCTGGTAGTTCCTCAAAAGGTTTAATGTGGAGTTTTCACACGATTCAGTAATTCCATTCCTAGGTATATAATGAAGAGAAATGAAAACATATGTCTTCGAAAAACTGGTACTCAAGTGTTCATAGCAGTGTTACTCATAACAGCCCAAAGGTGGAAGCAACCCAAATGTCTCTCAACCAATGAATGGGTCAACACTATGTGGCATGGATCAACATAATGGAGTATCATTCAGCAATAAAAAGGAATAAAGCACTAACACATGACAAGGTACATCAATGGCAGGGGTGAGCCTTGAAAACATTATGTTGCAGTGAAAGGAGCCAGACACAAAAGGCCATATATTGTTAAGACTCCATTTGTGCAAAATGTCCAGAACGGGCGAATCTATAGAGACAGAAGGTAGATTTGTGGTTGCCTGGGGTTGAGGGCAGCAGGCAGGAAGGAGTGACTGCTAATGGGTACGGTGTTTCCTTTTAGGGTGATGAAAATGTTCTGCAATTAGCTAGCGGTGATGGTTGTATAACATTGTGACTATATTTAAAAACCACTGACTTGTTCACTTCAGTAGGGTAAATTTTATGATGTGGGAATTATGTCTCAATTTAAAAAAGCAGCCTGTGTGAGACATGCACATCTAAAATTCAAACATTACAGACATACATGGAAATGAAGCTTTCCCTACTCTCCGTCTCCCCAACGTTGCTTCCAATTCCATCTTATTCTCCACACTGATTTTATTTATACAGTATGTATATTTATGAAACAAAGTAGGACCTTGTTGTGCATACTGTTTTGTGACTTTTTTCACTTAACATGACTTGTTCTTTTTTTTTTTCATCATTGGAAGAGAAAAATTCCTAAGCTGACTTCTTAAGGAATATAACAAACCCAGAAGTCACAAAGAAAAAGACTGATACTTTGACTACCCAAAAATTAAAATTTTCTATATGGAAAAACATACTATAAATAAACAAACAGACTAGGAGAAAATCTAGGCAACATTTATGAGAAAGGGCTAATGTTCCTAATATTAGGGATTAAGGTTCCTACACATTGATTTAAAGTTAAACAGCACAAAAGTGGGCAAAGATGTAAACTGACAATTCATAGGAAAGGAAAAATAAATGTTGAATACACACAAAACAAGGTGTCAACTTCCTTAGTGATCACCATTTTTTGCCCATCGAATTGGCAAAAATTAAAAAAGACTGGTGACTACTAGTACTGGCAAGAATAGGGAAGATGGACACTCCTAAATTGCCGAGAGATATGTGAATTGCTACAACCTCTTGGGAAAGTAATTAGGTAGTATTTAATAAATGGGCACAACCTTTAACCCACCTACGGGACTCTAACCAACAAAAATAAAAGTACCACTACTAATAATGTGTTCTCAAAAATGTTTATTGTGGCAATGTTTATAAGAGGGAAAAAAACTGGAAACAACTGAAATGTCTGTTAATAGGTGCTAGCTGAATGAACCGTGATTTATAAGAACCATGGATATTAAGGAAACACGTGTGAGCCCTATGTGATCGACCTAGAGCCATGCACACAGTAGACAGCTATGTGAAAAAAAGGAAGTTGAGTAATTATACAGTATAATACCAGTAAAATAAAACCCAAACCCCTAGAGATGTGAATATATATTTGTATACTGTTGTAGGCACAGAGAAAGCCTGCTAAGTGTGGTATGTTTGGGGCTAGCTATGTTGTGTTCTGGTATTGAAAAGAAAAGAAAGTAATTTTAAAAAGCTGAATACTGATAAAGGCCAACGTGTTAACTCAAGCTTTTTCAAAGCTAAGAAACAGTTAAAAAGGATGGGAGATGGGAGAAGTTCATGTTTATGAGACGGAAGAGCTACTTAACATGGCATAACCAGAATATCTTACAGAAAATAAGGTATGCCCACACTTTTCTTTGATCTAACACTTTGGCTCCTTCCAGAGGTGGAGGGAGAGAGACTGGGGAAGCGCATCTAAAGTGTTAGGCTGGTGGCTGGCCAGGGCTGGGAGCCCTTTTGGTTGTCTCCTTGGGGTTCACTTGGAAGAGAAGACACCTGGACCTCATCTGAGAGCAGATCGAGGCAGAATCAGCCCAGCCAATGCTGGTTTCTTTCAGATCAGTTCAGGAAAACAGGTTCTGACTCATGGGGAAGGATTTGCCCTCAGCATCATTACTGGGGATGACACTTCCACCAGCGTCCAAGCATTAACTCCCAAAAGCGAGTTATAAACTTTAAGAGCAGCAGTCATGCTAAGTCCCTGAGACAGTTCTTGGAGAATCTAACTTCTACTCTAGGAATACTAAAATGTCAAACTGGGAAAACCTTAGCTTTACTATAACTATCCTGTCCAAAATGTACTGCCGAGAGGGGCTGCGATTCCTGAAATGGCATAGCGCTTTGGTAAATGTCTCTTCTTTCACTGTTAAGGCATGTAAACAACAGCTTCTTTTTTTGGAAAGCAAAAAAATAAAACTATTTTTAAAAGCAGGGGTATTTCTTGAGGGGAGACTAATCCTGGTCATGACTACTATACAAGTTGAATGAGTGTCCTTTTAACTGAGTCACTATTTTCAGTTCTAAGGTAGATAACTGATATGGCCCAACACAGAAAAACACATGTGCTCTTCTTGTGACACTGAGTTCCAAGAAGTGACTCTAAGCTGTCTTTTGGGATATTAGAGGGGCAAAAGAAGATGTACCTGAAACTGACAGTTCCTTGAACATATGCAAATGTCACAAAAACACAATCCATCACGCTGAATGGCCGGACTCCTCGTAAGAGAGACAAACAACAAAGACTCAGGTGTTTGTCCTCTTCTCACCACACCAGTCCTTGGTGAGACAAATCATGATGCCGACAAACTGGGCCCAGCGACTAGCCTTCCACACGGGCACACTTATTAACAGTTTCAGGGACAAAAAGAAAACCTCACAAAAGTTGTGGCCAGAGGGAAAGAATGAGTGAGGAGAGAGAGTACACAGTCTTTCACCTCTGTCCTCTCAGGTCAGGGACACAGATGCGAGTCTGGCTCAGGGGACTGGGCACGACCCTCCATCCCAAACCGAAGGGCATATGGTGTATTCAAATGGGACTAGTTCCCGTTCACGTTTCCTTTATTATTTCTTTCAGTAAATTAAATCCGTTCCATGTTCCTCTGCCTTTCTCCATTTCTGCCAGGCAGTTAACAGAAGAACAGAAACCAGGCTAGCTAGCAGAGAAGGGAAAGTGACCACAGGGCATTTCTGCAGTTGGCGCAGGGAACTGTGGAATCTATTTTCAAAACATGCCCGAACTCAAACCTCATGTGCTTCTCGCCAATCTTGCGGAGACTGAATAAACCGCACGTGGCTCTGTGCAAAGCCACCTCGCCCCGTGTGGCATTTCAGCTGTCTGGTCAGGTTAGCATCCTCTGCCTTACGGAGGCTGCCATGCAGGGAGCGTGGGCGGGTATGAAGGGCACTGGCCTAATGAGGACCATGCTTCATTTCTTCCTGTGTTTTGTGGCTACACAGCTCTCCGGAGGGACTCGTCCCTGGGTTCGCTCACTCCTGCTCCTGAGGCGGTCCGAGACACAGGAAGCAATCTCGGGTTGGTTCCTTGACAGTCAGCAAGATGGTATAGCAAATGCTAGGTCGTGACACAGCCTCCCTCGGGTCTTTCTAGCGAACACTCATGCTGCTGGGTTGGTGGGGACCTGGGGGGGGGGCTCCTATTCTTCCCTCTCCTCGGTCACATGAATCTTGCTCATGATGTGGCCGCTGCTGTCCCTTGCCTAGCAAGGGTAAGACACAGACGGAACCTTTGGAAATTTCTTCTATAAAGCACTCTGTTTCAGGGTGGACAAAACCACGACTCCACCCCACTACTCCTCAAAATGACGTCCTATCCTTTGGGGGAGCTTGGGAAATGATCTGTTATACGTTATGTGTGGCTTCTGTGATGACCCTGGGGCCAGGATGGACGGTGGGCATTCTATCATCTGCACCATGATGGACATGCGGTGGCCCTGGGGTCTTCTGCTGACAAGGAAAATTTAAAAGGTGCTGGGAGAGCACCTGTTTTGTGTCAATCTATTTACTTTCAATCAATCAATCTTGAAAGAGATTCTCCATTTTCCTTCGTACTGATGGGGCGAGAGGGCAAGGATGAGGGCGATGGATACGGCATCATTTCAAAGCAGATGGAGGACAGGGGAGAAAGGGAGGAGGAAGAGGGATGATTTGAAGTACCCGAGCCCACTTCCATGTCCTAGACTTAAGCTTTTTTCACTAAGCAGCTTGCCTCTGCTTGTTGAGTGCTGAAATCTAGACCAACCCTCATGTGCCTTGTAGGACAAAGTGGTTAATTTGGGATCGCTCTGCAGCACTCCGCTTCCATGGATGGGGGAGGCAGTCCCCTCACTGTCACCTTTAATCTTGGCAAATAAGAACAATCTGGGAGTGGCGGGGGAAGGGCAGGGAAAAGTCCAGATAAAGGACTGAGAGAGTGGGTCACATGCTTGAATTTATGTGGGTTCCCTACCTCCTGGCCCCTGTCCTGCACAGGACACGACTCACTGTCTGCTTCCGAGAACGATCCGGATTCGTCGCTGGAGTTGGTTCCATAAGACTGCTCACATTTAATTTGGGGTCGGACTGGGTTGTACATCCCATCTCCCATCAGGCCTGGTTCCTGATGTTCTGTGGCAAGGAACTTGGCTCCCTGGGAACAGGGCGAGGAGGAGAACTCACAGAGAGGGAGGCTGCAGGGCGAGCCCCCGCTCCCGTCCTCTGCGTAGGAATAGGAGGAGCAAGAGCTGGAGGTCCTGGTCCTGGTCTCCAAGGGGGGCGAGCGAGGGCAGACTTTGATTGGCACCGGGCAGCTGGTGTTGGGCCGCATCCTTCCTGGCAAGTGGTCAGCCATCAGCCCACCGTGGGAGTAGGCCTGTGAGCTGGGGAGGGACTGGCCAGCCCCCACCCACAGACCCTTTGGCACCGGCTCAGAGAGGTCTTTGTCCAAACTGCTCACCCCAGAATATGAGTGCACCGAGGTGCTCACTTGGTCACAAGCGCTGGAGGAGAAGATCACGCTCCTCCGGTCCAGCTCTCCCTCCTGTTTACAGAGAGCCTCCAACCCAGGCCCCCTGAGGGGCGACCCCATCGTGAAGTTGGGCATGTCCTTCTGGCTCACGTGGGGCTGTCCGTAATTCCCCGTGAAAGGGGTGTAGTCAGTTTTAAGGTCACCCTGAGTGATCCCCTTGTCAAAAGGGCACGCTGGACTCCTGGCAAAGTGCTGCTGGGATGTACTAGGCAGGCCAGACAACTCCACGCTTTTCGTTATGCTGAACAGAGACCTTAAGCAGGAGGGCGAGGACACGCTCCTGGACCTCTCCAGGCAGGCGGCCCCCAAGGGGGCGGCGGGGCCGGGGCCGGGGCTGGGCTGCTTCCGGTCCATCTCCACGTCCCCAGCTCTGTCCTTGGCGTCGGGCTCATCTCCGGACAGGCAGAGCGTGATGCTCTCTTCCTCGTTCTCCTCACTGGGCGGCTCACTTTTAATCTGCCCCATGGCAAGCCCCGGCTTGAGGCTGCTGCCGGAGTTATCTTCACTGAATGTGCTTGCAAAACCTGAGGTACTGTGTGATGACGCATTGTAGACATTCTTGGTACATGCAAGCTGGTATTTCTTGTATCTGGGGTACTGCGTTAACGCGTCCTTTTCCGAGCTCTCCTTGGTGTCCGTGGGCACGTCGGTCTCGGGCAGCAAGGTTTCCTCCTTCTCTGCCGCTGGGATGGCAGTGGCCTCAAAGCTGATGGGGTCTGGAAGCATCTGGTCCCTGGGGCAAGCCATCTTGGCCGTTTCGGAATCCATGGTCTCCTCCTCTTCCTCCTCCTCCTCTCCCGCGGAGTTCTCCCGGTCGTCGTGCGGGCGCTGGCACGCAGCGTCCTTCCGGCACACGAACAGGCCATCCTCGCTGCTCAGGAGCTGGGTCTGCAGGAAGCTGAAGCAGGAGTCCTCCAGGTTGTGCATGCGCAGGAACTCCGCACAGCGGATGACCTCGCGGATGTTTTCTCTGCTGAGTAACAGCTTGGCAGTGTAAGCAAACTGCAACAGCGGCCCAAAGCCCCTGGCCGTGACCTGCAAAACAAACGGGGAAATTGCCAACATTACCATCAGCTCCGCTATTGTCCCGAATCCCTCAACTGAAGCGAGATAACCAGACAGTGCTAACGTCCCAGAATAAAGACTGCAAAGGAGCAGTTAATCTTGTACTGGGTCAGCAACGATGCTGCTTCCAATAATTAGTGCCTGTCTCGTGCACGCCACCGCTGTACTTCATCACAGCCCAAGCGGAATTGAAAATCACCAGGGTCAAGTGGCTAAACAAGATGACAACGGGGCCAGTGTTTACACTAATGAAATATCTTGGCAAAAATGCACGGTGACAATGGGAAGCCTATTAATTTCCCTCCCAATCAGGCCTGTTGAGAGCCATTGTACACAAGGAGCTGCTCGAGCAGCTCGCTTGAGCCAAAGACAGCATTATCGTTTTTTGTCATCCACAAAATTGGCAATACGACCCTATTAAAAACTCAAAGTCCACGGGGTTGTAGAAATAGTTTTTCCTCATTCACTTACCATGTTAAAAGAGATATTAAAAACAACTGTTGTGTTCATCCCTCATGGTTTCTATTTGGGGCTTTCCAGCATCATGTCAAACCTGATCTTACAATGATACGAGAGATGATGACAAGCAAAAGCAATGTTCTCACCAAAAAATTAACTGCTGGCCCATAATGAATGGGGGTTACAGAGCTAAACAATCTGGCTGTCATTTAAATGGCTGAAGCTGCTGAGTGGCACAGGACACGGGCTATTCCTTCCCTAATTATTGGCAGCAGCTTTGCCATGCAGCTGTCTTTTTTCCTGGTAAATCTTCAGGGGCTAAGCCTACTCTCATCTGCTGCGTATCCATTATGTTTTACACAGATTGAAAATGTACTATTTATGCACAGCTTGCACACACACACAAACACACTTGTGAGCCCGAACAATGACTTAAACAATTAAGAATATGTTGCCTAAGGCCGTTGGTTTTTCAGATGGAAACAGATTAAACTTGCTGGTGTTCAGGGTAGGCTTCCTTACCCCGCATGTAAAGCCAAGCATCCTCCAGGTTCTTGCAAGCTCTGCTGACCCCATAGGAAGGGGAGGCGGGTCTATGAATCAAGTGTACAAATCAAATGAAAGCAGCAATCATAGGGTCCTTGCTGGAAGCTATGGTAACAATGATCAAAAATTTTAGCTGAGGGGATGAGAGCAGAGCAAGAGGAACTGGCAAGCTTTGCAGCTGACTGCTGTGTGTATTAAATTTCCTGCAACACACAGAGCCGACACTCTTGCAAGGACCTGTGTCTGTTGTTCAAGGTTCAACTTCTTGAACTGGACATTAACTTCTTTGGGAGCCCTCTCCAAGCCTTTTAAAGAGAACGAATGACACTGCCCTCTCAGCTCCCACAGCCAGATGACGAAATGTCCTGGATTCCCCAGGGTAGTATTCGTTTTATAGGATTGCATTCTGTACAGTAAAGGACATTTTTTAGACATGTAACTGAATGGGATTTTAATTGTTAATATTTTTGAAGTGCTTAAATAAAATTCCAAATTAAAAAAAATTCTGTCAGATATCTTAGTCCAGAGATGTTTGGTTAAAAAACAAGCAAAAAATCATGACTGCAATATTATAGTTCTACAGTTCTACACAGGTAATCACTGTTGTCTCCCTTTTATTATAGTTAATTGTGTTTGTTTCTACCATAAGACAGCAAGCTCCTTCAGATCAGGGATGGTTTTTTTTTTTATTTTTTATTTTTGGAGACAGGGTCTTGCTCTGTCGCCCTGGGTAGAGTGCAGTGGTGTCACTGTAGCGCACAGCAACCTCAAACTCCTGGGCTCAAGCCATCCTTCTGCCTCGGCCTCCCGAGTAGGTGGCACTACAGGGGCACACCACTGTGCCCACTGATTTTTCTATTTTTAGTAGAGACAGGGTCTCACTCTTGCTCAGCCTGGTCTCGAACTCCTGAGCTCAAGCTATCCTCCTGCCGTGGTCTCCCAGAGCGCTAGGATGCTAGGATTACAGGCGTGAGCCACCACACCCAGCCCAGGGATGGTTTCATCTCTCTTTGTAACCCTGCATCTAATCTAACTCAGGGTCTCTGACATGCCAGATACTTGATAAAACCTTGTATTTTACTGACTATGTCATAAGTCTAAGTGTACCCCTAACAAACTACTACCTTGTACAGAAGGTGACAACACAGTCTGTTTAGAGGGTGTTGTCTCAAGTTACATGTGGAGCAAGGCATTGTGTAAACCAACCGACCAAACCGATCAACTGAGCAAAGGCAGACAAGCGAGAATCCTCATTTGTCTTGTCCCAGAGGGCCAGCATTAAAAAGGAGCTCATCTAACCTATACTTTTGTGCCCTGCTAAGCTGACATGGTAACAGATTCGGCAAGTAGTACCTACTGTATCTGTTTTGTGTACTTTTCTCCCGGGAATATTTAAAGGGGAGTAAAAAAAGTGAGGAAGTGTGTATTTACAGGTAACTAAAGAAGGTGGTAAGACTGTCACATGACCTATTCCTTCGCTGCTACACGGATCCACCACAAAGAGAGAGTCAGCAGAATTAAGGCAGAGTTGACCCCTCAAGAGGCTACTATGCTCCTAGGCAATTTGCCAGTTGCTCAGTGAGTAGATAAGACACATCTTGAGTTTTGGCAAATGTGCTCACGTATACGGGAAATGTGGGAAACGGATCTCAGTGCTGTTTATGCTTTTCATACAGTCCTCATACTCTCATCCTTATCACTATTTCTGCCTTTTTATTTGGTGGGGGTTGGGTAGGGCTAGCATCAGGGGAAGGGAAGACTGGTTACTCTGGATCTGGGGCCCCTGACTGGAGCTGCTGCCCCAGTATTTCTGTTTTATTGTGATGCTGTTGGTCTCAGTGAGCCTTATCCCTATCCCTCACCATGGCCTCTCTTAAAGAAAACTTCTCAAGAAGCCAGAGACACTCATGGGACCTTTAGATCAGGGAGCAGTACTCGGTGTCACCATCTGCCACATGTTGCAAGGAGCTGGAGAAGGGATCACCGCTGAGGGAAGGGTGATGCTGAGAAGTCTCCACGACACAAATCAACGACACTCCTCAGATCACAGACCCTTTGGGTTTAGGAAACATGCTGAGCTTGAAATGATCATCATAGGTCACGAAAGAGTCATGAAGAAAAAAAAATTGGTTTGTAAACTGTTATTCAAGCCCAAGGGCAGAGGAAATGGTGTCCTTACCATGAAAGTTCAACAGCCCATAACTAGCCCTTTTCCCATATTAATTTAAGTCCTGCTTTGTCACACTCAATTCTGCAAAATTTTGCTCAGCTTCTATGTGCAAAGCTTTGTCTAGTGACTCATAGTTACCATTTACCAAGCGTCTCTTAGCGTCCAGCGCTGCGCTAACTGGCTCTCGCAACACCTGGCATGATTGCTTCTATTTTGCAAATAAAGAAACTCAGAAGCAGGGAGGTGAAGAGATTTATCCAGGGTCACAGAGCTAGTAAGTGGAAAGCTGGGGATTTGATCCAAGTCTAGTCTGATTCCTCCTCCTGTGCTAAGTGCTGTGAGAGACACAGCCCTATGCTCAAGAAGCCTACCATTTAGCTTCGTAGAAGAGGCACGAACAATGAAAAGTCAATTATTAAGTAAAAATGGAAGTGAACAATGGAAGGGCCATCGCAAAATTATATGACTAGTTGTCAACTGAGAAATCGAGACAAGTTCAGGAGAAGAGGAGATGCTGAGGTTTGTGGGAGCCCCTTGGACACTCATACCGGGACACCTGGAGTGTCCATTCTAGGTCAAAGTTTGCTTTGGTACACTGGGTACCTTCTGAACTGACACAGAAGTCTGCCAGGAACCCATCTCTGGTGCACCTTCAGGCAGTGGTAATAGTTCCAAATATATAAAACAGAAAGCAAGTGCCTATCGCTCCTGCCAGCCAGTGTTAAAATGGGCAGAGGCTTCCTAAATATTGGTTTAGTCTCCATCTTGAGAAGCTTGCACTGTTTGCCCATTTTCAGGAACCATTAAAACTCACTCATTGTTCTCAGAAGACAAATTCCAGGCACCAACGCGAAGCTATATGTTCACGAAACTGTGACCACAAGTCTGTGCTATTACTTACTTTTTGTTCTTAACAAATAAGGCTCTAATAATGGAAATAAATAAGAGTGGGCGGGAGGTGGAGAATCACACACAAAACCAACGGCCCATAAAAATGGTATTTAAAAAAGTAACGATCATAGAGTTAAAGTGGAATGAAATGGCTAGAAATAGCAGACCAGTTCCATTTCACTGGTGTTAATGGAGCTGCATCCCACTGTTCCCAGGAGACCAGACATGTCTAGGCTAAGATCCACAGGTCAGGAGTGGTCTAAAGGTATGATAAACAAATGCGAAATACAATAGTAGGGACAATCTGGGATGACAGTCTCGCATTTTGCATGAAAATATTTTGGGTGGCTCATTTCAAAGAGTATTTTTTCATCACGCTTAAATACATAACTACCTGGTCCCACAATGTGCAATACTCATTATGCTACAGATAAGAATGGATCACACACTGGGGGCAGAATGGAGTGTGCCACGTGGGGCTGAGACCTGGAAGAAGGCAGGAAATAACACCTTCCTTGCTCTCTGACTGCTCCCTAGGAGGTGATGACCTCAGCCAGCAGTTGGCACACGCGAGTTAGTTCAGCCCTGAAAGAAAAGGCCAGCCTACCAAACTTGCGTGCTATAATGTGAGTCCACGTGTCGACAATGTGTTGAAAATCTGACCCATTGAAACTATGACCCTTAACCCATTATTCCTTTGGGTTCTGATGTATCATCTCTATGTTGCTAATGAAAGGAAGATGGACTGATGAAAACGCAGCTGGTAAGAGGATGGGGTTGGGTGCCATTTGCAGAGCTGGGGAGTTCACTCTTTCTTGAGGAATCCACTTTGCTGCTGGACAGAGCTTACGATAGGAAACTTCTAACAAGTTTCACCTCTGGACTATGACGGATCAGGCAGTCGGCCTTTAGGGTACATCAAAATAGGTTTGGGAATTTTTATGAGACTTGGAACATCATTCTCCATATAAGCTATGTGATTCAGTCTCCCCTGTTGGTCTTGGCAGTATATACACATGGCTTAGGCACTGCACCCAACAGAAGGCTGATCAGAGGAGTCAGGGGATCTACTGACTGCTCCCTAGGAGAGGGGTGACACACTTCTCAAAGTCCCTTACAAAATGTGAAAACTTATACCTTCAGCAATGCCAGGTACATTTTCCTGATGAAGCTGAATCTCTTACGCACTGCAGGAACTGGGAAGATGAAGCTAACAAACCCATCCCCAGGGGTTTTTGAAACCCTGGGGCCACTGACCATCCCTCTGGGATGTACTGCACAGCAAGGCACTTGTCAAATGAAGAAAACAAGGCTGGTGACAACTAACTCTTTCCTTCCACTCCCACATGCACTGCATCCCACTCCGCACGATGAAGCCTGATTTAGCGATGAGGCATCACTTCTAATCTTAATTTTCTATAATTAATACCCATATTATCACATTTTCTCCCCTAAACAGCATGCTATACAAGCATACTATGTTTGTTAAATTAACTTACTTCACTATTTCAACAAAGCTTCTGGTTATTTTAGTATTCATTTTTTTTTTTTTTTAGAGACGTGGTCTTGCTCCGTCACCCAGTCTGGAGTGTAGTAGCACAATCGTAGCTCACTGTAACCTCCAACTCCTGGCTTCAAGTGATCCTCCTGCCTCTGCCTCCTGAGTAGCTAGGATGACAGGTGTGTGCCACCATGCCTGGCTAATATTTTAAAAATTTTTTTGTAGAGATGGGGTCTCACCATGTTGCTCAGGCTGGTCCTGAACTCCTGGCCTCAAACAATCCTCCCACCTCAGCCACCCAGAGTGCTGAGATTACAGGCATGAGCCACCATACCTGGCTTTATTTTTAGTATTCATTTTAGATAAAGATAGAGCCAATCTTGTTTTCCATACCCAAAGTAACAATATAAAAACTAAATCAACATTGAATTTAACTTATACATATGAGTATATAATTTCATATAGTGTTTCTTTTTTTCTTTTTGCTAGAGAACATCACTACCTGCACTAGTGAATATGGCTTAAAACATAAATTAAGTGTCTTTTCTCTTCTGTGAGGGCTTGAATTTAGGTCTGCAGCCATAATGTAAAAGCACCTCTCCTGTTTGTAAATCTGCCCCGAGACTCTATCTGATCATTTAGTAACTTACTATTTTTTGTTTGCCCATTCTTTCATTTCCCAGCCATGGTCTGGCACTCACTGTGTACTATGCAAGGCCTAGGGGAACCAGCCATCTTAGATTCAAGTCCCAGCTCTACTCCCTACCAGCTGTGTAACTTGGGCTGGTTACTTAACCCTTCTGTGCTTCAGTTTCTCCAACTGTAAGACCGGGGATACTGACAGTACCTTTGGAACAGGATCTGGCATAGAGTAACAACTATTATTCTTGCTGTTATTACAAATATGAATAAAATACCATCTTTTTCTCCAAGGAGCTAAGGGGGTGACCAGGGAGACAGATGTTCAATATAAATGTTTACAACATCATCTAAGTAATTTAACAGAGGTATTCTTGGGGTGCTAGGGAGGACAGAGCTGGGGGTAGTTAACTGCTAAGGACATCAGTGTAAAGCTGCCTAGAGGAGGTGACATTTGCCCTGAGTATTGAGGGCTGAGTTGAAGTTCATCTGAATAAGTAAAAGAAGGGCTTGGCTCATTCTCTCATCTCCTTCAGGCTTTTCCTCAAATGCCATTTTCTCAGTGAGGCATTTTCTGGCCCTCTATTCACAATTGCCCTCCCTATTCCTAACACCAGACTGGCTGCATGATTTGCAGGGCCCAGCGCAAAATGAAAATGTGGGCCTTCTGTTCAGAGATTAAGAATTTTAGGAAAGTGACAGCAGAACATTAAGCCAAGTGTAGAGGCCTTCTGAGCCCCGGGCCCTGTGCAATTAAGTGTACAAGTTGTACGTCCATGAAGCCAGCTGAAATGGACTCCTTAGTTTTGGTGGGGGGTGGTGATGGCATCAGGGTAGAGGTCAAACGGTGGAACTCTACTTGAGTTAAACTCCAAAGGCTCACTGGCAGGGCTCCTGGGATCAGCAGTGTAGGTCAGCGGTAGGATCATGGGTATCTTTGGGCAGAAAAACATGGCCAGACCACCAAGGTACTTTTTGATTGGTTAAAAAAAAAAAAAAATCATGTAGGTTCAGTGAACAGAGACATGACTTGAGTCATGATTCCACATTCCCTGCAATCAATTCCCAGGAACTCTGGAGGAAGGACCCCACAGCAACTCACACTTTTGCTATGGTTTCTCCTGTCACAGGGTTTGCAGAAACATACATCTTCTAGTTTTTCCTAAATCATGACTTAATACAAACTTTTTTAAATTAAAAAAAAAAACTCTTAACAAAAAATTATTCAGAACCTGTTCTGACCAGAACCAAATTTACTACGTATCTCTCTCTCTGTGTATTTCTGTAATACTACTTTAATATGAATATAACAGGAAAATCTAAATAGTTCTGACCATCTTCTATCGTTGATTTCTAATATTTAATTTAATTTTAGTTTGACATTATAAACTCACATACTAGCTGTTGACTATTGTCTCTCGGTCTCACACCCACCCTTCTTTTATTACCCTCTGCAGGGCTGAGGCTGGGAGTTTACCAACTCCATTTCCTAGGTGCTTTGTGCTGTTGACCTATTATTGGATTCTGCCAATAAGGCGCACTGCTGGGAGCTCAGAAGGTAGGAGGAGTGAAGAAGCTGTGGTTCCTTCTGCTTCTTCTCTTTTCTTTCCTTCCCCAGTGGTGTGTTCTGGAAGTGGCTGCATCCCCAACTCACTGGTGGAGGCTCTGGGAGGGGTTGTCTCCTTCATAGCAGCAGCTCCTGAGGCATCAGACCCTCCTTGGTGCTCACAGGTCCCTTTAATCCCCTCCAGCCCTAGGCGAGGTAGACACTTCCTGCGGTCATTAATCATTGGGTTAACTCTCCTTCCCTTTTCTGTTCTTCCAGTTTTCCAACACCTGTGTAACCAATTTCCTGTTTTATACCCTCTTTATTTGAAACACCTGGCGTGGTTTCTGTTTCCCTGACTTAATCATCCGTATTATAGACAAGGAGGCCAAAGCCCAGAAAGGTGAAGGGATTTACCCAAAGTCACGTGGCTAGTCAGCCAGGGCTTCACTCAAGTCTTCTGACCTCAGAGTTTAACTCTCACACTCCTTCCTACCTCTTGCTGTTTCTCTGAAGTGAACCTGAAAAGAAATGCTATTTCATATGGAAACACATTATTGTAAGTTTTATGACACTCTCTAAAATATTCTATTTTATACAGCTCTGTCTAAAGGTGTCTGGCCAACTGGATGTGGTACGTGCTTGGGTATGAGGAAGGGTGAATCTCATACTTGGTTCTATTGTCATGGGCATGGTTCAGATTCCAGTGCCTAGATTTCTCCTGAAGAATGAAGATAATGGGGCGTTGTCCCTCTCCTGATCAGTCAAACTCTATAAATCCTAGGAAGCCCTCAGAATCTAGAAGATGAAGGAGAAATGTCTTTCTGGTGGGGAGCCACATGGCTCCAAAGCTTTGTTCCAGATTAGAAAGGTAGATAAAGATGATGTCTATCAAAACCACAATGAGATATCACTTACCCTAGTGAGAATGGCCTTATCAAAAAGTCCCAAAACAATAAATGTTGGTGCAGATGTGGAGAGACAGGAACACTCATATACTACTGGTGGGACCGCAAACTAGTACAACCTCTGTGGAAAGCAATATGGAGATACCTCAAAGAGATAGAAGTAGAATTACCATTTGATCCAGCAATCCCATTACTGGGCATCTACCCCAAAGAACAAAAGACATTCTATAAAAAAGACATCTGTACTTGAATATTTATAGCAGCACAATTCACAATCGCAAAGATGTGGAAACAACCCAAGTGCCCATCAACATATGAGTGGATTAATAAAATGTGGTATATGTATACCATGGAGTTCTACTCAGCCACAGAAAACAATGGTGATATAGCACCTCTTGTATTCTCCTGGACAGAGCTGGAACCCATTCTACTAAGTGAAGTATCCCAAGAATGGAAAAACAAGCACCACATGTACTCACCATCAAATTGGTATTAACTGATCAACACTTAAGTGCATATATAGTAGTAACATTCATCAGGTGTCGGGCAGATGGGGGAGATGAGGGGATGGGTATGTACACACGTAACGGGTGGGGTGCACACTGTCTGGGGGATGGACACGCTTGAAGCTATGACTCGGGTGTGGCAAGGGCAAAATATGTAATCTAAACCTTTGTACTCCTGTAATATGCTGAAATAAAAAAAAATTTTAAAAAAGATGATGTCTAGAGGGAAGATTATGTGTCCCCTATCTGGGCTGGTAGGTTCAGAATTATTGGGCTACATAACAGCTGAAACTGCCCCTTAGGTCTTTCTTCTTCTTTTTGAAAATTATTTTTTGTTATTTTTCATTTTCCCTTAGATATTTCTTTGGTTGTTTCAAGGTTGATGAAAACAAGAGAAGAGGCAGTGAACATTCATTATTGTCTTTCCTGAGGACTGGCAACACTTTGGGTCTGTGGAACCTCCACTTCAACTGGGTGGTTTTACTCCCTCGCCTTGCTTCCTTCATGTGTGGCATTCGCTATTTTCTCATTCAGGTATAGATGGTTATATTTCCCAGGTAGGTGACAGGCAAAAGTCATATATGATACCAATACAAGGAACTATATTCATATTTACTCTAAAAGCATACAATGAAAACAGAAAAATCTCCCTTCTGAAAGATTATATAATGAAGTTCATGGAATAATTTTTAAAAATCCAATTTCGGTATAAGTCTAGATACTAAAATAGACATAAAATAGTAGTAACTTTTTACGTTTTTCAGTGTAAAAGGAAAGTGAAAAGCATCCCACTCACTGGTAATGAAGTAGTAAAACCTGCATAAAGGTTTATAGTTTCATTTGAAAAACCACCTCCAAAAGAAAATTATTTTTTAAAAAAAAGATTTAGAAAAAATTACCTAATTTCCATTTTAAATGACCCTCTCCTCTTTCAGGAAACCAATGATCTTCTTAGACCAGAAATTTCTTGAGTCAAGGTCTGGTTTCACCCCTTGGACCCATCTAGTCATTTCAAACCAACCACCAACCACTTGATCTTCAACTACAAAATACAAAACACTTTTGAAGGCTCCCAGTGATGATAAGTTCAGTCTCTCATTAGAACCATCTAATGGCTCTTCACATTAAGCCAAAATTCTCATCCCTGAAGCTTACCCAGTTAGGATTCCCTAAGACCCTCCTTGTTGCTCTCCTCTGAACCATCTTGAGTGTGACTACACCCCTGCAGGATGCCTAGACTGGGTCAATGCTCCAACCATCAATATGGAGGACAGACTATCACCTCTCTCAGTCTAGATCCACTTTTCTAGGAATGCTAAGATTTATTTCACTATCACTTAAGTAAGTGACAGATTTAATTGTAAATACTTACAATTAATATCTCTGAGCTGCTTTTGCCCAGTATATGCTAGAGATAAGCCACGTGTCCATCTTAAATTTGCAAAATCAAATTTTTGACCCAAGAGTGTATATTTGTCTAGATATTTAGAAATTGTTCCTACTATAGAAATTGCTCTTTAGTCAAACTTTTTAAGATACACCTTCTTCCTTTTAAAAACAAGCAAACAAACAATGATGCCATTTCTGATCTTCAGTCTTCTGATGCTTTCCTGGGCTCCACAATTCCTCAAAGATTTTGACCACAGCAAGTTGTACCATATCATATCTAATTTTTTTTCCTGTAGTTTTTGGGCTTTACTTTACCCAGTCTGGGAGCTTGGGTGTTTTGTTTTTGTTCATCTACCTAGGGTTTCCATTCCTTTCTCCAAGTTTTTCTCACTTTTCAGTCTAAAGGTCATTGTTTTTAACACACAACGTAAAAGTAAGTTTGGGCTCTCTGCCATCCTCAATACTACACATGGTCAGCCCCACGGAGCAGCTGTTGGTTTTCTCATCTTCTTGCTCCACAGAAAATTATAAATTCATTTTCCTTTTCTGTGGTCCTCTTTGAAAGGTCTCCCACTCGTTTTGGGCTTGAATTTCCTTGAAGTTGTTTTTGTGGTTCTATACACCTTCCAAATAGTTGTTCATGTTTTTCAACTGCTTAAAATAATACTCTGAATGAAACACAGAACTGCTGGCGTAATTACCCCACTTTGTTGAAAAAAGGGTCCTCATCTGAACTTTGTTTTGGGCATTCCTAGCCCTCCTGAATCATCTTTCCCCACCTACACATAATTTCTACCTTTCTCTTATTTAAACAGAAAACACTTTCAAATGTCTTGAGCCCAAAGAAAACTCCTGGAAGAAGATATAGGGAGAAGCCTTCATGACACTGGACTTGGTAATGATTTCTTGGATATGATGTCGAAAACACAGGAAACAAAAGCAAAAATGGACAAATGGGACTACATAAAACTTAAAAACTTTTGTGTATCATAGCAATCAACGAATTGAAGAGAAAATCAATAGAATAGGAGAAAATATTTGCAAACTATCCATCCAACAAGGTATTCATAACAGGAATATATAAAAAAATTAAACAACTCAATAGCAAAAAACCCAAATGATCTGATTAAAAAACGGACAAAAAACCTGAATAGGCATTTCTCAAAGACATATGAATGGCCAATGAGTATATGAAAAAATGGTTAACATCACTAATCATCAGGGAAATGCAAATAAAAATCTCAGTGAGATATCACCTCACACCAGTTAGAATGGCTATAATCAAAAAGACAAAAAATAACAAATGCTGGCGAGAATGCAGAGAAAGGGGAATGCTCATACGCTGTTTGTGGGAATGTGAATTAGTACAGCCATTACAGAAAACAGTATAGACGTTTCTCAAAATACTAAAAATAGAACTATCATATGATCCAGCAATCCTACTTCTGGGTAAATATCCAAAAGAAAGGAAATCAGTATATTAAGGAGATAGCTGCATTCCCATGTTTATTGCAGCACGATTCACTATAGCCAAGATATAGAATCAACCTAAGTACCCATTCATCAATGGATGAATGGATAAAAAAAAAATGAGACATATATACACAATGGAAAATTATTCAGCTATAAAAAAGAATGAAATCCTGTCATTTGCGTTGACATGGGTAGAACTGGAGATCATTATATTTAAAGTGAAATAAGCCAGGCACAGAAAGACAAATATCGTATGTTCTTCTCACTCGTATGTGGGAGCTAAAAAAGTGGATCTCAAGAAGGTAGACAGTAGAATGGTGGTTACTAGAGGCTGGTAAGTGAAAAGGGGAGAGTAGGTTAAGAGAAGTTTGTTAAGGGGTACAAAAATACAGATAGATAGAATACTGTATTCAATACTACAGTAGGGAAATTATAGTTAATAATAATTTATTGTATATTTCAAAATAGCTAGAAGAGAAGAATTGTAATGTTTCCAACACAAAGAAAAGATAAATGTTTCAGGTGATGGATATTCCAATTACCCAGATTTGATCATTACACACTGTATACAGATATCAAAATATCATATGTAGCCCCAAAATATGTATAACTATAATATTATATGTCAATAAAAAAAGAAAAAACCTTTTGTGCATCAAAGGACACAACAGAGTGAAAAGGCAACTTGTGCAATGGGAGAACATATTTGCAAATCATATATCTGATAAGGGGCTAATATCTAGACTATTTAAAAAACTCCTAAAAATCAACAAAAAACAAAATAACACAATTTAAAAATGGGCAAAGGACTTGACTATTCTCCAAAGACATACAAATGGCCAAAAAGCATATAAAAAGATGCTCAACATCATTAATTATCAGAGAAACGCAAATTAAAATCATAATGAGCTTTCACCTTACACCTATTGGGATGGCTACTATGAAAAAAAACAAACCAGAAAATAACAAGTATTAGTGAGGATATGGAGAAATCGGAACCCTTGTGTAGTGTTGATGGGATTGTAAAATGGTGCAACCTCAATGGAAAGCAGCAGGAAGGTTTCTCAAAAATGAAACAGAACTACCATATGACCCAGAAATCTCACTTCTGGGTATATATTCAAAATAATCCAAAGGAAGATCTTGAAGAGATATTTGCACACCCATGTTCATAGCAGCACTATTGACAATAGCCAAGAGGTAGCCTGAATTTCCATTGATGGCTGAATGAATAAAAATAAATGTGGTAGATACATACAATGGAATATTATTCAGCCTTAAAAAGGAAGAAAGTCCTGTCACATATTACAACATAGATGAAGCCTGAGGATATTATGTTAAGTGAAATAAATCAGACAGTCACAAAAAGACAAATACTGTGTGATTCCACTTATATGAGGTATTTAAAAGTAGTCAAATTCACAGAAACAGAAAGTAGAATGATGTCAAATTCACAGAAACAGAAAGTAGAATGATGTATCTCAGGAGATGTGGGGAGGGGAACAAAGGAGTTGTTTAATAAGTATAGAGTTTTAGCTTTCCAAGATGAAAAAGTTCTGGATATCTGTTTCCCAACCATGTAGACATACTTAATACTACTGAACTGTACAAATAAACATGATGAAGTTGGTAAATTTTATCTTATGTGCCTTTTAAATGACAATAAAAAAGGTCTTTAAATATTTTGGTCTGTGAAAAATCTTCTCTTGGACTATCATATTCTTTAAGATGATACTATCTCTTTCTTCCAGAGGATCCTTCAGAAGATCATTTAAAGGATCTTCTCAGCCATACTCTTGTCAATTCCTTGGTAGTCAGATTAGGACCCAAATGGCAGTACTACCCTTGCATCCTCTACCCTCAGAAAGGTAAAACTGCTGGTATGGCAAATCACTCAGGTATTCTGCTACTAGTTGAAGAGAATTCTAGTAGCTATTCATACAGTCAGAGCTCTACACCATGCCTTTCCTTTGCTCTAATTTTGTAAGTGGAAATAGAAACATGGACCTGTGATTGCCCTGACTTTGTGACCCATGATGAGCTCTTACAACAATATCAGTTTTGTTCCTCTCTCTTCTAATCTCCTCCCAGCGCTCTTCAGGGGGCTCCTGACCTGTGTTTCTGGACTTGCTTACAGAGCTTCTGGACGGAATTTTTGCTCTGCTTTTCTTTCTAGTGGTTCCATTTTTTATTTGAATATGCAATTCCTTCCCATAGCCATATTTCAATGTGACGTCCTTTTGCTCACAAGGTTATTTGGGTTACCTAATAAATTCCATTTATCACTCTGGAAAGAATCTCCAATTCAATTTTCTAATTAATCCTGCTTCACCCATGGATAGACATTGGAGACTAAAAGCATTGCTTCTGTCTTTCCCTTCTCCTTGTTTTATCTCATGATTCACCAAATATTTCACTTTCCTATCAATGTCAAACTTGTTGGCTTCTGCCATAATTGGTGTCATGAGTTTAACGAGATATTCATTTCCCTCCCACCCCCTTCACACTTTCAGTTTAAAGCATGTACCTTGTGCACCAGAGGTTCTCAATAACTATTAGTTGAACTGAATTGAGCTAGCCCTAGTAATGCCCGCTGGGGTAAGCAGACAATTTGAGTCCCTCTTTCACATGACAATCCATCACATATTTGAAGACATCTGTCATGCCTGGTTAGGGAATTTTTTTTCTTCAAGAACTGAAGTCATATTTTCCGTCTGAAATCAAAACTGAAGAACTGACAGATCACACGTCTCTTATGGAAAATGTTATTTTCTCCTTGTCCTTTGGAAGCAAGTGGGTTGACAATTCACTTATGCTCCAGTGGCCATGAGAACCCAGTGCCACCAAGAGAGGACCACTGGTCTTTAGTGGGGAAGGCAATCTGACCTTGACAACTGCTGTCATTTGTCCTTTTCATTTGCAAAATAAAAATAAATAGGGACATGCTGAAGAAACGTAGATTATACAGTTGAAAGGCTTTTAAGAGAAAAACACTACCAATTCTGAAAACATAAGTATCAGCTGCTCAAGCAGAGCCCTTTCCTTTGCAATAGGAGTGGGTGTCACTGTGGCTTACAGAAGGAACAAAGCTACAGAGTTTGCCTTATCAGCATGGTTTATACAACAGCAGTGATAGTATTTCTACAGTCTTCAGTTTCTTTCATCTAAGTCCTTTGCTAACCACCATATAACAGAAGCTGAGACATGCTGACTGGGCTACTCAAGGCTGCACAATAATACAGTAAGTCAGGGTAAAATCCGATATGGAAACCAGACTTTTTGCCAAAGGGACTGTACACTTCTGATTTCTCCTCCCTTCTCATGTTTCCAGAATGGGCTCTGCCAATGGAGAACAGTTAATGCTGATGCAATGCAGGCACCATCTGTGCTCTGTGAGGATTTAAACAGCGGCCATTAACACAAAGCCCCATATGTGAATGGGACAATGGCTGCCCCGGAGCTATAGGACTCCCAGATAGAAGGAGCAGCTCTGCAGCTCTCAGGGCTGCAGAAATTGTTATGACACAACACCCACACCCCTGGAGTGGAGCATGAAGTCAGGGTTGTCACTCAGCCACTTTCCCTGCCCCCCTTAATTGAGTTCAAATCTTTTTCTATCTGTGATTCCTATCTTCCAGGGGAGAGGATGATAAGGGAGCCGATGCTATCCATCAGCATGGCCGCAGCTGCCATTTTTGCCTGATCTGTGGGGCTCATGTCCTGCAGCCTTCCCGCAGCCTTCCTGGGGATACCAGAGCTTCAGGCATGCAAATGACATCAACTGGGCCTGGGAGCAAGCCTTTTCAGGGAAGAGCAGTGTGTCCAGGACTTCAGGTTGCTGGGGCATGAAGGAAAGGTCCTATTTTTGACAATGATGTCATCTATGGCAGCAGCAGAGCTGCCAAGGTGGGGTGGAAGACATTTCTAACAATGACTGGTTGGTTATGTCCAGTTTCTGTGGGGCTGAAACACTTTTCATGCTGACTCGGGGATGGTGAGAAAAGAAAATAAGTCACAGGTGCATCCAGGGTGTACCTTGGAGGCTGTTCTGGGCCATCTATTTTGAATGTGGCTTGGAACTGTTATGAAAGAGCTCTTTACTTATAGCTCCTAATTGGGAAAACACCTTTTCCACTATAAATAAAGATATCCAAACATCCTGAAAATTAACTTCTGGTTTTTGACAAATACCAAATCTCAAGAACACCAGGTGTTCTTGTTTTGGGTGAATCGAACTATTTTTGAGCATACCTTTAAGGATGTGAGTTAAAGTGGCTACAGTACCTGGGGGTGTTCCAGTATTTTGATGGAGTTTTAGTCACTGAAGTTGAAAATCAGAAACCTAAGAAACCGTAATGAAAAATAAGCCCTCCAGTTTCCTCGCACTGTTATAGCAGGAAATATCTTGTTCATGGGAGGGAGGATTCATAGAGCTCAACCACAGTAGTTTAACAGCACCTTTCCAGAGCAGTACAGCTTTGAAAACCTCAGCTAAGCTAGCAGGTGTCTGGATGGCATCGTCATTTCTTTCTTTAACAAGTGTGGGAGGCCAGGGCTTAAGAATCTCTAGGTAGAGTCACCACTGTGGTAAAAATACAGACACTCAAAGCAAAAGGGAGTACTAATACTGCTTTTCTATCCACTTCTCTGCTCATGAACTCTCCTCTTTGTTGACACCAACTCTCCTCTCTCCTGTACCTCCGTGATCTCTCTGGATAGCCAATCAAAGGGGGCTATAGCATTTCTGAGTTAATGCTCCTGACATGGACCATGTTTCAAGTAGCAACTCCCTGCTTTAGAAAGCAAACTTAATTCTCTTGTGCCCAGCCCTCCAAATTTACCCCAAACCTACTCCCTTTTCAGTCTCATCTCCCGTTACCCTCTTGAGCCAGACTCGCAGCCTTTCCTCTGACTGTGGCATTTGCTCCAGCTGCACCCACTGCCTGGATGGATTCCTGACTCTGCTTCACCAGTTCCAATTGTACCTATGAAAGCTGTGGAGGAGAGGGAAGGTGCTGTCCATCAGTACAGAATGAAAGGGAAACGCTTTGCAAAGGAGGTGGCAAATAAACCGGACCCTCCCTTCTCTGACCTGACAATAGGCACTGCTTACAGACCACCAGCTTTGGCATTTAATCACATGAATGCTGTTTATGCTGTTTTCCATTGTTATCTGAATATTCGACTGTGCCTGTCTTGATTAGAACTTCTTCAAAGTCAAGGACCAAGTCTTACACTTCTTACGTGCCTATTGCATGAATTCTAATAAAATTTGTTAAATATCTGCATTGTGATGAAGAGTTTGTTATTTTTTAAAAGAAGGCAATAACATTACGCATTTAGAAAGAATTAACAAAAGGTCACATTTTCATGTCAATTGGATGATATAGCATTCAAGAAAGGTTAAATGAGAGGAAATCATTAGAACACAGAGAAGTGCTAAAGCCACGAGTATTTCTATGCACATATGAGATATCATGTGTACATAAGATGTTACTAAATAATCAATGCAACAAATTTACTTGAGCGTTTACTGTGTTGGGTGCTGAGGTAAACTTGGAAGAAGCAAAAAATGTAGTTTTACCCTGGAGTAACTCACAATGGTATACAAAGCAGGTGGAGAACAATTAGATGCTAACCTAACTGTTGCTGTGACTCTCGGTGCAACAAAAGATGAGACATGAGAGATGACTGTGGGCTGACAGCACCGCGCTTGGATGGGAGCAGGTGAGAGACAGAGACTACCACAACCGACACGAGTCAGCCTGTGCCCTCCAAATACCGTGATCCTGACCTTGGCAAATGTCAAAAACAGCCTCCTGGAAAGGCTAGAAAGGATCTTCCCTAAGCACCTAGGATTAACGGCCTCTCTCCCTGAGAGAAACCAGTGCCCCCCACCCACCTGACTGAAATTTCACTGGGCCCATAAAAGGAACGACATGTTGGAGAGAGAGCTGATCCGCTGGGAAGAGGCCGATGGTGCAGGGAAAGCCGCGGAGCAGAACAGATGGGAGAGGACGCATGCGGCATCCCTGTCGGAGCTACAGGATGGAGAGAAAAGCCTGCAAGCTGGTTTGAAAGTGGAGGCAGGGAGGGTTAAGCGGGTGAGCAAACCTGATTCCTCCTTAACCTGCTAAATTAGAATCAGAGAATTTTAGACTGGTAGTGGTAGTGGGGGAATTCTCTTCTAGATCAGCTTGAAAAGATAAAAATCCTCTTTTACACCAAAGCAGGGAAGACGACATAGTTAGCATGTGTTTCAGAAACTCAAATGGGAAAAAAACATAAGGTACACAGGTAAAGTTATTAAATGTCTAAGAAGTGACTGCAACAGGACAGAGAAGGTGGGCAGGGTCATGGTTCAGAGGACACAGAAGGCCAAGGAGGCCCTGTGAGGAGTAAGGACAGGGTCATCCCGCCACCCAAGGTAGCCCGTTCTCCAGGCTTGCGTCCCCGAAGCGAACGACGTACTGCCTTGGCCAGGCTGTGAAGACCATTCCACACCCTGACTCTTGGCAGGAAAAGGTACAGTTTGCACCTCACCAGGGTCACAGACCAGACATCAGAACACTTTATCTGGCATATGGAAGGAACAGAATGTCAAAGGGGTTTATTACTGCACCTGACCAGATAATTAGGTAATTAGCACTATTAACAGATCGGGCACATTCAAACATGCATTTGTCTATCTCCAGGGAGGCGTATTTGCAAAAATGTAGTATCAAGTGCTTTTTACTATAATGGCTTTTTTTTTCTAGAGAGCATTTCATTTCGTGAAAATGATGTCAGGCTTGTTTCTTTTCTGCACTAGTATGGCCCTTTTACACTTGGTCAAGCCGACTGCAGGAAGGGAATTGGTTTCTGGTCCCCCACGGATCCTACAACAGGCGCTGCTGTGCTGGTTGGCTTCTTTGTTCACACGCCCAGGTCCCCACCTGGGTAGCGCGATGTTCTAGGAACATGATCTGGCTGAAAGACAGAAAAGACCAGGAGAGGGAGCACAAGCACACAAGATATTTATATATTTGGGTTGTAGGGAAAGTCACAGAAAAGAGAGTGAGGCAAAGAGAAGCAAATGGCCTCAAAAAATACATGTGGGATCTGAATGGTGTACTTTTTAGGGGTAAAAAAAAAAATGGAATTTGAAACCTGTTGTTTGTTCATCACATAAAATAAATTTTTACTTTATTATAATGAATACAGACCTTAAAGGCCATTTTGTTTGTTATTAGTTTGTCCTAGATGATACTATTACTTTATGAACTGCCTAGTCTGTCAGCAATTCGTAACACTGTACAGTCAGCCACCATCCCCAGGCGTTTCAGTTCACCTTTGCCACATGGAGACACGGAGGAAGCGTGCAGCCCCGCACAGAGAACAGCGGGTCTCAGTGACACTCCAGCACTTAGCTGGATAAGTTAATAGGGCGAGGAGTCTGTCACTCAGGACAAGGCAGTGAGACAGGCATTCTCCCTGAAAGGGAATTCACAATATGGGATGTCACTGGTAACCACTCTTACAATGTAGGCTCAAATAATTTTGTTCTTTTAACAAATGCATATTTGGCCACCTTCCATGGGTCCACAGAGTCTTAGGTGCTGCATAAAACAACAAAGACAAAGGAAAGGGTGGCTGGTCTGAGAGGCTCTGGGCTAATGGGACAGACACAAATCAACACAGCCTGACAGGAGCTGTCGTGGGGGAGGTGCGGCTGCTGCCAGAACAGCACCTAACTCTGAGGAAGTGACGTAGAGGCTGAAGCGACGTCAGATGAGCCAGGGTTTGGGTGGGAACTGATATTCCAGAAGGAAGAAAAGAACAGTGCAAGGACACACAAGAGAACATAGCACACAGCGTGGCATGGCGGGAGGACAGGAGTTGGGGTGGGGGCACAGATGACACAGAGAGGAAGGCAGGGGCCCAGGCCAGGAAGGCCCTTCCACGTCACACTGAGGAGGCTGGCCAGCCACGGGGCGTCACCGGAGGATGTCAAGCAGGAGAGTATTAGGAGATTTCTCTGGCTGCATTTGGGAAATAGCCTGGACAGGCGACAAGCCAGTCGTAGAAGTCCAGGCAAGCCCCACCTGTGGCAGAAACACAGGCAGGGGTGCTGGGAAGGGCAACGTAGACAGATCAGAGAGGCCTTTAGGGCGGAGTTGGCGATGTGTGAGCACAGGCCAGTCAAGACTGAGAACGACTGAAAAAGCACCATGTTGCTTCTAACTCACTGAGCAAAGCCACAACCTGGATACCCTGTTGGTGAAAATAAGGTTCCAGTCAGAAGCCACTTGGGATACTTTACCGTGTGTTTGTTACAATAGGAATTACGTAAAGGTTCGCAGGTGTACCCAAAGCAGTTTAGGTTCCAGAGTCATAGATTAGTGAGGAGGGCTCGCAATTCTGTAGCCTAGAGCCTTCTCTGAGAGGACCCCATTGAAGTCAGTCAGTTTTTAGTTACTGTCTGGTAGGACCCTTACAAACAGCAAACTTGTCCGACAAGTCATTCTGGTCTGGCAGTGAGAAAGAGGTGCAAGCTCTTATAGGATGTGAGGGTTTTTGTTTTTGTTTTTTTTAAATAAAGGTTAATGGAAGTTAGATGAACTAGTATAATGTGAGATGATGTTGAATATAGCCACAGTCAGAGACGGGGAGAAGGCAAGGGAAGGGCAAGCTTCCTCCCAGGCCCCATTTGTTGATTTTCATGATAACTGTGGAGCAACTGACCAGCTCTATGGCTGGGGTCTCCGCTTGGGCCTCTGGAAGCTTCTTCCATCATCACTGGAGTGGACTTCAAACTGCAAAGTGGACTTCCCAACTCTGACTCTCCTGCCTCCCTCTTCTAAGGGCCCTTGTGATGGCACTGAACCCAGCTGGATAATTCCGGATACTCTCCCCGCCTCAAGATCCTTAACGTAATCGCATCTGCAAAGTCCCACTTGCCACGTAAGGTAACACGTTCCCAGGATTCAGGGACAATGTCAGGATGCGGACATTTGGGGAGCCAGCATTCTACCGACCACGCTGGGTCATAAAATCTACATAGCCGGTTTCCTAGAGGAGTCTTATGCCCTCAGTGCCTCCAAATTGAGGCCCAGAGGAAGGCAGGTTCTCAGGTAAGTTTAAGTAGCCTAGACATTAAGGCATAAATTGAGGAAAGCCATTCATGGATAAAGTGAAAGAAAAATGATGAAAATTTATTTCGGATTTCAGATATTCTCTCTGCTAGCACTTTACATTTCAGTATTTTCAGCTTCTTTTCCATTATTTCTTGTGTAAAGGCAAATTTCTAGCGCTGGGTTCATGGCGACTTCTGCGTGGCGGAACTAGAGCTGGAGATGCTTGTTGAGTCTTCGAACCCGCAGCTGACTGCTTTGTGACCCTGGACCTCATTTTCCCACCTGCTAAAAACACAGGCACGTGCGTCTTTAATGAAGCGAGGGGTTAAAAGCATGGGCTGTGGAGTCAGGCTCCCTGGCCTTAAATCTAGGCTTCTCTGCTTAGGAGCTGACCTTTTGGCAAGTTAATGAACCTCTCTTGCTCAGTTTCCTCATTTTGCATATGGAGATGAAAACGGTAGCGATCCCATAGTGTCAAGGAGTCAAACGTGTAAAGTGCACAGGGCACTGCTTGGCACACAGTGAATGCTCAATAAAAGTTATTTTTTTAATCATCATCATCGTCATCATCTTCATTGCCGTATTAGACACAAGAAATACACAAAAGATAAAACATAGCTGTTTTTCTTAGTGCTGGGTCAGATGATTTTTAAGACTAAGGATTTATGATTCTCAATATATCACAGGAGGGAAAACTCCCCGACGTCCTCACTTCCCATGCACCACGCTGCGTTAGCCAGATCTTTAACATCACTCCTTGCTGCCAATCAAAGGGCACCAAGTTGAAGTTGATATGTAAAAATTACTGTCCACTATCGCCTGCTGGCCTTGCTAATAAATCTTAATTAAGCATACGTATCTTTTCAGTGGAACAGAGTATAAGGAACACTAAAGGTATATGGGCTTCGGCTTGTTTACAACAGTCCCTTAAGAAAGCTCAGTGCATAATTGCATGCCCATAAATACAAATGCTGTAATTTTCTGGGATCAAAGGTCATTTCCAAAAAGCAGACACACACATATCTGTACTCGTGGTAGCTTTTAAAGCAAGTTCTACAAGGTCCAACAAGTCAGTTTTGAGAGGAGGCCTTCAAATAGCTCTCTTCCACTTGAAATCTGAAGTGTGGAAAGTGGAGTGGATGTATGTTTTACTGAAAGAGTCAGCGACAGAAAAGAGAGTACACTCACAGCTGCAGCAAGCCAGGATGAATTCATACAGTGCATTTTAAATCAGACTCAAAATTGACTTGTACTAGCCATCGAAAAAAAATCCCATTGATTTTGGGCTTCCTGACGATGTTTTCTGGGAGAAGCAGACCTGAGAGCCAAGCATAGCTTTGGATGCAGATTTCTTCTTTTACTTTCAAAAGAATTCAAAGAGGCAGAAACTGCTAACAGAATATAGGAATAAAAAGCAGTATTATATTTCCACTTGCTAGCAACTACCTTGGTATTGAACTCCACTGATTTTGTTCTGTCCTCGTGGCTGAAATCCTTTCACCTTATTATTATCTTTTTAAATAGACTTTAACAACTTCATTTTTTTCCTTTGTCTTTTTCTTTTTTTCCTTCTCTTCAAACATTTCTGCAAAACATAGTGTTCCCCATCAAAAAAAAAATTCTGTAAGTCCCTCAGCCTTCTTTTATTCCTCTTATATTAAAATCTTTGTGATTTTGTTCAAATTATTAATACTTTCAGATTCACTTGGCTCACAGTAGGTACTGAATAACGCTGGTTTCGTCTTCCTCCTTTTCTCTGCTTGGCCCCTGTCTGGTAATGTACTTCTTCCTTTAGTTTTTGGTTTACAAACCACTTGCTAAATAAATGGCTCCAAGAGCCTCCTTCAGAGTCTACCGCACTTACTGGGAAGCTAAGCCCAAAAGGAGATAACTCTCCTAAGACAGACTGGAAATGGAAAGGTTGCAGAGAAAAACAAAGTCCCACTTATCTAAATGAATGCTTTTGTTCTCATTTCAGATCTGGTGGCAGAAGGGAAATATCATCTTTCAGAGGTCCCAGTGAAATATTTGACAAGATATGTAAAATGTTTCTCTTCATTTGGGCTGCTTTTTTCATAATATAGTCTATGTGTTTTAGGAGAAAAACAATGTCAATTCAATTGATCAAAACTGTTTCAGCGACAGACACAAAAATGTTCACACTCTCTCTCCCAGTTATAAAAACACTGAATCTAATTTAGAGCCACAAGAGCTAGGAAATTAAGAGTTAATACTTAAACCCCATCCTTAATTCATCTTGTCATGCCTGAGTATCACTTCTCCTATAGCAAGCAAGATCACCCACTGTTCTGAGGCCACTAGACGGAGAATGAAATCAGCTAGAACATTACTGTGTCACAAGGAGGGAGTTAGGGATGAGCTCAGAGAACCAGGTTGGGTGCTCTTTGTATGCAAGAGCGGGATGGGAGAGAAAGAGAGGAAGACAAAAATAAGAAGAGTAAGCACTCAGGCACATTAGCAGCAGGTGAGCTCCTGCCTGCTTCTATCCTATTACTCCCACCTCACTACCGCCTTAGGGGGCATCTTCAAGGCAGAGGCTGGCTGCTGCTGTCATTACAGCAGCCCGGGCTATTAGCAGTCTAAACTCCCAAACAAACTTGAAAGAATATCTGAACCACAAGGATCACAGCTGATAAAATGCTATGGTCACTTTCTCCTGCAACTATGCGTGTGTGCAGGAAAAGGGGGGGCTTCTCTTCTACCCAACTCAAATGCTCCCTGGTTTGCTTATTTTAGGAATGGCTTGAGTGATTGCTCTTTCGACAATGCTATGGGTCACATACCTGCTAAAATGAAATAATCACGCTTTATGTCTTTATCCTGAATCACTAATTTACTTTTTAACCTAATAATGCAGCAGGAAATCATGTGTTTAGCGCCGTTTGATCATGGAATTCATGAAATCTCTGCTACCAGAGAAAAAGAAAAACTCGTGGCGCTATCTCAGAGCTATAACAGATTTTAGGAGGGAATCATCCGACTTTCCACTGATGCCTTGTTGGCTCTGGAGCAGGTAAAAATCACACATAAAATAGCGAAAAGCAAATTTTATTAATTTGCTTGGGCTTTTTGTCTCCCTTTTCTGCTACTTCACCAGAAAGAGGTCTGCTACCTATTTATAAATTCATTCTTCTTTAAAGCTTCCTCAGCATGTTACTGGGTCTTGCCAATAAGTAATGCTCACAATTTGTCATTTGCCTGTAAACATTTAATGTTATTATTTTTTCATTTCTGCAATCTGGAAAATTTTATTATGCAGTGAGGAATTACTATCTAGATGTTATCTGCTAAGATGTACAATGAATTTTCTCCTTATCCTGTTTAAAGTGTACCTCTCAAAAAGAATGACATTACAAAGTAAGAATCTTTCTTGGACTTCTTCAGAAAATTAATACATATATTCATTATTGGGACTTTTCAAATTTATGAAAAAATACCTGTTTGAACCTAAAAACACGTGCAGGTGGTTAGCTATTATCTTAATCCTAAATTCCATTATTATATTTGTATCACAGATGTATTGTGCTGATAGAAAAGTCTGAGCTATTTGGATCTGCCAGCTTGGATTAATAAGTACCCATCTCAAATCATTAATGACGCTGGTTCCAGTTCAGTGATTAAACTGGGTAAAAAAAAACAAAAAAACATTTCCTCACATTCTTTCCTTATGAAAGAGCCGTTGGCTTTGCAATGCGTTTCTGTTTGGGGAAAAGTCCTTTTGAAAGGGAGAATACTAAAAACGGTGTAAGAATCACTGGAGAAGAATAGAAATTCATTTTAAAGCAGTGTACCATGTACGAATGCTGTTTTACAAATAGGATTATTTAATTTAAACCTTAGATCTGTCAAGCTCTATTACTTCAAATGGAGCCTGTCGCTTCTTGAGTTCATTATATATCGAGATTATATTACAATTTATGTTAGGTTAAGTCATTGCTGAGATACAAGGCGGTTAAGAAAAAATTACACAGCAGTGTCAGTAAATAGAGCAAAGTCACTGCAGTGTTCGGAAAGGCAAAAAGTCATCTTGCTAAATGAGGATCCAAGCTGTCCTGTACTAAGACTGTTACTAATAAATAAAAGGCCTCTGGGAAAAGTGCTGAGCGTATGCTGGATCTATTTTCAGCTTGCATCAGCAGCTGCTGCCCCTGGGATCACATCTTTACGCATACTCTACACCATATGTAATCACTCCAGTGCTGCAACCAGTAAGATAATGAAAGAGCATGGCATAAATCTATACTTGAGTGGAATGCTAAATGAGAAAAATAATACAAAAAGGGGGAAATAAACCGCATTTTCAAGTCATTAGGAAGAAAGACTTTGACATATGAAGTGCTGCAACCATTAATAGCACTTATCATATAGAGTGGAGACAAAGAGACAAATTAATCAAACTGACAGAACTGGGACATTTTATGCTAATGCAGGCTCCTGGGTTTTAGTCTGTATTCCTCTGCGTCTGGAAAACTGATACTATTACAGGGCAGGAAATTGCATGAATAACATGCAACAGATCATAAAAATTCACACACCAACTGCAGAAACACTGCCAAAAGCTCTGTAAAAAACAAGGATGGAGACCTCAACAGAGAAACTACCAGAGAGTAATGAATGCAAATAAGTCCAGGAATATCTCCCATTCATGCATTGTAATTAACTATAGGCTTCTCGCTCATAATTATAGTGGTGAAGCTGAAGCCTAGAGAGCGAACTCTGCAGCTAGCCAGAGAAGGCTGCTCAGGCTCCGATACGAGGCTGTTTGCCATCAGCTGGGGCGAGTGCCACTCTGACCTAAATTTACTGACTGGGTTGTGCTTGGCTTTTAAAAAAAAATGCAAAATACACATAAAAACATTAGCTTAGGACTTTAAAGGGAAGGAGGGAGAGATTGGTAATGCAAAGGAAAGATGAGCAAAATTATCGATGTACGTTTGTGCGGGTGGTACAAATAAAAAGCATCTGAGACTGAGACCATTCTTACAAAATGCATGCTGTCTCTGACTTAGAAACATCCTCCACTTTATGAAGAAGCTATATGTACTTAAAAGCGAACGGCAGGCAAGTCCTCATGAAAGCTTGTGGGAGCAACTCCCCTTTGTTCTCCGATTGCGAACTCCTAGGGGGTTGGTGGAGGGAGATTCACTGGCTCATTTATATCAATTTATAGAGATAAAGATTACCTCTGCCCTGAGATCTCTGTCCTTCCCTAGAGGAAGCTAATGCTTCCTTGATACTGTTTGAAGATCGAGTCTTTAGCTGGAACACCAGCGATATTCTCCCATAAAAAATAGCCATATGAATAGAAGTTAGTGGCTGAAAAAAGTGCATCAGAATGTCTTTCTCCAGTAATATCATGTGTGGTGGCATTACGGCCTCTGACCTTCAATGATTTGATTCCAATCTTTCCTCTCATTCTCATCTAATACACAGCACACATTTTCCTCCTTCCAGAACTTTGCTAAAGGATGCCCTTCATTTACTTGGCAAACATTATCCAAATGACTACCATGTTGGCTTTGTTCTAGACGGTAGATTTACAGATTGAAACCACCGCCACCACCCAGAAATCCTGCACAAAGATCTGTCCAAATAAAGAGACAGACAAACAATGGGTCATTTACAATACAATGCAACGACTGCTACGACAGAAATACAGAGAAGGTGCTACAGACGTTTACTGAAGGGACACTAAACACAAGATGGCCTTTCCCCACCTACTGAAATCCTACCAGAACCTCCTCTCCTCCATGAGGTCTTCCCTCATTCTCTCACTAGAATTATCTACTCCTCCTCTGTACTTTTCATAGCCCTTCATTTATACCTGGACTATAGAATCAATTTTCTTCTCTCTTTGCATGATGACGAACATGTGTTCACTGAAAAAACAAAAACAAGAAAGGCTATACAGATAGGAAATTTGGGAGCTGACTTAGGAAACTAACCACTAATTCATAACCCGTTTCTAGGAAAAAATACATTATGGGTTCAAACTAATTTTTCAACAAACTTTTGGAATATAATTTATCCAAACTGCTTAACCTATTCTTTGTTCCTTACACATTGGGCGACCAAAAATATAACCTTCATTTGCATGAACTGAATGCATAAGATAATGGAAATGTTCCCAGTAGTGCAAATATGAAGTGAAGATTCTTCTTACAGTCATGTAACTTGCATATTAAAAAAGTCTATTTAGGGGAGGATCCCCACCCCACACCAGCCTGGGTAAAATGAAAACTAAAAAGCACACCTGGACATACATGTGAACATGGGGCTGTGTTTGGCCATGTGCTGTACAGAAAAGTGCCTTATAAGTAGGTGCCCCGGGTTAATCTGGTTATGATTATTGCCATTATGATTATAATCACCAGGTTAGGCTGCCCACAGTGGCTAGTCCAGGGGCACAGCTAGACTGCAGGGGTAACTCTTACTACCAGGTACAAAGCCCGGGTGGCCGCCCTCTAGAAGGAGAAGAAGGGCCTGTTGTGGTTTTTTCTTTACTGCTTTTCAGCCCTGAGGACATTTGCCTGAGAAGACCTTGGATGTAGTAATAATCTAACAGTCCATCTGCAGAATCTTGCTGTCCCCCGTTGGAAGCTGTTGAGTCTTTTTCTTTAAAGTCCATATAACTTTCATTTCTTAATATGATAGCATTTTAAAATATATTATTTTCATTGTTTATCTTCTGTATAGCTGGTGCATACTTACCATTTTAATCTTTTGTTCTATTTTCAGTATTTTTGCCAATGAATGGGGTTAGAGTGGCCTCATTCTATATGTGTTAACCACAAAGATATGTTTGAATTAAAGTTTAAAGATGACAAATGGTCTGAATTCTGATTAGGCTTAATTAGGTAATAATATTTGGGGATGAAAAAAGATATAACCCAAATGCAAGATAGAGAATAAATATTTCAGCTTAAGTATGATAAAAACCAATAGGATTAATAGTGACTCCTATGTTAAATGTGGTTAGAGAGAAAACATGTTCTCAGAGAGAGAGACTGTCAGGGAATATGAAGGTAAAAACTGCAAATTGCTATTCAGGTTCCCTGAAATGAGAAGCAACTATCTGAATTGTTTATAGTTTATGGCTCCTTATTTTAATAAGCACATTAAACTCAGAAATAAAATGACAAAAAGATCAGAAAAGACGCCACATTTAAGGAAGTCTTGAAGAAATGGAATTATTAGTGAGCAAATAATTCTAGTGGCAACTTGCTCTTTTCAAGTGGACACACTTTAAATATCCTGGGTCTGGGAGCAGCGTGAGAACTTGGTACACAGGCTGGTTTGAGCCTTTCCTGTAAGTAGCTATTACCTAGAAGAAACACCTAATCAAAGTGCTGGATTCTGTGACAGGGTTATACAGAGCTGTGTGTCTGTGGACGGTTAGTGCAACTCTTTGCTATAATGCGAGAGAATGAAGAAAGGGAGGTGGGGACGGGGCAGGAGGGGAAGTGCCGGGTCTGTGGGATGCAGGTTGCTGGAGGAGATGTTTTTTTTTTTTTTTTTAAATATTTAATATTTTTATTAATCATCTGAGCCATTCCCATAATATCTACAAAGTATTAATAACGGGTAGGGGGGGGGGGGGAGGGGGGGGGGGCGAGGGGGAGGAGGGGACGGATATATGCATACACAAAGGGTGCAATGCGCACCCTCCGAGAGATGGACATGCTTGGGACTGGGACTTGGGGGGAAGGGGGGGGCAAGGGCATCATACGTAACCTAAACACCTGTACCCCTATAAACAACAAACAATGAAAAAAAAAAAAAGGAGATGTTTTTTAAAGGAAGGCAACAGGTGTAGGAGAAGCTGTGAGTTTGGGGAGATCAGTTCACAGAGAAGAATATAAATACATTGCTGAGACAGTGGCCAGAGGCAGGTGGTAAAACATAGAGCAGGACAATGAGAGAAGAAGGTGAAGGGCTGTAATGAGAGGTGGTCTTGGGCAAAGGCGGGTGGTAGGGTGGGGAGGCGGCCACTGGATCCGAAAGGGCAGAGATGGGACGGACGCAAAGAAGTCCCTGGCAGCGGCAAGCATACTGAATCACAACAAGCTACTAGAAAGAGGTGGTGGCATCAGCTCTCCCAGAGGTCATTTTTAAAAAAATATTAAGAAAGATAAAAGTCTTCTTTGGGTTCTGTTTTGGATGCAGATAGAATGTGATAACTTACTGGTTTTTTTTTCCCTGAAAGGCACATGTAAGAATTACATTTTAATACAGCTGTGCCTTTCAGGCATATGTTTAGATAAAACTCCAGCATCTGCAAATTATAATAAATATCTGAATGGTACTTTATGGATTATAAAACACAATTTTCCTATTATTATATTACTTGCTCTTCCCCAACAACTTGGTTAAGTGAAGTGTTACGATTCTTATTTTCATTTTCTAGGCAACTGTGGTTTGGAAGAGTGTAAGCAACTTGTCCAAGGTCGCGGAGCCACGGCGAGTAGGGCTGGGGCTTGAGTCCTGAGCCCCTCATTCCAAATCACATGCCGTCTCCCCTACATCTCTACAGACATTCTAACAAAGTGACTCTAACATATTTTCTCGATTCCCCCTAAAATATTTTTTTTCCATTCTGATTATTGCTCTTACATGTTTCTCCCCCCCAATAAAACCAAAACAAATAAACAAACGAACAACAACAAAAAGAAACAAAGCATGGGCATTGCAAGAGTCAGAAAGGAAGACCAAGAAGGCAGGGCCCACAGACCAGACCCAGCCCTGGTCTTTCCTGCCACGTGGCCAGCTTTCATAGATCCCCTTTGGCTTATTTTGCTCCACTGCAGGTGCTGAGAGCTTGAGTGTAAATATCTGGAAACTATCCTAAATGTGTATGGGAAATCCCCATCCTTCTCCTTCCTCAAGTGGGGGCCACGATTCTCTATGAGGTAGTATATGGATTTCAATAGGACATAATTCTTGCCTCTGTTTTATAATGTTTCTCTTTATTTATTTATTCCACAAATATTTATTGAGTACCTTCTATATGCCAGACTATGCTGAGCTCTAGTGACAGAATGGTGAACAAGGCAGGCATGATGCTTGGAACTTGTACTCAGAGAGTCCTGCTCAGTCCAATATGGTAGTCACTACTCACATGTGGCTCTTTAATTAAAATTAAGAAAAATGAAAAATTCCATTCTTCAGACCCACATTTCCAGTGCTCAATGGCCACATGTGGCTGGCAGCTACCATACTGGACAGTGCAGAAGAACATTTCCATCATCATAGAAAAAGGTTATCGTAGAGTACTGAAACACGTGAGGGTAAAAGTCAAAGTGGACAAACATATTTTAGGAGGAATGGGGGAGAAATGTGTTACAGCCACTTTGTCAGAATGGCCGTAGGGATATGGGAACCAACAAATGCCATATTACTTCTTGCTTAGCCCACTGCGGCAACCTGGCCATTATCTCTTTCTCCTCCAATCCTTCCTTTGTATTGCTGCCTCACTGATCTTCCCAATGACAATCATTTTCTCTCTCTGCTTCCTGCTGAATAAAACCCAAGCCCCCTCAGCACGCCACTCAAGCTTGTTATAATCAGGCTTAACAGACTGTACCATCCTGTCTCCTGCCACGTCCTCCCCCAAACCAGACTTTAGCAACAGAAAACGGGGTTATTCATATCAAACCTGTTGCCCTCCACATCCAATCTGTGGAAGAACACCTAAATTATAAGGATGTCCACAAGAGTCAAACAAATAGACCTTTTTTAGAACATTATTGAGTTAAAACACGAGAAGAGAGGGGAGGAGGGAAGTGTGATCATGGAGAACTGAGATAGGATTACTATAAATCACCTAAACTCGTCCTGAAGAAATTATGCCACACAAAGCCCTGCTCAGGTAGAATGTCATTCTCTACCCTCACCGTGAAGAGGGCTACAGAGATAGGTGAGGAGGCTTTATAGATACTTAGGGACATGAGCAGAAGAGCTAAGATATTTTGGAAGAAAAACACACAAATCTGAAAACCAAGAATGGTTGATTTATAGAAGCACACATAAGAATTGTTTTCATCTAAATGGACTTAACTAAAGAAGCCTATATTTTATACAAAACTTAGGAAAACAGGCGCTCCCAAAGAGATGTCATTGTAATTTTCTTTGAGACTATATAAGACAGACAGGGCTAGTAAACAGAAAAAGTACTGAATTATGGAGTGTTTCCCAAACTACAGACACTTAGGATTCACTGTCACAATTTTTAATACTTTCTTGAATACAACTCACTTTCTTCTTAAAATATAGCTTAAAAAGAAATTTGTCCTAAGCAGTATCTTTGAAATCTTAGGTTTAACACAAGAATTCTAATTTTTCTAATACACGTTAAAATAAACAATGATTTTGAAAACAGTTTTTCATACACTACCTGAAATCATTTCACTTCCGAGTTGGGCTGTACGTATTCATATTTTGGGAAATACTGGGCTTAGGAGCTGGATCAATTTATTCTAGCCTTTAAGCCCTGAGGTGGAAGACATTTGGACACGGCCTTTCCTGTTTTCCAGTCTGAAACACGGGGACAGGACTGCATGTTACTCCCCTGCAGTAGAGGCTGGGCGCCCTGAAGAGTGAGGTGTAGACACGAAGCATTAACCTTCCGTCAACGACTGCCGCGGCAGCGTGGCTATTCTTCCTGGGGCCGGTGAAGTAACGGATTAACCTTTATAAGGAACACAGAACTTTCCACATGTCTACTGTGGTACTTGATGCTTTGCAGGGAAATAAACAACTGTGAAGGCCTCCTGGGAGCCTCCCTCATCTGCTGGAGGGGCTGGTGGGAGTCCAGGTTTGCGGGTGGCCTCAGGGGGGCCTGGCGGCAGCTTCCAGCCTCCGTGGTGACAGGCCATCTTCTCTCTGTCTAGTCCACAACTCCAGATGCTTTGGGGAGGTGGCAGAAGCCCAGTGGGGGCAGGACGCTGAGATTCTCACATCAGCAATGCACAGATGTCCGGCACCGCTCGACTGTGTCCCTGAGAATAATGACACAGGAGATCGTCTGAGCCGTGAGCCTCCGGAGGGACTGGCTGGGCAGAGTCTCTGCAGCTTTTGTCAGAGGCTTAGTTTTCCTGCAAAAAGGGGAGAAAACTCTCGCTCCCCAAATGAAGGGGATTTTATGTAACTCTTCTGCCACTTTTCTCTCACCTTTACCGTGTAGCTGAGCTCTTAGAAAACTGGTGTTAAAGCACTGCAGCAAGAAGCCAGGCAACTGAAAGCCCCTTCTAACAGCTGTTAATGGTTGTCGACGAGCAGGCAGACAGCAGGGCTAGAAGGAGGGGAGCCAAAAATAACTCCACGGCGGCACTTTTCAGGACTCAATCATTTCTGATACTGGAAAGAAGGAGCTTGAGGGACCAAAGTACAGCTGTACGAGAACAGGGAGGGCTGGAGGGATGAGGGCTGTGGGGCTGCTGCCTGCACGACCCCAGTCCTGTGACAGCAGGACTTGCACGGCCTTTCTCAGAATCCTGGTATCTGAGAACAGCAGAAAACAGGAAAACGAAGACAAAGTTGGGATTGATGTTCGAGCGAACTACCTGCAGGGGATGGGCTGCTAGTGCCTGGGCCACGTACGGGGAGCTTCATGAGGACGGCTCTTTTTGGTGTGTTTTTAGTCTGTGTATCCTTCTGTGGGATTTACAAACCCGTTCCGTGGTCACGGAGCCTTTGCAGGCATATTTTTCCAAGGAATGCCAGCCCTGGACCCCTAGCCTTGTCTGAAAGGGGCTGCCTCCTACTGTGCTTTTGTTCAACTTGCTTTCTCTCTAATAGACATTTGTAGCACTGTGGGCTCTGGGGACTCAAAGGTTTTGTTTTTTTCCTAATATCCAGCTTCCCTTTCTGATTTTTAATCGTATCTGAATCTTATCAGCCATTCTCCCAAGAATAGTAAGGAATGAATGTTTTCTTTTTCTGCTTTTCTTTTCATTTTTATAATGAATACACATAATGGAGAATTCCTTTTTCTGGCACTGCCCCTGTCACTCAATTTGCATGTTTATGTGGCACGTTTAAAACCTTTCCACCCGCTCTCCGAATGTTTTGATGCTCTTAGTGAGTAAAATGAAGTCTTTGAACAACACCTCCATCTGAATTGTGTACTTGATCTTTCTGGGCTCGGCAAACAAACCATCACCCACTCACAACCTAGACAGGAAAGTGGCAGATGATTCAAGCTTCATTAGGAACAAGTCATGCCAACATAACTTCATTTCTGGTCTTGATGGGATTAGTGTTCAGAGAATGCAGTGGAAATAGCATCTCGGGATTTCAGTGAGGCAGCTGACATCGCTTAGGTCACTCTTTGATAATATAAAAAAACAAGGTCTGCATGATAGTAAAATTCAGCAACGAGTAGCTGGTTGATGGATCAATGTCAACTTCAACTCAAGGAGAAGCATGTGGTGATATGATCCAGCCTTCTGTCACCTGCTCGGTCATGCTTAACTTCTACCTCTGACTTAGAGAAGAGGTGAGCAGCAACCGGTGAGCTACTCCAGGAGACAGAACCAGATCCCAAAGGATGACCTCAGGCTGATATTGTATGGTAAATGCTAAAGATTTCATTTAACTAAAATAGATGTCAGATCCTGTACTGGGATTAAAAAAATTCAACTTTTTAAGGACAGGATGGGCGAGTCCTGGCTTAAGGAGGTGGGTCAGTACAGTGATGCAGTTGCCAGGAAACTGAATGCAATCCTGGGCCACGCTGGAGGATGGGTAACACAGAGACATTGAGTCACACTTTCACGCTACTCTTTACCATTCAGATCACACGGAGACCCTTGTATTAGTCTTGGGGCTGTATGTTAAGGGTAGGCCTGACATACAAGGTTCACAATGATCACTGAATTCACGTCCCAGGTGGTGTGTGGAATGGGGGCTGTTAAACCCCGAGAAAGGAAGACTTATGGAGCCCTATGTAAGAGTTGCCTTCAGAGAGCTAATAGCCTATTATGAAAAGATGAGATTACACTTGTTCTCTTTCATTGCACAAGGCATAAATAGGATCACAAAGGAAAACTTAAGGGAGGTAGATTTCTGGTACAAATAAGGAAGAACTTTCTAGTAATCATGGTTGTACAAAATGGAAGGAGCTCTCTTGAGTGGTAGTGAGCTCCCCATCACCGGAAGTGTTCAAGAAGATGGTGGAGAGCCACCTATACTGTTATTATAAAAGGATTCCAAATTGGATGGGAGCCTGGACTCTGTAACATGCCTTATTTTTTAACCCCCAATCCTTGATGCTCCTACCTCATAACACAGTAGCCTGAGAAGTGTTATGGTTCCTAATATTCCTTAAGCACTTTATACAAAAGTTGACAAGGAAGAAAGACAAGGTTGATAGTATTTTGGTTTACTCTGGATACCACTAGCAAAATATATGGGCTTGTGAGTTGGCAAAACAAACAGAGCTCTCTTGAATTTCCTCAAGTTTCTCATAAGTCCATGAATGACACCTACTTCAAGCTACTTTAGTTTGGAATGCTGGCCTTGTCCAACCAGTCTGCTGAGATCACGAACAATTTGCAGAGAACACAGGGAGCCTTGATAGGATGAAATGGAAGGCAGTATTAAAAAAAAGAAGACGATGAATTCCTAAGTATGTAAGTTTTCAAAGGTCATCATTCCTATTCAACAAAAATTCAACTGTACAATTGCAGAAGCAATTAAATAAATAAATGTAAACTGTGGCAGCCTGAGTTTCAAGACATTTATACGGGCATTATTTCCAGGCATTAGTTCCCCTCACTGAACAAGTAAGACCTTTCCCTTTAGGCCTGTCAGGTGAGCAAGGGGAGTTAGTCACACAGACCCACACTTTTGTTTGAATGGATAGCAGCATGCCCCGTCTTGTATTTTCCTGGGTTAGACATAATAACCGAGCCATTTAAAAAATATCGTGTTATACACACCCTGCCATTTTCTACATGCTAAAGTGCCAGGAGAAAATAGCTCAAAGCTATTTCCTCCTTAATGACCCACTGGACAGGTTATAGGACATAATCAGGTAATCTCAAAATCTTTGCCAACATGTGGAAAAGAAACCGGAAGATCTGACTATGAGTGGAAGAGATAGAGGACACAAGCAATGAAACAAGGGAGATGAGGGTCAAGGGCATATTCTAAAACAGGACAACAATTACCACGATTTACTCATGGTTGATATTCAATAAACATCGAAAATGTATCAAGAATGGGCAGAAATTAGGAGAGAATACAGTTCTTTATGGGCAACTTGAGGCAAAGGCAAAAGAGATGCTCATGCAATGGTGGGACCTTCCAGTTCCTGGAGGTCACCTATTCTAGCTCCCGGTTAGTCATCTGTTTTCTATGCCAATGGCTAGCACTGACCCTGGGTTAAATTTTTTGGGTAGTTCTCCCAGGTCTGTGACCTTGATATCTGATTACTGATCCTAAGTTAAACTCTGGACACAAATTTGAGGTGAACAATCATGTTGTACAGCTGGCGGCAGAAGGATCTTCTCCTGACACTGGCCTCTGATCACAGATGGCCATGCTGGTGCAGAAGATGCCCCTCCAGTTCTACAAGATGGAGCAAGGAAGAAGGCCTTGGCTGGAAAACAATCATACTCTTTTCAGAAATATTTAATTTGACCTAACAATGTATACAGTTTGGTAGTGTTAACTGGATTCACATTGTTGTAAAACAGATCTCCAAAACTTTTTTATCTTGGAAATCTGAACATTAAAAAACAACTCCCCTTTTCCTCCCCTCTCCAGTCCTTGGTAACTACCATTCTACTTTCTGTTTTTATGAATTTGACTACTTTAGATACCTCATGCAAAGGAAATAATACAGTATTTGTGTGTGTGTGTGTGTGTGTGTGTGTGTGTGTGTGTGTGGTGTGTGACTGGTTTATTTCATTAACATAGCTTTTAAAATAAATCCAGAAAGGTAGTCAGAGAGGGTATAAAGAGTGAGAGGGAGGCTGGGTGCAGTGGCTCACGCCTGTACTCCTAGAACTGTGGGAGGACTGCGTAAGGTCAGGAGTTTGAGACCAGCCTGAGCAAGAGTAAGACCCAGTCTTTACAAAAAAATAGAAAAATTAGCTGGGCATGCTGGTGTGCGCCTGTAGTCCCAGCTTCTCAGGAGGCTGAGGCAGGAGGATCACTTGACAGAGCAAGACTCTGTCTCAAAAAAAAAAAAAAAAAAAAAAGTGAGAGACAGAAGAGGAAAAATCCACCTCCCTTCTGTTGAGGTGTTGGCCAAAAAGGGAAGGCCCCTGGGATACTCTCCTGGGCTGGACCACAGTGGGCAGGACAAGCTATAGCTGCAGGAGAAGGTCCTCCTGGCAGAGTGGGTTCAAGGCCTGTCACCTTTGTCAATAAGCATCTACTGGGGGCCTAACTTATTGGAATTTCCATTTCAAGTATACTCTGAAGTCCACAGAACCTCAGCAATTCTTGAAGAATTCTCATGAAAAGCTCTCAGCATCTTCCTGGGGGAGGAAGAATCTGAATAAATAAGGCTGCATTATTTTAAGAGCAGTCTCTGTAGGAATTTTGGAGGGAGGGTAGAAGAGGCAATGGAATGCGAATGAATTGTCTCAAAGCTGCCAGAGCCTGCTCTTGAGGAACGAAATATGCTTAGAATGTGTGTCCCTCGTGGGCTTATGCATGGGGCATAGAAGGAAGGGAAATTTATCTTCAAAACTGAAAGGCAGTCTGTGAAATTTAGTCACATGTCAAAGGGGTCATTGGCAAAAAATGTCTGGGAACCACTGTTACACTCCGGCTGAACCTCGCAGGGCCACTCCCACCAATGCCACCTCACATGTCCCTGTGGCTAGGGCCACATCTTCTGCACAAATTCCCCCTTTCCCACTGGAACTTCCATCCAGCATTCAGAACAAGGGAGTCCTCCTATAGCAACTCCGTGTGGGGAGCTAGACTCTTAGAGGTAGAAGTCAGTGCAGACTGGAGTTAACCTTTTCATCTGAGCTGACACAGCTCAACCTGCCAACAGGTTAATTTGTAAATGAAAAAAAAATTCTATTATAAGATTTTTACAAGGCACTCCTAATTATCCTTGCATAAGCCTACTGTGAAATTCTCAGCAAAACTTTTAGCTTTTTCCTCCGCTGGACTGCTTTCTTTGTGACTGCTGGTCACCCACTCATCTTGCCATTGACCTACCCAACCTGTCTCCTCTCCGGTACCTGCTCCTTGGGCAGTTTTCCTCGCCTCAGTTCATGGCATCTTCCATCTTTCTGGTTCTTCAGTCCAAAACCCACGGTCACCCGGGATTCTTTTCTTTCTCTCACATCCCACTTCCAGTCAGTTTGCAGGGAAAGCCAAGGTCATGAAAATGGCCCCATCAAGCCTCAGGTGATCTGTCTCCTCCCAATATTCCTGCTCTAACCCCTCCGACTCTGGTCTTTGTTCATATGTCACCTTCTCAGTGAGCCCTTTCCTAACTACTATATGTAAAATATCAACACCTGTCCTCACTAACCACTCCTTCCCTGCTGTATTTTCTCTTGTAACATTGATCACTAACTTAGATATCCCTGCTTACTGTCTGTCATCCCTAACCGGGACATAAGCTCTGGGAAGGCAGAGAGTTTTGTCTGTTTTGTTTACTACTATATCCCCAGCACCTAGAAGAATGCATACAGTAGGTGTTTAATGCAAATCTCCTGAATGAATGAATGGCTCCCTGTTATTGAGGTCTCAGCTCAAAGGTCTCCTCCTTAAGGATACCTCCCCTGGCACCCTATCTAATGTGATGTCGATTACTATCTATCATATCGGCTTTCTCTATTTTACTTCTAGTACTGATAATAATTTAAATTATCTTGTTTTCTTATTTGTCTTCCACACTAAATGTAGGCCCATGAGAACTCCAATTTACTGTCTTATCCATTGCTACATTCCTACCACTTAGAACAGGGCTTAACACAGAGTGGATGCTCAGTAAATACTTCAATGAATGGAGCACCTTCATGACAAAATCAATCCATATCCATTATTTATTTGCCCTAACTTTTTTATCTTGAAAATTTCAACCCACAGAAAAGATGAAAGAAACGTTTATTCACCTGGGGTGAATCTGGGATGTTGGGAGGAGACAGATTGTGTTAAATCATTAAATTTGCTAAATTTATATGCTCTCTTCTCTTCATCTGTATCTATATACGCGCGCACGCGCGCGCGCGCGCACACACACACACACACACACACACACACATTCATGCATACATTTTTTCCCAGAACCATCTGGAAGTAAATTGCAGACATCATGACATTTCGCCACTAAATATTTCAGCGTACATCTCCTGAGAACAAGAAACAAGAACACTCTATACAACCAAAATACCATTTTCCCATCCAAGAAAAGTACTGCTGATACAATACTATAAACTAATACACAGTCCATACTCAGATTCTCTAAACTGCTCCAAGGATGTCCTTTGTACATATATTTTTTCAGTCTGGGAGCCAATAAAGGATCACTCATTGCATTTGGTCTCATTAGACTCTTTTAATCTAGGACAGTCCCCCCATCATTTTTTCTCATGATAGTGACATTTTTGAAAAGTTCAGGCAAGTTGTCTTGGGAGAATGTTCCGCAGAGGATGTCTAGTCATAGTACTGCGTTCAATAGTTAATCTAATTTATTTTTTTCCAATTTAATATACAGCGAGTCATTTTTCTGTTTATTTTAAATATTCAGGTTGCTGATCACTTTTTTTGATTAAATTTTCATTTCTTGACTGCATAAAACATTTAAATGGTTCAAAAGTCAATATCAAATTGAAGATACATTGAGTCTTGCTTCTATCCAAGCTGTTTCACTCTGTTTCCACACACTTTCTATAGGTAATCTTTTTCACTAGTTTTTTATTTATTCTTTCTGTTTCTTTTTACAAAATATGCAAAATATGTATATGTGTATATATTTATATATTATAAATATATTTTATTTTCCCTTCTTTCTACAAAAGGAAGTATACCCTATATACTACATATACTTCTGAATTTTGTTTTTGCCTTTTAAAATCTATCTTGGCAATTACTCCATATAATTCACAGAGATCTTTTTTCTTTCATACGCTCCATAGTTTATGGTTGTGCGGTTGTACACGTGTGGATAACTTTGTGCATATGTATTTGTACAAATCCATTATTTTTTTAGACTGAATTGTGCTCCCCCAAAGTTGGCATACTGAAGCCCAACCCCCAGTATGACTGTATTTGGAGATACGGCCTTTAAAAAGGTAATTATGGTTAAACGAGGTCACAAGGGTGAGCCGCTAATTGGATAGAAGGGATGTCCTTATAAGAAGAGGAAAAGACAGCAGGGCACTCTCTGTCCATACTGCACAGAGGAAAGGCCACGTGAGGAGGCAGCGAGACGGCGGCTGTCTACAAGCTAGGAAAAGAGGCCTCACCAGAAACCAACCCAGCTGGCACCTTGATCTTGGACTTCCGGCCTCCAGAACTGTGAGAAAATGAATTTCTGCTGTTTAAGCCACCCAATCTGTGGTATTTTGCTATGGCAGCCCAAACAGACTAATGGGTATGAGAACAGTCAAATGCTGAAGATCTCCCATGAAAACAAGCTAAAGATTGATTTAAGAAAAAAAGTCACTTAACTTAAAAAAATAAAACTTAAGAAAGACAAAAGATATTTCTGGAGGATCCTGAGGAGGAAGTAAAGAAGACCAGCATTCTGTTGACCACAGAGTAGGTGACAGTTTGCATTATGTCATTTTAAAAATCAGTGTGAGCCTTACGGGCGCAGATCGGTTAAGAGTATCACCTTCTATTCTGACTCACTCTTCTGAAATCTCAGCCACACACATGTCAGTTGTCTTCTTCCACACCTTGGGCACGATGGAGGGAAACCACCTCATCGCTGCACAGCCCACAGCAAATGGCTCCCGGATTCTAACGCAGGCGAGATGTGGAGAGGGAAGAAAGCGGCGTGAGCTGCAGGGACACCCACGGGTCCATGATTTCCAGCATCTGGGGTGACTTTATGTCTTCTTTTTACAAAGCCCAGTTGAGGATGGAAATGGCCTCTTTTATTATAAGTTTTGAAAAACGTCACCATCTCTCTGATTAATAGAACAACATGTCCTTATTACTGAGCATTCTGACACGTTAGAAGCAGCTACTTGGAGATATTCTATATTCGACCGCAGCCTAAAGTGCACATTACTCTTATCAAGTAACTTCCCAAAGCACACACTTATGGATATTTATATCTGTTTGGAAAAACCCATGACAGGACTCTCCTCTCTCCTTTACTTCAGGACTTGTATCCCAGGGGGACAGGAAAGGAGAGACGCTCCTCACTTCCCCTGTTTCCTTCACAGTCAGGCAAGATTTGACTAGACTTTGAGAATTTTCTTCTCCGTCCAGGGTTGCTCAGGGACAGAGGCTTGGAAAAACACCTGAGTTACTTTCACAGAAAATGACACTAGTAATTTCCAGAGATGTAACCCTAGAAAACATACAGGAATGCAAAGGCATTTGCATGTTTTAATGATCGACGTAAATTTAAACACGAAAAAAGGCCTTAAAACTTGTAATTAGAAGGAACCCCCTTATTGCTTCTTGGGTTGATTTTCATCCTACCAGTAAAGGCTGTGAGTGCAAGCCCATTCAGGTCACGTGAAGGACTTTGGTTTCTTGGTCAGGAGAGTGGAGAGCCCCGAGCTGGACACAGGGATCAGGGAGCAGCTTTACGGAAAAAACTCACAAGGCCCGTAGGACCTCAGAAACCACGTGTAAAGGCATACATGACCTTCCTTCTCTTCTTCCCTTCTATCCACCTGCCTGTTTAAATAACACTTTTATCATTATAGAAATGTAATAATGTACACTGTAACAAATTAGAAAATGCAGACAAGCCAAAAAAATTCCATTACATTCCCACCATACACAGTTCACCCTGCTAACACTTCAGCACACATCCACATCGCTCTTTGTGTGTGTGTATACCACATTTGCATTTTTAACCAAACTGAGATCATATTGGGAATACTATTCTTCAGTCTGCTTTTTGCAATTATCACCTTGCATATAATACCCAGACATATTTGAGATTCTCCAGTTTCCCCCAAAAAGTCCTTTATATTAATAACTGTTTTGTCCAAGCCTACAGCCACTCCAGAACCATGTACTGCATCTGGCTTTTAAATCCCTTAAATCTTGTTTAATTTACTATAGTCCATTATTATGTCACTGACTTACTGAGGAAATCAGGCCATTTGTCCTGCAGAATGGCCCACCCTCTGGATTTGTCCCATAGTTTCCTTATAGTGTTAAGCTTGTTTCTCTAGTCTTTGATTTTCCTAACTGGAAATTATATCTCAAAGCATTATGGGGTCAAGTTATACATTGACTATATCACTGGGGATGGTGAATATTTGGATGTGAATACACCAAACACCTGGCTGACCCACCAGGAGTGATGCTCAGATTGACTCTTGTCTGGGTTAGTGGGATTATAGGCATGAGCCACCACATCCGGCCTGAAATGACGGATTTTCTACAAGACAAAGGAGTTGAGATTCTTTGAGATTCATATATATGACTATATATACATATATGTATATGTATATATATGTGTGTATATATACACACATACATATATTTTTTTTTGAGACAGGGTCTCGCTCTGTTGCCTGGGTAGAGTACAGTGGCATCATCGTAGCTCACTACAACCTAAAACTCCTGGGCTCAAACAATCCTGCCTCTGCCTCTCAAGTAGCTGGGACTACAGGCACACATCACACCACCAGGCTAATTTTTCTGTTTTCAGTAGAGACGGGGTCTTGCTCTTGCTCAGGCTGGTATCAAAGTGCCAAGCTCAGCCGGGCGCGGTGGCTCACGCCTGTAATCCTAGCACTCTGGGAGGCCGAGGCAGGTGGATTGTTTGAGCTCAGGAGTTCGAGACCAGCCTGAGCAAGAGCAAGACCCCATCTCTACTAAAAAAAAAAAATAGAAAGAAATTAACTGGACAACTAAAAATATGTATAGAAAAAATTAGCCAGGCATGGTGGCGCATGCCTGTAGTCCCAGCTACTCGGGAGGCTGAGGCAGTAGGATCACTTGAGCCCAGGCGTTTGAGGTTGCTGTGAGCGAGGCTGATGCCACGGCACTCACTCTAGCCAGGGCAACAGAGTGAGACTCTGTCTCAAAAAAACCCAAAAAACAAAAAACAAAACAAAGTGCCGAGCTCAAGTAATCTTCCTGCCTTGGTCTCCCAGCATGCTAGGATTACAGGCATGAGCCACTGCGCCCAGCCTCTGACCATATTTTGAATTATTTCCCCAAATTATAACGAGAATAACAGATAAGTCATGAGGCATTATTTGTGCTGATCAAAGCTGGCTCCTCAATGCCCTCTGAGGGCCTCTTTTGGGCATTTGCCATACCAGTGCCCTCTCCTGGAGGATATCCCTCTACTCATTCCCTAATGAAGTCCTATTGGTCTTGTGAGCATTGATTTTAGGTGGTATAAACTTCATGGAAGAGATGGAAGAAAAATCCTGTCCTTCCTTCCATCTGAAACTCTGCAGCACAAACAACCACCAACACAACTTGGCATCTACAAATGCTCTCAAATCATTCACCTTTGATTTGTACAGTTTTCTCTTGATTCATCAACTATATTGTAAGTTCTTTGAAGGAGATGATCTTGCCTTACATTTCTAAGTTAATCCCCCAAAGAATTGACCTTTGAAGGTATGTGATCCATTCCTTTGCTTCTACGAAGTGCTATACTTAAGCCATCTTGCCCTGATAAGTTTTTGCTTTAAACACACTCTCTCTCTCTCTCTTTCCTCTGAAGGCAATTCTGTATTTTTTGGTAACTTACTCCAGTGTCTAGCATCTTGTACTGTTATAAAATTCACCTTTAATATAGCTGAAATCCCTCACTTGTAGTTGGGATGCTATTTCTTCTTGTTGCCAGAGAATGAGAACATCTGGCCAGCATCTACTGTAACAGCCTCAAATGGGAGGCATGGAGATACTTTGGTAAACAGAACTTTGAAAGATCAGTGCATTTCTCTACATGACTATCTTGTGAATCTGACGGATTTAACTCATCCAAAAAATCCTCGGAGTTACAAAATGTGTGCTTCAATGATCTTACCTTAGTATCCTGCTGATTTCCCAAAACTATGAAGTTCTTACCCTGAATCCTGGCATTCCGTGTTTTTAATCTTTCCACCTTCCTATTTGTACGGTATGATTCAATTCCTGGGCTACTACAGATCCACTGGGCAGATACAAGAAGGACAAAGAAGGGTCCCACGTGGTCTAAGGTGCTCAGTGGGAAAGAAGAATGTCAGTCAAGCATCAGAACGCCTGTCGCTGGTGGGTGCTCTTTTCTATACAGCAAGACCCCTGAAGGTCTATCTGTGAGCAACCATTTTCCTGGCGTTTTAGTAACTTTCCTGTTTTCCCTACCATTCTCTCTTAGTAACTAATAAAACAAGAATAATGGATAAGTCATGAGGTGTCAGAGGGTCTCTCTGGATGGACCTCTGCAGTGACCCATGGGCATCCTTCCATTTGAGCAGCGCCACTCATTCGACCTGCGCCACTCGACACAGCTCGACACACACAGTGTGTGGCCAGGCCTCTCGGACCTGCTCTGCTCTACGCAGTTCTAGCCACTGATGCTGCCTCCAGGAATGATGTCATCTATATGCCACCTTTAAGAAGAATAATCTGTCATTTGGTTTTGCATATAAAGAAGAAAAAAATTAACGAAATCAATAGAACGAGCTGGGCGTGGTGGCTCACACCTGTAATCCTAGCACTCTGGGAGGCTGAGGCAAGGGGATCGCTTAAGGTCAGGAGTTTGAGACCAGCCTGAGCAAGAGTGAGACCACTGTCTCTATTAAAAATAGAAAAAATTAGCTGGGCATGGTGATACATGCCTGTAGTCCCGGCTACTTGGGAGGCTGATACAGGAGGATTGCCTGAGCCCAGGAGTTTGAGGTTGCTGTGAGCTAGGCTGATGCCATGGCACTCTAGCCTGGGCAACAGAGAGAGACTCTGTCTCTAAAAAAAAAAAAAGAAAAAAAAAAGAAATCAATAGAACAAAAATGATGGCTGACAAATAAAGAATCAGGAAAAAGTGAGTAGCAATGACCTTTATAATACCGTCCTTTATAAAACAGAAGATGAAATGAAATGTTAATAATTGTTACTTGAACAAGCTGGAGGCCTATAATAGTGACCTTCTGTATCCTTCCTTTGATTTTCTTCTAAATCCAGGAATCTTTCATTGGCTAAATCCCAGCATTTCACCCCCGGGCCAACTTTTTGGCTTACTTGGGAACAGCTGCCAGTATTTCTCTTTGCTGCCAGTCAGTCAAAAAATGTGCTCATGTTGGAGGCCTGGCTCCATCCCACCCAGGGTGCTGGATGCAGTAACTTTTTTACAAACAGTGGTTGCCAGGCTGCACAAGAAAGTCCATCTCAGACAGTAAAGCTCATTGCATCACTAGCTAGCTGGGAGATGATGCCAATGTCAGTTAGAGAGGCTGTCAACATATTTTAGGAATATGGCAAAGTGATGAATTTTACTATGTGCACCAAGTTAATGGGGGAAAAAAAAACACTTCCAAAATATTAGGAAACCGGAGCTTTAATTGCTCTATTCCTCAAAGCAAAAACAAGCTAACCCTTTATCTAGCCTGTGATTTGGTTAAGAATCAAAGCAAACAAGAATATAAATATAAAGGTATTAACTGATTTGTATCCACAATTTTATTCTACTTTCTTTGTGCTTCTAAGAACAGCCTTTTTTTTAAACTGACAATCATGCATCACTCCAATGCCTGGGTAGGATCCATTTTATTAAAAAATTCCTGAATCAGTTTCCTGGCTTACAGCTTATCCAACCAAGATTCCAGGTGTTCGCACCATAAGAAGGGCCTCTTTCAAAATCTGTCTGCTTTTATAACTGCACACCCATCAGAAATGTCGTGAACACCCCAACAATAGAGCTGAAACCTGAAGAAGTCTGGTGACTTTCCAAGTTTTTGAATGGAATGCGAATGCATTAAGATTATTAGGTAACTTTATTGATATCCTCAAATTTGTGCCAAATGTGAAAGCTGCCAAAGAAAAGACAGAACAAAAACTGACTCTTGGATTCCGACTCTTGAGTATTTTTGTGTGGGAACTGTATTTTCTTGTAACTCGCTTAAAAACACACCATGCTTTCACTGTTTAATTGCAATCTCAGTTTTCAGGAAGCAAAAAGAAATGAGATACATCATCGATGTTTCTCTTCCGCTCGGCTTTCAGCCTAAATGGTCCTGCACATTTATTGGCAAAGTAGGACAGGTAATAACAGTGAACAAGAAACCTATTCTAAGAAGTACTGGCTCAAGTGAAGTACCACTACATCATGAGTGACTCAACCATCTACTCAAGAGTGATTACTCTGCAAAGATGAAGCCATGCTAATTGGACAATGGCTTCCTGCCAGCTCATGTTGGCGTGACCTACAATTCCCCTGGCTGACAGCCATTATGTCTCTTTATCACAACTTTTTTTTGCGGGGGGGAGGGGGTGTGTAATCTAGATGGGAAGCGGAAATAATTTTTAAAATTTTCCCAAGTATTATTTAACTTCTTATCAAGAATTAAAAATTCAATTAAGTACTCCGTTAAAGGCCCAGGTTCTATGATTAACTATGACAAAATAATAGTTATGATTATTGATCAAGTGAGGAACTTCATAGCTGTGAACTTTGTCTTTAAAGCTATTATTAATTTTAATTGAAATAGCTAAGAGGCTCCATAATAGGAGAAAGAGAGAAATGTAAGGGACATTTTGTTCATATATGGAGAAGAGTTTTAAAATGAATAGTTACACTGGTAACTAATATTAGAAAATTTAATACAAACGACTTTATTGTCAAAGGCCTTTTAAGTATATAAATACACTTAAATATGTTGATTATTGTGGTCATCATATATCAGCTAGGGGTAAATAAGTATAGTGAAAAGAAACCTCAAAACTGGCTTTGAAATCAGGTCACTTAAAAATAATTTTTAGATATGTCTTAGGTTTTTGTCTACTCAACTCCTACTACCATGCCAAAAGAGGAATGCATTTCTGCATAAGTTTCTTTAAATAGGACTTACTGGCCTCAGGATTTAAAAAATGTAAGAGGTTTGGAAACAGCTTATGTGTGTCTCAGTTTTAAAATTAGCTATTGCTGTGGCTATTTTCACCCTAGATTTCCCTCCCTCTGTATCGGCATCATCCCGCAGCCTCCAGAGACGGAATCACAATAGTATTAGCTCCCCTTTTCAGGGCTTTGCTTTGTTGTACCCCCATCTGAGACTGAGGCCCAGATTTCAGGGCTGGAAGTCACCTTTATGTTACTATAAATAAGTTCTGCCTTTAGGCATTTCAAAATTATCAGCATGGTTCTAGGGCTTGAAAATTTCTTACTTGCCAGCAAGTAGTTACCTGGAATATTTTGACTTCTTTTTATTTATTTGCTTCTTTTTTCATCTGCTGCCAAGTCTCACTAATGCAACTTGGAAAATTGCACCACAGCTTTTAATGAGGATTCTGAGGTAAGAGCCATTTCATCAGAGAAGACTGTTCTTTCCTTTTATGGGAATAATAACACCTACTGTTTCTATAGCACCATCCTTCCAAGAAGTTTAACATATTGCATTTCATTAAACTGAACAGCAGCCCTGCAAGTCAAGCTAGTAACTAGCATTGTTACTCCCTGCATACTCATATTGAAATTGAGGTCATTAAATGTAAAATAATTGTCTCAAAATCCTAAAACCCCCTGAAATGGTTAAAAAGCCATGATCTGTATCTTCTACAGTCTGCCTGTGTTCTAGGTTATCGAATAGCCCAGGAGTCCTACAGCTCTAACTGTCATCTCCTGGGAATGCCTGCTAAGACACTTTCTGAAAAGGCAGGCAGTAGTCAAAACAAGGGGTATGAGAATTGAGCTTGCTCCTGTGGAGTCCTGTGGTTCTCTTCTCCTGGCCAGTCTGCCTCCCATCTTCACGGCCTTTCCCTACTTCTTAATCCAAATATCTCTCCTCTCTTCCTGATCAGCAGGATCTCTTCTCTCTCCCTCCAGATGGAAGCTAGCAAAGTTCAAGGACCATAAACTTCTAACACAGGCTAGGACCTCAGAGATCCTCCAGTCCAACTCCATCATTTTCCGATAAGGGTGCCCCTCGCTAAGTTGAGTCTGTGCATTTGGGCAGTAGATCCCATCCTCTCTTGTGTACTCAAAGACATGCATTCAGCAGCTGGACTTGTGTCTCCTGTATCATCGAGTTTCCCCTCTCTTTTGGAACTTTCCCATCAGCCAGGGATTACTCAGGATAGGTCAGGCTCTGCTGGGGTAACAGATAAAACATCAAATCTTAATGGTTTAACAAAAGTTTATTTCTCATTCACATCAGAGTCTGCTAGCTCTCTTTACTGGTTCTCTTCTGATGGTGACTCAGGGGTCAGGGCTTCAGCTGTGTCATCTTGGAATTCTTGGACACCAAAAGGTGTCTAAATGGATGGGAAAGAGCATAAAGAACTCATATGTACTTTTAACTGCCTCAGCCAGAAGGGCCACATAACTTCACCTGCCATTTCATTGGCCACATCTAGTCACATGACCTCCCTAGCACAAATTTAATCCTCCCATCCATCTAGGAAAGAGGAAAACTGGGTGTGGCTGAGCACTGGGAATCTTCACCACAGAGTGCAAACATTCTGGAATTCCTTCCCACTTAAAACAAAAAACCAGATGAAACCTGTTTTGACACCATTTCCCTGTAGCTACTGCTTCCTTTAATGCAAAAGGCCTCAAAAACAGCCTACATTAGCTTTCTCCAATTCTCTCTAAAACACAAATTCGTTTTTGCTCCTATTACTCCCCCAAAAGTGCTCAATGAAATCACAGACAGCATCCAAATTGCTGGATGATCAATTTTCAGCCTTCCTCTTATCTGACTCTCAGCATCATTTGACATAATTGATTGCTCTCTCCTTGAAATATTTTCTTTACCTTGCTTATAGCACACTGTTCTTTCTGCTTTTCCTCCTGCCTCAATGGATACTCTTTCTTGGTCTACCCTGCTGGCTCTTCTTCGTCTCCCTGACCTCTTAATTCTGGAAAGCCCAAGGCTCAGTCCTGCGACCTCTTTTCTGTCTAAGCTCACTCCCTTGGTGATGGATGTATCCTGTCTTATGGCTTTGAATATTCCTAATATTCTGGTATTAAAACTTCTATCTC